>JAGDYQ010000024.1:8908675-8976175 GCA_021962125.1 Bulinus truncatus
GCTAAGGTTTTACTACAATAGTCAAGCTAGTTGTTTCTACGCAACCGGGATAATGACATTTAATTTATTCCGCCATTTTTTTTTTCTACCAATGGTATCAACCACGACATTCCGTGAGTTAGCTTGGTGACTTCCAGAATTATATTAAACCTATGTTGGTTTTTTTTTTAAATTAGCAGCATGGGTGGAAAAGTGGAGGGTCTTATTGAAGACTTTGTTAACTTTAATATATTACATTGTGTACTTGCGCGTGCCCGCGTGTTCGTGTGAGTGCGTGTGTGTGCCTGTGTGTTTGCGCGTCAGGGCCCCGCGAGGTTGAGGCAAGTGAGATACGTCAGGAGCACAAAACCTTCGGGGAGCGAAGGGGGGGGGGGATCCTTCAATTTGAAATTGTTTACATTTATTTCATTTGTTTCCTAATTTTGAAGGTGGGAGGGGGGGGAGACGTTCACCGGGGGGTTCCCATCACAATAATTAGCCATGGGCCCTAGAAACTTTGTGGCTGTGGCCCTATTTTTGTGTGCGTGCCTGTGTGTATGTTGTAGATGTCAATATTTCAGTCGTAAAGAAATGTTTACATAAGGTTTGTAACTTACTAAACGTGATGTCTTTAAAGTAAAAATATACTGGCTATGCAAAGTTTGTCATAATTACAGCATATTATTTAGAAACTGTACAGAAAATTATATTATCAGACTTCAAAGATGAAAGAGAAGTGTGATAAATGATATTTAAGATATTGATTGGTATAATGGTGGTATAGGCGGTGGGGAAAAAAGGGCCCGAATACTTGCCAGTGGCTCCAAGACTTTAAGACCCCCCCCACCATATCTTTATTTTTTATTTAACGATTTAATTCAAATTAGGGAAAAAGAAGCCATCTTGGGGGTGTGGGTTGGGGGGGGGCGTGGCGTTGTCAAAGGCATACATTCCTAGCTGCTTCGCTGAGTCTAAATTTTTGCTGCTTCGCTAAGTCTAAATTTTTGCTGCTCCAGTTTCCAGTGCCGTAACTAGGTTATGTCATGACACATGCTGAGAGCACCATAAAAAAGATACACTTTTGACTTAGTGTTAATATAAAAAAAATCTTTGGGGTGGGTGTTGGTGAGGGCAGAGCAAGTAATGGGTCACTGAGCTTGACCCATGACCCATATGATATGACCCATCAAGTTCTTGACCCAGACCCATCATGACCCATGACTCATGACCCATTGAATGTTGTTATTTTCAAGATGGCGGGCGTCGCCATAGAAACCATTTTGAAATTTTAAAAAAATCACGCGACGACGGGTTTTTTTACGGGTCGGGCGGAGACCCATGTGACCCATTACTTGCTCTGGGTGGGGGGCACACTTTAAGTTCTGGCCACATATGCCGATGTGTGTAGGTACGACCCTGCCAATATCCATCCTTCTGAAGACCTGCTTGCATTTATATTGGCTATTGGTGCATTCATTTTTGTATATATAAACATGACGACAGGAGCCATTGATGATATCAAAAAGATGGGGCCATTGAGGATATCACAGAGATGGAGCCATTGGGGATATCACAGAGATGGAGCCATTGAGGATATCACAGAGATGGAGCCATTGAGGATATCACAGAGATGGAGCCATTGAAGATATCAGAGAGATGGAGCCATTGAAGATATCACAGAGATGGAGCCATTGAGGATATCACAGAGATGGAGCCATTGAGGATATCACAGAGATGGAGCCATTGAGGATATTACAGAGATGGAGCCATTGAGGATATCACAGAGATGGAGCCATTGAGGATATCACAGAGATGGAGCTATTGAGCATATCACAGAGATGGAGCCATTGAGGATATCACAAAGATGGAGCCATTGAAGATATCAGAAAGATTACAGATACGCGACGCCCAACACAATTTGGACACCGGACTGAGGTAAAAGACACATATTATATTTGACTTCTTCTATCTCTATAACTCCACGTTGAATATTTCACAAATGTCAAATACCTGAGGGACTCTCAGAGGTGTATCGTCCAATGTTTATAGGAATTCTAAATGTGGGGGACCAATAAACATATCGTTATACTGAGTGGTGGCCTATCCAAAGTGTACTTATGGATTTACTGGCAGAAGGAGGATTCTCTATCTCTCTCTTTCTCTCTCTCTACCTCCATCCCCCTCCCTTCTAGCCCCCCTCATCCCCCCCCCCAGGGCTAGATTCCTCTAAGAAGATAAGATTGCTTTTTTTTTTCTTATTTTTTATTTACTCACTAATTAAAATTTCTTAATTAAATAGACTTTTTGTATCTGGACAAAATGACAATAGATAAGCCATACGTAGACAAACGACATTTAGACTAGAGTTCAATTATATAAGGTAGAAAAATGATTGAGCATGATTAAAGATACAGATTAAGTGAAAAATGCATAAAAACCTCGGTGAGACAGATGGCAGTAACATTTTTGTATCCAGAAAATACTTAATCATAATATGTATGGTTGTGGATATAATTTATAGAACTTGTTTGGAATCATAGAATCATGATTGAAGTCAGTTATTTTTTTTTGTATAGAACAACTCGTGGTATTAGTGTTCCAACACTTGTAAATGTATGAGAACCACTGTGCTACACGTTTTTTTTCTTGTTTTTTTTTTTCGGTCTGTGTTACAAGTTGTTGTTCTCTGCAATGTGTTATGTAATTTGAGCTGAAGTAATTAAGTAAAAATATTAGTTTAGTTTGGTTACGTCGGAGCTTTCTCCCTCAACCACCTACCACTCACTCCATCTTCTCGACTAATTCTGTTTGGTCGATACACAAGAGAGCAATGGACCAATGGGAGGACACAGCCTGACAGGTCATAAATCTAAGCTGCACTCGTCATTGGTCCGGTGCTTTCATTAAAGCTGATTAATAATTTAAAACGTAACCTAATATTTTTTATTTTTAGACTGAACATGCAAGATACTGTGTGTGAAGTTTCGCTTAAGTTTGTGAATATAATATAATAATAGCGATTTGGGAGCTGCGTTAAATCGAAAGTAAAGAATTAATACAACAGTATTCCAGTTTAAAATACAATCATGAAAAAATCAGATCTGCCCGAAACCAAAAAATAACCTCGCCTGTCGATCAAGCCTAAGGGGATATAACTCTATGCAAATGTTTTGCAGTGTACAGCTAGTATGTAATAATAATGAGTGAGTAATCTCTGTGACTGTATGATCTCATGAACAGTCAACTGTAAAGATAATCAACTTAATTGTAACGAATACTATTATAAAGAAGAATAACTGCGGTGCCTCATGGTTCATAAAATGTTTAATCATATAAGATGTAGCAAATAACACAATATGACATATGATAAAGTAGTTCATCAGATATGCAAGAATACAACCCCTATGCAAATAACAATTCAATTATATAGAAATGAATTATCACATATATTGAAAGCTATCCTCTCTTGTCGTATAAACAACATCACCTCTAAGACTATCACTAGGATTTATTCTTTTTCTGAACTTTTTTTACGACTATATTTTTCTGAATCTCTTCCTCCCTTTATTGGCCCACATACTACCTCTTATATATGTATTATACGTACATAACAACTCGAACTTTCTACAAACAGCTACATCAAAACAAATAGCCGATCACAATTTCTATGAATACAATTCACTGAGTCTAGAAACGACTAGACTCTGACCTCATGACCGCTAGCTTGACCTCGACACACACACACACACAAACCTGTGCGCGTAACAAATGCAACTACACTATGACAATAATCATTATAGTAACAATATGTTCTGCTGTCTTTTGTAATCAACATAATCATTATATCAAAAATTATAGACTTTGCAATTAGTGTTATCGCACAAAAGATAGTGAAATGTAATTACAATTATAGATTTCAAAGATAAATCTAAAGCAGTTTATGTTATTTCTTCTAAAAAACAATAAAAGAAAATATTTAAGCTCTAAATAAAAAAATACAAAGAACGGTAACTAACAAAACTCATTCTCGTTCTACATCTTTACAGCCTAAATCGGCCCCCGGCCTGACGCACTTCTTCTCTTCACAAGTCCGAAATCATGGTCGTTTTTCGACACTCTCTGGGCTTTATGGTCTTGCTCGACTTCATTTAGGGCTGAAACTATTTATCGGTCTCACTCGGGGATGAATATCTTTCAAGGCCTCACTCAGGGATGAATATCTTTCAAGGCCTCATTCAGGGATGAATATCTTTTAAGGCCTCACTCAGGGATGAATATCTTTCAAGGCCTCACTCAGGGATGAATATCTTTCAAGGCCACACTCAGGGATGAATATTTTTCAAGGCCTCACTCAGGGGTGAATATCTTTCAGGCCTCACTCAGGGATGAATATCTTTCAAGGCCTCACTCAGGGATGAATATCTTTCAAGGCCTCACTCAGTAACTAACAATAACATTTTTGATGTGTTTTGAGTACTTTTTTATACAAGCTTTACCACTAATGTATGAATGATGTTTAATTTATTTGTTTGTGTTTATTCAATCATCAGCATTAATCTTTCTTCAATCATCGTTTATCTTCATAGGGCCGAGATTCAGGACTATAACTCAATTTAAAATATTCTTTAATCCGTCTTTAGTGTCCATTGTTGTATATTTTTTTTGTGTTTACTTAACGGAGCTGAAATTCAAAAAGAAAGTTGAAGTGGACACCAGCAATCATAATGAGAAAACGAAAACTCTCAGTTCGTATGTACCTATTTAACAAACTACATTTGTTGAAATGAACCGTTGTGTAAATAATGCGGTGTTGGGCTCGGAGATGATAACATACGAGCCTAGTAAATGGTTGAACTGTGGACATAGATGGGTGTAGTTTTATTTATTTTTTATGTCTCAAAATGGCGAATTAAATCTATACATTTAGTCATGGGACAGATACATGTAAAAAGAAATTAATTTATAGTTTTAAAATAGCATAAAGTACTGGACTCACTTGTATTCATGTGCATTCCCTTCCCCTCTCACCTGCCTTCAAAAACTCCCATTAATTATGCAGTTTTGCGTTTTGGTTTAAATGTGAAGTTTTCCGTTGGCTGATTTTATATACATGAAAAATTAATGTCTTTGTTATATCTCATAAAAGTGAACTGAGAAACAACCTTGTCCTACTTTTCAGTCCTCAAATGTCAATTACCCGTGAATGAACTTGGACATTGCCGGATACACTGCTGCTAGTAAAACTGTCACGCCAAACAAAAGGCGATGACAGGCAAATAATGGAGCCTCAGATTTTGTCAATGATGAATGAAGAAAGTATTTATTTAGCCTGTCACTCACACAATAAGAATTGATTCGTTAAGAGAGAGAGAGAGAGAGAGAGAGAGAGAGAGAGAGAGAGAGCCACATAGAGAGAAAGAGACAAGATCAGAGAGAGAAGATCAGAGAGAGAGAGTCACAGAGAGAGAGAGAGAGAGAGAGACAGTCACAGAGAGAGAGACAGTGACAGAGAGAGAGACAAGATCAGAGAGAGAGAGAGAGAGAGAGAGACAGTCACAGAGAGAGAAGGAGAGAGAGACAAGATCAGAGAGAGAGAGAGAGAGAGAAAGAGAGAGAGAGAGAGAGAGAGATTGGTGGAGTAAAGAAAATCAAACTATCATGCTCAAGTTCTAACATTCAACTTGTTATTATTTTAATAAATACTTTGAGTTGGCATGACTAAAACTATCATGAATGACAAGGGTAACATAGCTAATCAAACCCAATGATGTCAATCGTAGTATAAAGCAGTGAAATGTCAGTTGTGAAAAAGCTAATTAACTTCAATCTTTGATATCTCCTTTTAACAAAACAAAAGGATGACGGTGTATCAAAGCAAAATGTTATTAGATGCTTGAGTCTTAACGACTATGACACAGAGATGCACTAGTTTGACAAGCAAAATCAAAACGGTCTGAAATGTATAAAGTAGATTACATGACCCCAGGAATAGGGATCTATCGGGGGATCAGATCCCTGTATAAAAACACGGTCGAGAGTTCATATGGGCCTAAGAACGTATATCCGTAATAATTAAGAATACGTGTTCTATCTATATCCTAGAATAGTATAAGAATTTTTGTTGTGAAAGCACTGTAGTGCACTGTCATCATTCCAGCCCCTAAATGAGACAATAAACATGGTGGCGTAAATACAGGAGCCAGCCAGGTCTCTGCCCTTCCCGCTCCTCTCGCTCCCCTCCCCCCCGCCCCCTACATGAGACAATGATAGTTATCACAGTGAACGGCCCCGGACTTATCCCTCCTATATGAGACAACAATTATGTTGGCATTGATGCATGAGCCGGCGCGGTCTTAACTCACCCCCCCCCCACCAGGACAGTGGGTGTCCAATCTTGTCTGATGAATTATATTTCACTCTTAAGAGTGTTTTTTTTTTTTGCCCCGACATGAGATGAGCACAATAAACGTTCTGGGAGGATGTGGTGGTAGGGGGGAGGAGGAGGTACCAGTCAATTTTAAATTGATTTAATTTATTTGCTTTGCTGCTGTTACGGGTCCTTATATTGAAGATACTTGTATAAGGTGTATTAATTCAGACAACACAAATCACGAAGTTAACTCCAGTGAAGTAACATCAAACAATCATTTAATACTTGAACATAAACTGACATAAAGGTAGAATCAGGAGGAGTACAATAGCAAACTGTAAATATGCATCCATCTACATAGACGCCCAAAGCTAGACTCTACTAGAACATGCATCCGCATCCTATGATGCACAGAGCTCGACTGCTTATAAAACAAACCATGTGCTCCCAACTGTCAGTATAACATACACCCAAATTCCCAATATTTACACTCAAGATGGCAGAATGACGCCATGGATACTGTGGTGGGCGGAGCCTACCAAATTGCGTCATCAAGCTTAGACTATATTATTTCTCCACAGCTGCCAAAATGGGGGGTTGAAAAAAAAATGTTCAGAAGCCTCATTAGCTATAATTTGCCATGGGCCCCAGAATTCCTGACCGTGGCCCCTATTATCGTGTGCGATCCTACATGTGTAAGTAGCTGTCGTCATACATACTTACACACTGGCCTTACCGGGGTCTGTAATATTTGTAGAGACTTCTCTGCTTGAGGTGAACCATCGCTACATCCAGAGACTTTCTTATGAAAAGGAAAACTATGAGCCTGCTTTAGCCCCCCCCCCCCCCGCTGCCAAATGGGCCCCTTGAAATATAGATGGAAATTAAATCTGATCCTCAGGAGGCCCAGGCAGTTTCTATTCCCTGGGGGGGGGGGCTCCATAGCAACTGAGTCGTCAAGATTTATTTATTTTTCTGCTATAATAAAATTAGTTAAAAACCTGAGACTCCCTGTAGAACTACTCAAATTGTTCCTGGACACAGTATTTATTGTTGTTATTTTTTTATGTATCCTTAATTGTTTTGTTGATGAACCTGCTGTGAATTGGAACAGTCTCCCCATAGGAAGCCGTGTCAAAGGTCACAAACTTGATAATATGATGAAGTAGAACTGAACCTAGGTTCACCTCTGTCTCGATCGTTTAAAATATAATTTAAAAAATCAGGAAGATTGGATGAATTCGATTAGTTGGCAAATCTAATTATATTATTTGTGGAACTGGACATGTTGAGTTGCCGATCTACAGGCAGTTTCCTTTACAAATAATTCATGTATCTAATTAATATCTATCGAAGGCAAGGAAAAATATTTTAAATTGTATAGAAATCGGGGATATTATTATGGTTTCACACTTCTTCTAAAATCCTTCTTCATTCCTTTACCTTCCTCAAACTGTACACATCAGAGAGCATGAAAAAACATCAACAATTCTTTGCATCACAAAGGCACAATACAGCACCAGCGCGCAAGTTCTATTCGATCATAGGGAAATGACGTCACAGAGGAATTTTATTTATGGCGCCGTCGAGATTACTTTAATATAGTAAAATACTAAAATAAAAAAAAATTAATAACAATTAAACAACCCATCGATATGAAACGAAACCTGTCCTATAACCTTCCCCATGTAATTATGTGTATGTGTAACAAATTTCACGTTATTTGTTTGTCTGGATCTTGAGTTATAAGGGAACAGACAGACAGACAGACAGACAGACAGACAACGAATGCGTCTTATAAGTATAGAGATAAAAATATATATATATATATATATATATATATATATATATATATATATATATACATATATATACAGAGAGAGAGAGAGAGAGGGAGAGAGAAATAGAGAGAGACAGAGAAGGAGAGAGAGAGAGCGAAATAAGGAGAAAGAGAGTGTGAATGGAAATATTTGGGAGCTAATGGGAATATTAGGAGCTTATGGGAATATGTGGGAGCTTATGGGAATATTTGGGAGCTTATGGGAAATCGTAGGAGCTTACGGGAATATGTAGGAGCTTATGGGAATATTAGGTGCTTATGGGAATATGTAGAAGCTTATGGGAATAATAGGAGCTTATGGGAATTTGTGGGAGCTTATGTGAATATCTGGGAACTTATGGGAATATGTAGGAGGTACTGGGAATATGTACGAGCTTATGGGAATAAGTAAGAGCTTTTGGGAATAGTAGGTGCTTATGAGAATATGTAGGAGCTTATGGGAATATTTAGGAGCTTATGGGAATATTAGGAGCTTATGGGAATTTGTAGGAGTTTATGGGAATATGTAGGCACTTATGTGAATATGTGGAAGCTTAATGGAATAAGTGAGAGCTTATGGGAATATGTTCCAATTGATTCTACTCCTGTTTAGTATTTGGCGAATGGGACTATAGGCTTTGTGTTTATTTTCAACCACGTAAGGTCAAATTTTTTGCATCAGTAAATTCTACTCCTGTTTTTCAATTTTTGAAACGGACTATACAGAGAGAGAGAAAGAGAGAGAGAGACAGAGAAGGAGAGAGAGAGCGAAATAAGGAGAAAGAGTGGGAGAGAGAAAGAAAAACTGCCATGCATAAGTAGATTCAACTCTATATCAATTATCAAAAAAGAGAGAAAAGGAAAGAGAGAGAGAGAATGGGAATTTTCGGGAACTAATGGGAATATGCGGGAGCTTATGGGAATATGTGAGATATAAATAAATAAATATAAATATAAATATAAATATAAATAAATAAATAAATATATATATATATATATATATATATATATATACAGAGAGAGAGAGAGAGAGAGAGAGAGAAAGAGAGAGAGACAGAGTAGGAGAGAGAGAGCGAAATAAGGAGAAAGAGAGAGAGACAGAATGGGAATATTTTGGAGCTAATGGGAATATGTAGGAGCTTATGGGAATCTGTAGAAGCTTATCGGAATATAAGGAGCTTAAGGGAATATGTGAGAGCTTATGGGAATTTTAGGAGCTTATGAAAATATGTAGGAACATATGGGAATATGTGGTAGCTTATGGGAATATCTGGGAGCTTATGGGAATATGTAGGAAGTTATGGGAATATGTAGGAGCTGATGGGAATATGTGGGAGCTTATGGGAATATTAGGAGCTCATGGGAATATGTAGGAGCTTATGGGAATATAAGGAGCTTATGGGAATATGTGAGAGCTTATGGGAATATGTAGGAGCTAATGGGAATATTAGTTGCTTATGGTAATATATATGAGCTTATGGGAATATTAGGAGCTTATGGGAGTATGTATGAGCTGATAGGAATATGTGGGAGGTTATGGGAATATGTAGGAGCTTATGGGAATATTAGGAGCTTATGGGAATATGTAGGAGCTTATGGGATTATGTAAGAGCTTATACGAATATGTGGGAGCTGATTGGAATAAGTGGGAGCTTATGTAAATATATGCCAATTGATTCTACTCCTTTTTTGTATTTGGCGGATGGGACTATAGGCTTTGTGTTTACTGTCAACCACATAAGGTCATTTTTTTACGCATTAGTAAATTCTACTTATTTTTTTCAATTTTTGAAACGGATTATGTGCTTCGTTTCAATTTTCTGCTGTACAATGATCAACTGCCATGCATAAGTGGATTCAACTCTATGTCAATTATCGAAAAGGAAAGATAAGGAGAGAGAGAGAGAGAGAGAGAGAGAATGGGAATATATGGGAACTTATGGGAATATGCGGGAGAATATAGGAATATGTGGGACCTTATGGGAATATGCGGGAGCTTATGGGAATATGTGAGATATAAATATATATATATATATATATATATATATATATATATATATATACATATATATATATATATATATATATATATCTCAAACACTGTTTCAGCAAAAGCGTTACGCAATGATAAAAAAAACAAAACAATTAGAAGCCATAAATCATGATGTGATAGCCACTGTACCTCAGAGATTCATGTGAAGATGGACCCCCACAAGTTGATTCAATCCGGGCATTAGACCATGTAAATAATGAAGTGACTGGTCCTTTGATGACCAGACGCGAGAGAGTTAATCACTCCTCAGTATGCACAGAATAAACACATCCGATATAGAAATGAGACACAAAACATAATGGGAATGTACTGTTATACTTTATTTTGTGTGTGTGTGTCTTTTGATGGAAAAGCGTGTGATCAGTTGAACGACGAAAAGTACGACGAAGTTACGTAGATGAACGGATACGAGAACTTCAGACTAACATCCATAAGTAAATCCATGTGTTTATCTGTGTTTAAGTGTCTGCCTACTCAATCTTTATCTAATAATGCATCCTTTCTGCACGTTTCTTTATTTAAAGTCGTGACTTATATATTCGCATTGACAAGAGGTTTTTGAAGACGGAGACATTTCGAGGAATATTGGAGGGCCTTTTACAAAAGTACCCGTGGAGGCCCTAAATTTGAGAGCCATTTGTACAGAGAAACCCTCCAACCCTTCGTCACTTCTGTGTGGCTATGTAGGTCATAGTGGCTATGTAGGTCATAAGCGTTGACCTAGTTTGCCTTCGTGAAGAAAGGCTCTACAACAAGGTGTGGGGGGGGGCGGATGGTCGTGTGGGTAAAGTGATCGACTGTCTACCTGAGGGTCTCTGGTTCGATGCCCAGTGAAAGTACCAATGGATTTTTCAGGTCATGGTTAAAGTTCCTGCTAAATCTCCCGTGGTGGCTCCAATGCCATGGGCTATGGCGGGGATGAAAAAGGGCATTGCAAAAAACCGTCCCATTAGTGGTTTATAGGATCTAAGAGATGCCATCTCATCCTTACAGGGACTTCACAAACATCTTTGAAGACCCACTTCCAATGACCTTGCAACCCAAAGGCTTTCGTGAAACACATTTTTAGAACCTCTGTGTTATTGAATTACACAAATGAGATATTTCATCTCCTCCTTACAGGGACATTCACACACAAGAAAGTGTAAGTAAAGGTTTAGTGACATTTATAAGCGGGCAAGCCGGAATTCAGGATGACAGGCTGAATATATCTGACATTTTTTTTCAATGACTAAAATTGAACCTAACTAAAAAAAAAAATACCCCCCCCCCCTCCCAATTTGAAGTCATCACACACATAAACAGCTCCGAACAGCGAGCGCATCGATATTTTACCACTCGTAAATCATTGAGTGAAAACAATCATTCATAATAATTGGTAAGGGTCTCCAAAAATTTGATTCTACAGGTGCCCCCTCCCATCGACGATTATTGCAACGGCCTGCAGTGTCGTAGCGAGCTTAACTCGCGCCCTGGGCACAATACCTTTTTATTACCTTTTTAATGCCCCCCCATCCGAAAACCATTTAATATTATATGTAAAATATACCATTTGGCGCCCCTTTGTGGGTAGCGCCCTGGGCATGAGGCCCCCTTGCCCAGCCCTCGCTACTCCTCTGACGGCCCTACCACTGTCAGTATAGCTTTTAATAACTTGAACAACGAGCTTGTATTCCATTTGAAAAATATACATGTTTTTTTTTAAGAATTAAAGTAATATTGACTGTTATAAATATAAGCTGTTATAAGCTTTTTTATGTCTTTCTGTTTATATTTAAATCAGCTTAATATTTATCTTTCAACACAGATTCAAAATACATTCCAACGTACTTTTGAAAAAAAAAAACAATGACCAAAGACATATATAGATATAAATGTGATCTATTATAATGATCATTTGTTACACTATTCTCTTAACCAATAGAAATCGATGGGAGATCACGTGTCTTGACTGAATTACTTCTCAGCAATGTCGTCTGCTTTATTGTTTCTCGTTGTGTTGTGTGACAGGACTATTTGCATCCCTTCGAGTGAATTCCCATGCGATGTTGTAGCATTGATACCTGAACTATTAAAACTTCTACTGGGAAATAAGAAACTATCTGTTTTTGTTTTTTTTTTTTTTGTTTTTTTGTTTTAATACTTTCATATAAATAACATTGAATTTTTTTATAATACCCAATGCGTCATACTGTCTCTCTGTCTGTTTGAGTCTGTTAGTTCGTTCGTGTCTTTCTTTCAGTCCGTAAGTACGTCAATTTTTCTGTCCGTCAGTCTGTCAGTCGGTCAGTCTGTTAGCCTTAATGTCTATTGTAAGCGGTTTTCAATTTCACTATTGGTCAAACTATGTGAATAACTGTCTCTCTGTCATCCCCTCTTCCTGTCAGTAAGTCTATTTGTATGTATGCATGGCAATCCTTTTGAACGTCTAATCATTTGCTCTTTTTATCATTCTGCTAGTTTCTTTGTAAGCCTGTCTCCATCTTTCTATCTGTCCATTAAAATACCTTCTTTTTTTTAATCTCTAATCTTTAAAGTATCTTGAATAATTTTAAACATAGGCCAGTGGTTGTCTAACTCACTTTCTGTGCATTTTAAAATACATTTCCCATCATTCATTGCGGCTGAATCCTAGAAAAACTTTCTGTGCATTTTAAAATACATTTCCCATCATTCATTGCGGCTGGATCCTAGAAAAACTGTTCTTTTTTAAAAGAAATTTAGTAATATTTACAGCTTGATTGAGATGGGTAAAAACTCATGTCCCCTGTTTAAAAAAAAAAAAAATAATCACAAAATATTAGTGACACCGCTTATTTAAATTTAATTTAGAAACAATCAAAAGTGTTTTATGTTTTAATGGTGACTTATTTTATTACGTAATGAAACCATATATCATCACGTAATGTTACCTTGTTTTTAATGACTGGCTTGTCCATGTCTATTCTATAATGTCATCATGTTTCATTGTAAATGCACTTCACAAGGTTAAGTAGTCAATTTCCATCACGCTATGTAAACAAAGTTCACTGTGTAATTTCAGTATGTTTTCCATCAATACAATGTAATGGACACACAGACAGATGGTTCAAGAGTGTGTAAGGTAATGGAAAATACTAAGCTCCAGTTTGAACCAGCATCACTGTAGGAAACAGACTGTCTACAAAATATAGTGTAGTATAATCAGGTTCTATTATGTAATGTTAGATTCCCTTACATATTTAAATCTTGTTCCATTGCCTAATGTAACCATGTTCTATTTTTTTCATGTATAATATTCAATTTTCTAATGAAACTATGTTCCATTTTTCTAACATAGCAATTTTCTATTTAGTTGTGTAATCATGTTCCATTTTCTAATGTAATGAAGCAAATTTGAGTGAAATCAAGAGAACAAACTTTCATAAAGAAACACTTAAATGACTCGTATCTCCTCTTGTCAATATTTACAACTCTCTCTCTCTCTCTCTGAACCCATACAGACAATAATTTTCCAATCGGCTGAACTTTTGTTTTAATAGATTAGCATCTGGAATGAGAAATCAGAGACAAAAGAACCTTTAAAGTAAATGCATCTCTCTATCTCTCTCTCTTCTCTCTCTCTCTCTCTCTCTCTCTTTCTCTCTCTCTCTATTTGGCCAGCACTTTTAATTTTGGCCTTCGAGTAGAACGAAAATCCAAACCAAAATTAATTTCGTGCCAGTTAGAATTTTCTGCGAAGGTTTTAACTAGGTATTTCAATTTCAAGATTGTTGTGTTATCACGACACAAGATAATCACATAAGATTCAATATCAGCTGAATAAAAATAATAAAAAAAAAAAGTTCTTTACGCCAATAAAAAGATAAAAGTTCAGCTGAAATACAAATAACATGGGGTTAAAATTAAAAAGCTATAGCTAGAATGCAATGAACGCTGCAAGCTAGCTAATTTGCTCAATGCAATCTTATGTGTATAATTGAGAAAAGCCCCATTTACTGCGGCCCGCTAGGTGTGGTCTCCTAGGTAAATCTATTTCGAACATTTTACGGGAAAGGGGTAGTGGGGGGGGGTGTATTATTATGGTGCAATAACATTATGGTGCAATAACATCTGAAAGTAGACACTGGTTTTTAATTTTGGCAATTTGGACAGATATTGTGGACATCTTCTGCTAAATCCTGATTGAAATGTGGCCTTGAGATGGACCAGGTCCGCAGAAAAGGGTAGGGGAGACCAGTCCGATGAAGGTGGCCTCGGGTTTTCACTGATTTTTTAGATGCATGCTGGGATTTCTCGGCTGCCCAAACATGGACCAATTCGTTGATCAGAAGTGTGTGTTTGTGTTAATGTTACTGTGACATTTTAGTCTATGTTGTTATGTGACTCATTTTTTTTTTCCATTAATGACTTAGCGTTTTTTTTGGTCAAATGTTTAAATTTATGTATGTAGTTCCTAAATAAAAAAAAACTTAAAAAACAGTTATATTTAAACCAAACATTTCGAAAAAGATTAATAATTAATTTTTTAATTAATTTTTTTACCTAAACTCTAGTATAACAGTCGTCGTAATCTGTCTTCCAGACTCAATATATATGACTTTATTAACATTCATGTTTATGCAAATACTTGTAATACACCACTTATTTTACCCGCCGTGCTTACCGCAGCCACATGAACTAATAATGCTTAATTGCAATTCAAATAAGAACATATTATGTTATTAGCTCAAGCCAGACTGCAAAAAGATTTTATATACACTATTGAGCTCCAAAGACAGTGTGGTAATCAGATCACATGGGTATTGTTATTGTATCCAGTTGAGTGGAATAAGGATATGAAAACATTCAAATTTAATAGCGAGAATAGAAAAACAAAAACAACATGGAAATCATAAATCTTCGGTGCAATTTGGTTGGCTGCCACAAAAGTACGGTAATGTAGACTTATTTATATTCCGAACACGTGGTTAAATGTTGTTTTTTGGTGGTTTTTTTATTTATTTTCCTGGGTTTTTTTTGTGTCTGGGTTTTTTATGTCTGGGGTTTTTTGTGTCTGGGTTTTTTTGTGTCTTTTTTTGTGTCTGGGTTTTTTTTGTGTTTACAATATAACTATCTCTGTGCACAATATAACTATAAGGTCGAGACTATCTGGGAAGTTCTGGGTTTGGACCCTAGGGTCTGATCCATGTTCCCTATATATACATATTGGTGATTATTGTGTTGCATTGGAACGAGGTGAGAGTGGCGAACTCAGATGAACTCACGCACATGCCATGACTAATTGTTTTTGTTTTATTTTTTTTCTGGCCATTAAAGCAGGGCCGTCAAAGGAAGTAACTGTTACCATCTTTGGCGACCCCCCCCCCTTCAAATGACCTTGCAACCCAAAGGCTCTCGTGAAACAATTATCTGTGTTATGGAATTACACAAACGTAAATCGCTTTAAAAATATGTAGAAGTACTTTAGATAGAACGCACTTTACACCGGTTGATTTAAAAAATGTATTTAGAAAAATAATAATGTTTTGATTTTAAATCTTATATATGTTTAATGTTTTCTATTTACTTTTTATTTTTTTAATTTTTGTAATAATCCAATGGTGATTAAAAAATGTCAAAGTAACCCGAATCGTCTCCCATGGTTATTAAAACAAATGTCATGCGTTATCCGATATGTTATGTGATAATGGTGAAAAGGTTTCTGACATCACTTGAATGACGACAATGACGTCATGGTCAGGTATCCTAGAAACGAAGTCTTTTTATTTTGATATATTTCATCTATTGTTTCACAGAACGCAGATGTTAAGAAAGGAAAGGCTAATTACTTTTTTTTTTTAGTTTCAGTCTGTTATTTAATTGTTTTGTTTATTTCTAATCAAAATTGCTTTTTAGGTCTTTTACGATCATGTTAGCTGGAAAGAAATCAGCATAAGTCATCGTGCGAAAACCCCGTGTGGCTGCCTCTAATTGGAAGCTTAATCTTCAATTTAAAACAGTTGTTTTGTTTTAAATACCTTCTTTATTAGATAAAAAGAAAACAAAAAAATCTTTACAAATCTGACTTTCATCGAGATTATACTTCTCAATTCTTGACCCAGATGTAGACCAGGTCTGTAAGAAATGTAAACTTCTTGAATGAATCGTATGATAGATGAAAGAGTGATAAATTAAAAAAAAATTGCATCAGGCTGGAAATAGAAATGAATTAACTGACATATCTATGTCATATCCGGCTAATTGACAGGCACCTGTCAGATAAATAATTGGCAGGCACCTGTCAGATACATTAACGGAGAAGTGCAGAGAATTCTAAATCCTCCCCCCCCTCCCCCAGCCTTCTTTGATATTCGTTTCATTTACTATGCTCTTCAGTTTGGGGATCACTTCTGCTTATTGCCACGTACCAGATTATTGCTCTTTATTATAATTTAATTGTTATGTCCCCTTGGCTGTTTTTCGACAGTGCAGAAAAATAAAGGAGAAAAAGGAGGGGGGGGGGGGTTCAGAGTTATTGATGGGTTTAAAGTTATGTCTGAAGGCTAAATATTGAGAAATATGCTTTCCAAACATTTTTTAGAACTGTGTGTTCAAACCGTCAAAGTCTAGCGATGGCTAAATAGGCGGTTCTCGAGTTTGGACAGAGTGGGGCTACGGAGAATAGAACATGTTCTAATTTCCCAGTTTAGTACAGGACATTTTCCAGTCAATGCACACTTTGTGCGCCTGCGCCCTAATCTCAGCTCCCTGTGCCAGTCAGTGCATACTTTGGGCACCTGCGCCCTAATCTCAGCTCCCAGTGCCAGTCAGAGCACACTTTGGGCGCCTGCGCCTTAATCTCAGCTCCCTGTGCCAGTCAGAGCACACTTTGGGCGCCTGCGCCCTAATCTCAGCTCCCTGTGCCAGTCATTGCACACTTTGGGCGCCTGCGCCCTAATCTCAGCTCCCTGTGCCAGTCATTGCACACTTTGGGCGCCTGCACCCTAATCTCAGCTCCCTGTGTCAGTCAGTGCACACTTTGGGCGCCTGCGCCCTAATCTCAGCTCCCTGTGTCACCACTGTGGATAGATCAAAGAATCAGTTGATCTGATGCTCCAGCTGGCGGACCAAAGGTTGTGAAAGTCAGGTATCTTACTGACCATATGCCCATATGGTAGCCTCCTATTGCTTAGGGACACATCGAATCTTATCTCGGGGGCACCCCATCAAGCCTGTCCCAAAAAACGATAACATGGCTGCAGGTTTTCATTTCAGTAGATTCTATAATTGGAACATTGTAATAAAACAGGAACAGTTATTAAGTCTTTATTGGCATGCCATTCTTATGTAACTAGGTCACAAAGATGGAGTTTTGGTTAATATAAGATAGAATAAAAGGAAAACAATATTCATCTTTGGAAAGTATAAAACTTAAAATTTATTATAATACAAAAAAAAATAATAATGTTCACACAAAAATGTATTCAGACATCAACTCTCATTATATCATTTCAATACAGTGACATAATTTCTCGATATTGGTTATTCTTGTTTTCTTCTTAATTCTCGATAACAAAAGTATAATAATGGTAAATATGCATGATCCTTGGGTAAAGTACTTGCTTGTTACTTTCCTTGTGTGTGTGTTTGTTTGTTCAGTGTAAAGTAACTCTTGGCTATGTCATTATAACAAGTAACGGTTGTATGTTTTTTTCCTTTTTAACTTTCTTTTTCTATCTCCTGGACTGTCCAGCTGTTTGAGGACACGGAAATGACGTCACTGGTGGTCAGAATTAGTTACCAAAGAGATCCACGCCGGCTTTACTACTGTCCGGTGGACGAGAGACAGTAACACAGGAAATTGCAGCAGACAACTGTCTAGTGTGTTGGTAGGGGCACGTTACCGAACTGACCACTGGTCACGGACTTGGGGACTTTGGTTAATGTCTGAGAGTAGGAGTAGGCCGAAGGAGTGAGAAGGAGAATGCGTAAAAAAGAGAATGAGAGAGAGAGAGATGGGATTTGAGTGAGAGAGAGAGAGAGAGAGAGAAAGATGTGGAGTGCTAGAGAATAAATGGAGAGAGCCGTAGTTACAGGATAGGAGGAACTGAGAGATACAGACGGGTGATGGAAACATGGCGAGAGTCACGGAACGGAGAGAGACATGGAGAGAGACACGGACAGAAACACGGAGAGAGACAGATAGATTTGGAGAGGGACACGTAGAGATACAGAGATAGAGAGACATGGGCAGAGACATGGAGAGAGACGTGGAGAGAGACATGGAGAGAGAGACACAGAAATAGACATGGCGAAAGACACAGATACAGAGAGAGAGAGACGGAGAGGAGAAATGCGCGCATTGCGAGACGACCCTCCATGCACAATTATTTTAACACCATTTAGTGAATAGGTTTGTATAGTCCTATACCAAGAATGAAATATGCCTGCACTTACATATGCCTACATTGACATATGCCTGCACTGACATTTATATACACTGACATATTCCTACATTGACATATGCCTACACTGACATATGCCTACATTGACATATGCCTACACTGACATATGCCTACACTGACATATGCCTACACTGACATATGCCTACACTGACATATGCCTACACTGACATATGCCTACACTGACATATGCCTACACAGACATTTATATACACTGACATATGCCTACATTGATATATGCCTACACTGACATATGCCTGCACTGACATATGCCTTCACTGACATATGCCTACACAGACATTTATATACACTGACATATGCCTACATTGACATATGCCTACACTGACATATGCCTACACTGACATATGACTACACCGACATATGTCTACAGGCTACACTGAGATATATCATCTATAGTGTGTAACACAATAATTGTCATAGTTTCAGACACAATAGCCGAAGCTGAAGTCACAATAAGACAGTTCAATGTTTTTTTTTTATGTTGTCATCAGTATCGTTCCTTTTAACTTTAAGTCTCCACGAAAAAAGTGTTTCCTGTCAATTAATAAGATCAAATGAAAATACCGCTAGCTTTGACTAGGGTAGCCAGGGTCCTGCTGGAACGTTTCATTTTGTTGTACTAAAATTCAAATTTCTTAACAGTTGGGGGGGGGGGGGGAGCGGGTTTGAAGAGGCGTTGTTGTAAAAGATTATTAGAGACCTTGCAAATACTGATATTATAATATATATTACATCTAGGGTCGCTTGAACCCCCTCCCCCATCCTCCCTAACTATTTGACCCTTGGTCCCGGAAACCTCTTGGATCGTTCCTTATATTATGCCCGCGATGTACAGTAACCCTGTCAGAATATGACACTACTACACAACCATCTTTTTTATACTAGTAATAGAAAATAATTCATAACACTTATAATTGTAATATACAACACCGTAATACATTAAATTGTTTCTGTGTTACAGCTAAATAAATGTTACTACATGAGTTTTTCTTTGAAAGGGTGAAGAGATTAGAACACGCTAATTATATATGTTTGTATTAATGGCTAAGCCTCTAACGCCATTTCATGATGTTTGACAGAAAATATGATAAAACATAACAAACTTTCAAAAACAAAATTTATTAGTGGATCTATTAATCTATCCGGTGGAACAGATGGCCGAGTGGTGTAGATACTCGACTGTCGACCTGCGAGTCCTAGGTTCGATCCTCGGTGAGGCTCATGGAATTTTTCCAGGTGAAATTTGGTACAAAGTCGTCCCACAAGTCCACCCAGCTTTAAATGGGTACCTGACTTAAGTTGGGAAAGTAAAGGCGGCTGGGCGTTGTGCTAACCACACAATCCCTTCACATACCGAGGTTATACAGACAGATGAATTCTACACTTGAATTCTGCCCCGATGGCCCGTTAGGGCTAAGGGAACTTTACTTTTTATTAATTACTTTTTATTAATCTATCCATTAATTTAAAGATTTATATAAAAGTCTATTACATGTAATATTATAAATTTAAACTGAAAGAACACTGTGTTATATTGACATGATACCTATTTGTTTTTTTTTATATATTTTCTTTGCAAACCGCACGTCTGACCTGATAACCTTTGATCCTTATGTGAACCGGATCTCCTTTAGTTTAGCACCGCAGACTTTTGTGTTCATGAGTGACTTAACTGAAAATACCGACCGTAAATCACCATCCAACGCTCTATACATGAAATGGATCTGTGTACATCTTTAAATATCATCACTTCTGTTTACTTGTTGATGTTGTTGCTGTATTACCAGGCCGTTATATTATTTAATTCAAGCTCGTGTTTCTGTAAAGCTTATGAAATTCATCCTGTAGACTTAATATCAGTTTTCACATGAAATATCAACTTAAAAAGTTCATGCCACTGGCTGTGTTCTATATTATTTTTAATTTGTGTTTCGTATTTATGCAAACGTAATGTAATACTTATGTACTAAAAATAGTTCTGTTAATGGAGAATTATTATTTCGTACACACACACACACACACACAAACACACACACATTTATATATATATATATATATAAGAATATAATTCTATACAAATAAAAATTCCCCCGTTAACAGATCTATTTTTTTAATCAGACAGATTTATTGTGCCACGCCCACTCTTGTTATTGATGTATGGGACCACAAAATTCATTCCTAGCTGTTCTTTTAAATGCAAATGTCTAGGCATTAACGTCACAGCTATTAGAAATACATATTTTTTTCAATTGTCCTGATAATCAACCAGTGCACTGACATACACTTGGTTTACTTAGCCCTAAAAGAAAAGATACAAAGATTGCCAACTTTCACAATGATCTACAATTACACAAGGACATTCTTGATTGCAACACGTTATTCCTTTACTGATTCATTCAAATCCACAAAATGTATTGTTACTACAAATTACGATAAACATATTAATTGTCATTTGACTAATTCAAATCCTTCTATAGATATAAGGTATTTGTGTACATAAACATCCATAATTATAATATATGCTCTGCTAACATTATATGATATCAATTTATAAAGGTTTCGACGTTTGTATAACACAGCTCAACAAAAAATTTTTTTTATTTTCGAATTGCCAAGAATATTTGAATGAATTTATAGCAATTCATGGGTGCTGATTTCAAAACTGCCACTGCTTTTGCTGAATTGCTTCTAGTTTCTGAGATATTGGACAATCTTGAAAATATGATTGTACCCTTTGTGTAAAACAAATGCAGCACGTTTGGTGTCTGTTGTTTTATTTAACTATACCAAGTTATAACTTGGTTTATTTTTTTCTCTTTTATAGCTACTTTCTAAAGACATCATGAGTTCATCATGAAGGTGCTGCAAAAATAATCCGAATGTATTCTGTTACATCTGTGGAGAATACATGACTGAAAAGCAAAGAAGAAATATAACTGACTTTGTGTAGCAGGCATATTTGGCTTATTTCGGTGTGAAGCTGGAAGACCAAGACAAGTCTTGGGTTCCCCATAAGGTCTGCAAAAACTGCGTGGAGAGCCTACGGCAGTGGACAAATAGTGAGAAGAAAAGTCTAAGTTTCGGTGTACAAATGATATGGCGAGAGCCGAAAGACCATTTTGGTGATTGTTATTTTTGTATTGTGAATGTTAAAGGCTTCAATCGCCACAAGAAATCTAAGTGGGGTTATCCTGATCTTGAATCTGCAATGAGACCAATTCCACATAGCAGTGAAGTTCCTATACCAGTGTTTACTGGATTATTAGAGCTTTCACCATCAGACTCCGACGAGGGGCAAGATCTGGAGTTTTTGGCAGGTGAAAACAGTGGAAGCGATTATGAAGTAAGTTCTTCAACACCTCAACCATTCAGCCAAGAAGAACTCAATAACCTAATACGAGACCTAAATCTGTCCAAGCAAGCATCTGAGCTTTAGTGTCCAGGCTCAATGAAAGAAATCTTCTCAAACCAGAAGTTAAAATAACATTTTATCGGAAAAGAGAAGATTTTCTTCTTCAATATTTAAGTTTACTGTAATGACATCACTGGACTTCCGCTCCAAATGGGACTACAAGACTACCATTCCGAAGACTGGCGTCTTTTTATAGACAGTTCCATCACAAGCTTGAAATGTGTTCTGTTACACAATGGTAACCGATATGCATCTCTTCCCATTGCTCACTCAACAACACTTAAAGAAGAGTATGAGAATATCAAAACAGTATTGCAGAAAGTCCGTTATTATGAGCATCAGTGGTCAATTTGTGTTGATCTAAAAATGGTAAACTTCTTGCTTGGGCAGCAGTCAGGATACACAAAATACCCATGCTTCATGTGCCTTTGGGAGAGCAGGGCAAAGCAAGATCATTGGACAAGAGTAACATGGCCTGCAAGGGAAACCATGACTGTAGACAAAAATAAGATCATTCTCCCACCGCTTTATATCAAATTAGGTTTAATGAAACAATTTGTTAAGGCTTTGGACAAATCTGGCAAATGCTTCAAGTATATTTGCAGATCATTCCACGGATTGAGCATGGAGAAGCTGAAAGCTGGGATTTTTGACGGTCCTCAGATTCTGAAACTCATCAACGATCGACATTATACTAATTTCATGGATCACCTTGAAGCTTCTTCATGGAACAGTTTTGTTTCAGTTGTCATGAACTTCTTAGGTAATAACAGAGCATAGAATTACGAAGAACTGGTGCAAGATATGCTCGCTAACTTCAGAAACATTGGAGCAAATATGAGCATCAAGGTACATTACCTGCACAGTCATTTAGACAAATTTCCAGGTAACCTTGGGGACTTCAGTGAGGAACAAGGCGAGAGGTTCCATCAGGATATGATGGTGATGGAGGAGAGATATCAAGGAAGATAGGACATACATATGATGGCTGACTACTGTTGGAGCCTCCAGCGCAATTGCACCAACGACACGTACAAAAGGAAGTCGAGCAAATAGCGATTTGCTAATGCATTACTATAGACAATTAACATATTAATTAATTAATTAATTAGACATAATTAGTTTTTCAAATGAAAATGTTTTCTTCTATAACACTATTACACATGTTTTTGAACAAATTTCTGCATGACTATTAACAGTTTCACTACTTTTTGTTAGTATACTATTATACTTCATGCAATTCTTGACAAATTCCAAACACGGTGCATACATTATTTAATTAATTTTAATTATCTCGTAAAATAGAGCCAATCTAGCAAAAGCACTTACATATTCTAAATCAGCATGGTTGACTTTATATATAATGATTCAAATATCACTGGCAACGAAATCACTGTTTACTAATCAACTCAATTTATAAACCGGTGTACCTTTGACCAATTCATATCCATTCACACAGATATTGTTAACCTAAAGACTCATTCATACACATTTACAAATATATATGCCGTACAACTGATCACATCATGTACACACATACATATACATAACAAAATGACCCTAACAAATCCACCCTAACAAATCCACCCTAACAAATCCACCCTAACAAATCCACCCTAACAAATCCACCCTAACAAATCCACCCTAACAAATCCACCCTAACAAATCCACCCTAACAAATCCACCCTATGTTAAAAATAATTATTAAATAAATGAAAAATATTTATGGAATGAATAAGGCTAGTTTATGATCTATTGACGTCATATGTAGATATAATTATCTTCCCTTTTTCTTAAAGTCGGAGAGTTAAGTTTCCTGATTTCTTAATTAAATAAAAACAAAAACGTAAAAAAAAAATTGATATTTAAACCAATCGTGATATTTAAACTTAATTTGATATGTGAAATACGTCGATAAAATAAAAACCCAGAATATTTTTTTTCTTTACATAACGTGATACAGCAAAAGGGGAGAGTATAAAACACAATTTTAAAAAGTAAAGATCTGAACTCATCTGTGTATATCGTGACTCAGCTAGTCAGATGAAGACATTTACATCTGTAAGGGTTAAGAAACGATTAATATGTAGCTTAGGTTAAGGGCAGACGATAAAACTCCCTTGTGATGGATAAGTCATGATCTAGTGGGATTTTTTAAAACAATTGAAAGGTTGAAAATAAATAATGGCATACATGTTAGTATCTAACATACTAGTATATACATGCTTCGATATCTAACAAATGTAGAATATAACAGTGCATGTGTGGTCTTGTACCTTGCTGTTTCGATGTATTACGAGGGTGAGACATAGCGGTATGTATGATGTCTTGTAACTAACTGTTTCATTACGAAGGTGAAACATAGCAGTATGTTGTCTTGTACCTGTTTCGATGCATTACGAGGGGGAAACATAGCAGTATATATGCTGTCTTGTACCTGTTTCATTACGAGGGTGAAACATAGCAGTATGTATGCTGTCTTGTACCTAACTGTTTCATTACGAGTGTGAAACATAGCAGTATGCATGATGTCTTGTACCTAACTGTTTCATTACGAGTGTGAAACATATCAGTATGCATGATGTCTTGTACCTAACTGTTTCATTACGAGGGTGAAACATAGCAGTATGTTGTCTTGTACCTAATTCTTTCGATGCATTACGAGGGTGAAACATAGAAGTATGTATGCTGTCTTGCACCTGTTTCATTACGAGGGTGAAACTTAGCAGTATGTATGCTGTCTTGTACCTAACTGTTTCATTACGAGTGTGAAACATAGCAGTATGCGTGATGTCTTGTACCTGTCATAGTTAGTTTAAGTGTATATCAGTTGTACGTATAATACATTATTTTCGTGGTACTTCTGTTTCTTGGTAGGTGTATATATTTGAGTCTCTTTGGAGTATATGATTTAACTAACTTGACTTGAGCGTGTATATTATTATATTATTAAGTATCCACATGTATGAGACGAATCACATGTATAAATCACTGAATAGACTTGGTAGTATACATATATATATATATATATATATATATATATATATATATATATATGTTTATTTATTTATTTTTATTCATGAAAATACATACATGGTATAAAATGATGTGAGATGAGTAATCAAGTCCGTCTGCTTGTCTCTACCAAAAATCTATCGTCTAATAATTATCGTCTGCTCTAACTAATATTTCTACTTCCGCTAAGCTAAGTGGCCAGATAATTAAAACCATCTCTGTGCCAACTGTAAATTCTCTAGCCTAATCTGATTATTACAACATCCCCCTTTCCTTTAAAAAACAAATGTTATACATTTAGTTTGTATCTGTCGTTTTTCTGTCGTTAACTTAATAAAATTTACTTTTGTCAAAATAAAAATACAAATTTTTGTTGTACCACATCATCTCAATAGTAATCTATATAAAAAAAATGTCAATGCTCTATATACAAAATGTCATATTAGTTATGATACAAAATATCAAACTTGTTATGATACAAAATTTATTAATAAAAATATTCTTGTCAATACTATATCTCATATTTCAATTTTTAAATGCATCATATAGCATATCATAATATTGACATAAAAATTTATTCAATTTTCAAAAATATTATTAACAATTCAGTTTTAAACAAAAAAAATGTATACAATAATAAGTGGTTATTCACTTAAGTTGGTACCAAGTACCATAGCTTCTTCATAAGTTTTGAGTGCATTTTTAATTATTATTATTATCTCCCCTCTTTTCTCTTTTTTTTTTCAGTACTGCACTTTTTTTTTTATAGTGATTTATTTCTATCACCTTATGACTTAATTGTCATTTCTTTGTACATATTCACTTAATGAATTTATTTTCAATATTCAACACTTTCATATTTTCTTCACATCAATATCATTCTTTTCTTTTGTATGAGAGCATTTTATTTCAGTACAATATATTTTTCATGTTGTCTTTTGACAAACTTCTACTGTTGCAACAATCTTTTGTTCAACTTATTATTTACCTTGCTTTATCTAGCAAGTCATTTTTCTCTCATCTCACATGAAGACCTTTTCTTTTGTCTTTCCTTAGTGATTTGACAATATTTATTTTGCACTCATCAATTATATAAGACATTTTTCTTATGTCTTTCTCATCATTTTATATAGTGTGAATATATTAACTTTGCACTTTTTCATGTCAATTTATTGTCACATATTTAACATCATCATGTACAATTCATTATGTCTTCTGACATATAAAAATATTTAAACATCATTTTAATAAAATTCATATATTATTACAATCTTCATACCTTTGACTTCTTTAGTCAATAATTGTTCAAGTTACATATTTGAGACTAATAAGTCTTCTTGACAATAATCAATGTCATAATCAATAATCCTTTGATAGGATTTAACAAAATCATTATAAAAAATTGAACAATTAACTTCAAACAATGAACAAATTCAATAAAATATGCATTAATAATCAGTGCTTAATAAAATCTTTGCATAAACTTCAATAATATTTTCATCAATGTGAATGAAATGAATGAGTAATTAATCATTCTTACAACATATTCTCATGTACATTTTACTTGTTTAGTATATGTGTTTTATTTTAAACACAATCTCTCCTCATTCTCATCTTAATTAAGTATGCATATTTCTATTTTAAATACATTATGCATCAATCACCAACATGAATTATTCAATATACATGATTTAAAAAATATTTGAGTCAATAAACTCAATACAATAGTGTACTTGACAAGCTTAAATGTCATTATTATTATTCATGTATTATATTATATTCATTTATTTATACTTGTTATTCCAATTAATTATATTTATTCTTGTTGTCCCAATATTCATTTTTTATTTTTAAACAATCCGATAAGTTTTTATCAAAATATTTATTTATGACTGAGTCTCGATGAAATATCTGGTTTGCTTGGCTCTTCTAAACTGCATGTGTTTTCTTTATAAAACCTATGACTTTTATTTGCGTCATGTTTCTGTAGTTGTTTAAATTTCTGATTCTCATTAAATGATTTACATTTAGATTGAGTATGTCCTTTCATCTTACATTTTAAGCAACAAATATTTTTTAGTTTAAAACAGTACTCTTTAAGATGACCAATTTTCTTACAGAATGTACATTTAGGTACATCACAATATTTTCTACTTCTATTTCTTTTATATCTAATTGTTTGATAATTATTTATTGGTTTGTGTGTGTTCCTATTTGAATGTGTGTATGTCTATTCCTAAAGTTGTTATCCTGTACTTGTTGTTTATTTTTGATGTTTGTCCTATGTGTATCAAAATCTTGTTTTGTTTTAAATGTACAAAATGACTGTTTATGTCCTAAATTCTTGCACTTGTAACAAGTTATGTTTTCCAGTTTGAGGGTACATCTATTAGCTTTATGTCCAAAATCCTTACAAAAAAAAAACACATTGGTTTGTCTCTATATTGTGTTGTTGAATCTATTTTATTTCTATTTTGTTTATTAGTGTCTGTAATAACAAAACAAAATGATTCTGCAGTTTTTGAAATTGAATGAATTTTCTTTATCAAAGGTGTATCTGTTTGTGTTTCAATTTCACTTGTTGTCTTGCTTATTGATGTCTTGTTTAACTTTACTTGATTGTTATTTTTATTTGTTAATTGTGAATCTGCTATTTTCGTTATTATATTTTCTATAGTGCTTGACTGTTCATGTAGAATGTTATATGAATCAGTCACATCAGCTGTAATACTTTTTTCAAATTTTTCAAATTTACTTGTCAATGTTTCTAAACTATGAATTAATGTTTGAATTTGCTGACTCTGATCTTGTACAATTTTTCTTAAAATAGAATTGTCATTTTGTTGATCTGAATTTATTACAGGACTGTGATCATTGTCATTTATTTTTAAACTGGTTTTTCTAATATGTTCAATGTATCTATTTTATGACATACTTCATTGTTTAAATGGACAAATAATTTGTTTCTTGATTCGAATTCTTCATGGCAATTATTGCATTTTATGACAGGCTTTGTCTTTATTATTAGATTATTAGTTTCTATTTCTGACTTTTTGTGAATGGGTTTTAGTCCTAGTTTTTCTCTGTGTGAATCTAATTCTTGCTCCATATTTTCTCTCATTTCTAGTTCTAATTTTTTAAATTCAAATTCTTTTTCTAGTTTTTCTCTTTGTAATGCTATTTCTTGTTTTATTTTGTCTGCTTGTATTTCTGCATCTCTTTTATTTTTTTCTGCTTCTATTCTAATTTTTTCTGCTTCTATTCTAATTTTTTCTGCTTCTATTCTAATTTTTTCTGCTTCTATTTTATTTTGCTCTGTTCGCTCCATTTTATCATTAGCAAATTTCACTAATTTATCACCTGTAAGACCTGCATATTTGCCCTGATTAATATAGAATTCAAATGATCCTGGTTGCTCAGCTATTCTAAAATTTTATTTATTTTTCTTTATCAAATTATTTATATAACTGATTTAATTTTTATATTTCTGCTGTATTGGGTTTTTATATTTATCGTATATATTGTATATATATATAGTATATTTCAGTATTCAATATCTCTGAGTCTATATGCAATCTTATGTCAAAATAAAACTAAATTACCAATGTAAAAATAGTTCTAATAATAAGTGACAAATGAAAACGTACAATAAATAAAATATTTCTAAGATTAATATACTATTACTAAAAAAATGTAAAAAAATATTTACAGACTAAGTTAATATTATTTAATTAAATTTAGAGTTAGACGAGCAAAAACAAGTATACAACTTTACAAGATTACTTGTAAAAAAAAATTTACGATACGAATTACTTCTAAGCAAATATTTTAAGTAAAATACCTAGATGAAAACAATATATATTTCTTTTGATTTAACTAATTTTGCAATTAGAACTTTTCAAATAGATATTTAACTATATACTAAGGATGTAAAAAAATTGTTTCCAAACATTACATATTAACATAATAAAATTGACATAGTTTGCAAATAAAACAACAATTATAACTAAATAACATGAAATCACTGCAAAATACCTTTCTTGTTACTTCGGACTTCGGATCTCAGGTGTAGAGTGCTGTAAAAAGGGTACAGTTTCGGAAAGGTGTAGACTCACTTCTCCAGTAGATGTAAATAGGTAAAGTCAGAGTGTGGTCACTTCATGGCTCTCCTGGTACGGTACGGTACGGTCTGCCACAATTTGGTAAGGTCTGCTAATTTTTCGGCTCACCTTCTTTTTCACACACACGAGGATAGAGTAATATGAACAGATGTAAATGTTCTTATGACTAGCGATATTTCACTGTAGCGATGTCTCAACAGTAGAAAAATATGAAGTCCAACAAATGAAGCAAGTACAGTTGTATATATTACAGTAAAGTACTGTATATTGGTGGATGGAACATCAGATGGAACAATCAGGAACGTGTAGATCTTGTAGTGTGCCAACATTCGTCTTGATTACAATAAAATTACTTCGCATCAGCCGACCATTATGTATAATATGTTCTTTATGGAACTTTACCGCTGCACACCATTATGTCATAGTTAGTTTTGTAGATTAGTATATCAGTTGTATGTATAATATATTATTTTCGTGGTACTTCTGTTTCTTGGTAGGTGTATATATATTTGAGTCTCTTTGGAGTATATGATTTAACTAACTTGACTTGAGCGTGTATATTATTATATTATTAAGTATCCACATGTATGAGACGAATCACATGTATAAATCACTGAATAGACTTGGTAGTATACATATATATAAATGTTTATTTATTTATTCTTATTCATGGAAATACATACATGGTATAAAATGATGTGAGATGAGTAATCAAGTCCGTCTGCTTGTCTCTACCAAAAATCTATCGTCTAATAATTATCGTCTGCTCTAACCAATATTTCTACTTCCGCTAAGCTAAGTGGCCAGATAATTAAAACCATCTCTGTGCCAACTGTAAATTCTCTAGCCTAATCTGATTATTACAGTACCTAACTGTTTCATTACGAGTGTGAAACATAGCAGTATGCATGATGTCTTGTACCTAATTGTTTTGATGTATTACGAGGGTGAAACATAGCAGTATGTATGTTGTTTTGTACCTTGCTGTTTCGGAGTCTCACGAAAGTAGAATATAGCATTGGACCAATCTTTGTTCTACAAAGCTACTGTCACTAAGTCAGGTACTGTTTGCTTCACACAGGTAGTTAAAGCAAAAAATCTCACACTATCTCTAGTAAGAATAGTATTTGGTTTTAAACTGAACATATTTATATGTGCACGCACAGATAATTCACAGAGCACGCCGCGCGCACACACAGTGAAACCAAAGCATATGGATGTTTTAATTGGTTCGCCTACGTGCAGAGACATACTAAGTTCGCTTCAGGCCCGGGTGCTGAATCTAACATTGAGCCCCTAAAAAAAGGGTAGAAATAACACTGGAAGGCTCAACGCTCAGTAAGGATGGCTCCTGTTAGGATGGCTCCTGCTATGAAGGCTCCCGTTAGGATGGCTCCTGTTAGGATGGCTCCTGTTAGGATGGCTCCTGTTAGGATGGCTCCTGCTAGGATGGCTCCTGTTATGAAGACTCCCGTTAGGATGGCTCCTGTTAGGATGGCTCCTGTTAGGATGGCTCCTGCTATGAAGGCTCCCGTTAGAATGGCTCCCGTTAGGATGGCTCTTGTTAGGATGGCTCCTGTTAGGATGGCTCCTGTTGGATGGCTCCTGTTAGGAAGGCTCCTGTAAGGATGGCTCCTGTTAGGAAGGCTCCCGTTAGGATGGCTCCCGTTAGGATGGCTCCCGTTAGGATGGCTCCTGTTAGGTTGGCTCCTGTTAGGATGGCTCCTGTTAGGATGGCTCCTGTTAGGAAGGTTCCTGTAAGGATGGCTCCTGTTAGAAAGGCTCCTGTAAGTATGGCTCCTGTTTGTCTGAGATTCGAACATGAATCGCGACATCCATGGCCAGATACGATCTTGATCCACTCCTGACTACAGTGAAAAAAAAAAGAAAGCTGATGTAGTTCGGGCATATCTCACGTTTCAGTGCCCTGGGAGTGCCCTGAGGCACACTATAAAGCGGGGGTTGCCTTGAGTGATAACGGGGAAAGAGGTCGCCCTAGAAATAATTGGGGTGCGAACATTTTTATGATCACATAATTAACATTAATATGAGTATGACGACTATCATGCGTTCAAAGGGCGGCACCAGGCTTATGTCTAGGGCTTCCCATAATCTGACAAAGTATATTTGGCTCCTAAAAAAAGAGAAAGACTTTTATGGAATGACGGCCGAAATGAACTTAAAATCCCAGTTAAAAAACTTAATGCATGCCAATCAAGGGATGCTGCTCTTTCTCTTAATCCATTGGTCCATGTGACGGCACGTACAGTGCATGCGTCACTCATCAACACAAAAGCTAGAATTTAACATCGAGACTGATAATGTCAGTCAGGTATGATACAAAGTCATAGTTATGCTGCTTTTATTCTGGCTTTTAGGTTGCTTTTAGGTATAAAATTGGCTTTCTGAATTGATTATACACAGCATCGACTAATATAAAAAGAACAAAAGTGAAGATTTAAAAAAAGAAATTACATCTTTATATGGGGTTAGATGTAAGCAGTGGCGTAGCGAGGGGAGGGGCAAGGGGGGCATCACGCCCGGGCCTTACTCACAAAGGGGTGCAAAACAGGACATATACTATTATATGGTTTTCGAATGGGAAGGGGGGGGGCGCTAAAAGATTTTGTGTCCCGGGCGAGAGTTAAGCTCGCTAAGCCACCGGGTGTAAGATGCATGTTTAGTATATATTAAGGTTAACATTTAAAGTGTATCAATGGTGTTCAACGAAAGCAATTATTTTTTGATTGAATTCATTTGATGAATACATGCATCATTTATAAACACAGACAGAAAGACAAATACCATTATTCATAGTTTTATAGCCAAAGGGCATTAATAATAACTTGGATGCCCGCCAAAAATTTGTCTGTGGGGTCATTCATACCACATTTTAGGCCCATATCTCAAACCCTTGAATCCCAGCGATTGGGGTCTAGCGTGCCCTGAATGCCATCAGATAACCATACATATTGTAAAGTTTGCTTCAAATGATTTTTATGATTAAGTCTTGAAGTGAAAACAATTTAGGCTTGTATTTATTGATTATTAGATAGGGCAAATTTATTTATTAGTTTATTTGATTACTTCTTTTGGTATTTAATGTTATAACAAGAGTAAACATAATATTAAGCAATATTACCTGCTGATTTCCTCACACATACATATATATATATATATATATATATATATATATATATATATAAGGCCGACTAAAGCCTCTCAAAGTGTAACGAAAACCTTAAAAGGCATTTAACGTGTAAATTTTTGTTTGTAAAACAATAAGTCTAGCCTGGTGGCTTTAAACACAGGGAAAATTCATGTAGAGTTAATTTATATTAATGTATTGATAGTAAAAGTAAAAGAAATGTCCGTAAGTTTCTGGAGCGGCCGTCCAAAAACTGACCCGTGGTGGAAGCTTAGGCAAGTCGAGCAGGCGCTAATTGCCCAGTTCCATACTGGGCACTGTCCTACTGGCGCGTACTTTGGGAGGTTGAGGCCCAATGTCGACATCCTTTGCAGACACTGCAGGGAAAGTGGAGGAAACCGTGGATCATTTGCTTTTCGAGTGTCCCAGACTGGCGGAACACAGGGTGGACCAGTCTGGAAGCTTGCTGGCCATCGGGCTCTATGGCAGTCTCCAGATGTTGAGAGACACAGCAAGTCTGATCTCACGGGCTCTAAGAGACTAAGTCTCAGTCCGCAGATTACAGAGAGAGAGTTCAAGAGAGAGAGAGAGAGTAAAAGTAAAAGTAAAAGTAAAAGTAAAAAAAAAAAACAGTTTGTAACACAATTGAAGCGAGCAGTGACTCAATAAAAATTTTTTATCTAATGCATACATAGAATGAGGGGACGGGTGGTCGTGCGGTGTAGAGCACTCGACTGTCGACCGGAGGGTCCCGGTTTCGAATCTCAGTGAGAACCTTAGGATTTTTTCAGGTCCTGGTGATAGTCCCCCAAGTCCACCCAGCTTTAAAATGGGTACCTGACTTTAAGTTGGGGGAGTAAAGGCGGCTGGGCGTTGTGCTAACCACACAACCCCTTCAAAAGCCGAGGTTATAGAAACAGATGAATTCTACACTTCATCTGCCCCGATGACCCGTTAGGGTTAAGGCGGGAAATTTACTTTTTCATACATAATAATATAATAATAATAATAATGTCCATAAACACTTTCAGCTTTTAACAGGGGGTGGGGTGGGTGGGGGGCAAACTTTTTTGAATCGCTGCCCGCATTGGGCTCGTAAATTTGTCCTGCGGGCCGAACCAAGAGCATTTGGGATGGAGGGTTGACACGAAATAAAGTTTATTGAAAGGTCAACGTCATAGCACAGAGGACTGAAATGATTGGCTGGCCGCATACAGCTGTCTGGGGGTGGGGGTGGGGGTGGGGGGTCAGATAAGGCCCTTGGGCCGTAATTTGTCTACGGCTGCTCTAGCCTGGTCACTGTCTAGGTCTTTAGTTCATCTAACAGAGCAGTATTTTACAAGTACTTAGAAGTCAAATTGAGTTCCCAGCTAACAGAACTTATACTTAATTGAATTGAACTTTTCAACTAACAAGAAATACGTACATTGGACTACACAACTTACAGTACGTAGAAATAACAAGGGAGTTAACAGCTGGCATACTTAATGAATTCACAGCTAGTATTATATAAATATATATTATTTCTACTTCCCATCTATTATTATAAAGTCAATCTTTTTATTTCAAATCATGTATTGTACTGACCGAAATTCCCAGCTGGAATTAAATAGATGTGAAATGTATTTCCCAGCTAAAAGTACATAAAATTCTCATTCTTACGTATTAGTTCAAAAACTCAAGTTCCTATGAAGTTCCTAGCTTGAAGATGGCTTTAAGTTCCTACGTTATCAAGACAAAAGACTCAAGTTCCCTACTAACGGAATAGAGACGTTATCTGAAGCTCCCAGCTAACGGAACACGGTTTGGACTTGGATCGGCGTACCCAGATAACGGTAAACAAGCTCCCGAGCTAACAACAGTACACAGTCTGTGTCGTAATGGTCTGACACGACCCATGATGACAGTGCCATCAAATGCTCTTAGCTACTGATGTGTTTTGTCTGTAACAAATGAGGAGTTGGCATGTCACGGGTCCATTAGATGATGCTGTTAAATTGCCCCTTGTGGTCACTACTTGACCTCAAATATTGCCCAGATCCAGCAACTTTATTTACTTCAGTTTGTTTTTTTTTTATTATGCGTGTATGTAGATGGGTGAACCCAATAATTCTTATACTTAAAGGGAAATAATTGTATGCATTAATAATACTCACGATATATGGCCTACACATCATCCGGTTAAGTTAAAACAATTTTTTTAAACAAAATGTGGAATGAGTGAAGATTTAATTATTCAATAGCCTGTTAAGCATTTGTATTCTCTATCCGCCAGATTAGGTCTACTGCTGACCAGCTTACAGTATTTTACAAATGAAAGGTAGTTATACACCTTTCTCAAAAAGTAGTCCCCTTACTGAATTGTTTGTTTAAAGTGACAAGATACACTTCCGGTACCAATTAATGAACGCGAATTTGCGAATAATAAATTTCTGTTGCCGCTATTCTTTTAATTTTAATCATGAAAATCAAATAATGTAATGTATTTTTCAGTGTGATTATTTATTATTATCTTAAAAGTTAAAACTATAACAATTTTTTTTTGTGATTTTTAATACTATACGATATAATTTTTATAATTAAAGACCACTGCTAACACTAGTGTATGCTCTCGACATTTTAATCTTAATATTGTAATGGGCTGTCTGTAAACAGTTAAACATAGGTTTAATGCTAACAACTTCAACTCAGTAAAATAGTTCAATTGTATACCAATGTATAAAAATTAACATTTTGAATATGACTCATTGTAGTACGACTTCCTTCAACCAAAAGGCTATGTTTTTTGTTAATTTGTCATTTTTCAAACATTTGTATCTGGCTGTACAGATATAAATTCCCTTCTCGCACCAAAAAAATCACCAGATATTTTCACTTTAAAAAATATTAAATAAGTAACATATTTTATTATATTATCATATATTTTTCCTTTTACCTGTAAATTATGAGGTTCGTGATTTTTTTCTGTGGCTTCTATAGCATCTCGCTGATAATTTGACTACATTTCCTAGTGTAGAGTTAAGGTCTGTAACTGTATATTGTTTATTTAAGAAAAAATAACATATTGACCATCACCTCATCATAATGAGCAGTGGCGCAACCAGGGGGCGGGGCTTGAGCCCCCCCCCTAGACCAAATTATCAATACATATTTTACTATATAAAGTTACTAAAAAGACTGTCAAACTGTCTTTTTTCAATATGTGAGCCGCCACCCCCCCCCCCTTCAGCACTTTTTGCTGGTTGCGCCACTGATAATGAGGTAGTAGTTTCAAAACTTTTACTACCGATTTTTAATTACTTTCTATCACACAATATATGCTAACCAAAAATATACTGTTTTAACAATCATGGTTAAATAATATAATGTACATGAGTGTTTGTACTAGGGTTTCGGTTAAGATTATGGTAATGTAAAATTAAGTAAAGTTAATGTTGAAGTTACTATTAATACGTGCCAAGGCTAGGAATATGTCCAGCTAGAAAATTATGACTTATGTGATTTAAGAAAGGTCTAATTCTCAACGTCTGCTGAGGACTGAGCTTTTTACCTCTTAAATTATAACAAATTAAATAAACCTAACGTTAACTCACCCTATCTGTCCCTAAACTGGTAACCAGCCCCGTAGCGTGAGAATTCTACAGCAGGGGCCAGGCAATAGCAGGGAGGCAGGTAATACATTTTACTGAGTAGAGAAAATAAGCAGGGGGGCCCAGCCTCCCTGCCCCCCCCCGCACGCTACGGGCCTGCTGGTAACCCTAATCGTCAATTATAAAAACTTTAATTGACAATTTTAGTGTAAAATCTACAAATGAAATGTAACTTTTCATGTCATGGACATACTTCTCAGAGAAGTATTTGTAACCCTTCGTAACTTCTGTCTGATATCGGGACATTTTGTGACTTTAAAAACTTGTCAACGTCAGAAAAATTAAATTTTGGTAATAAATTCAAACTCATTATATCTTAGATTAGACGAAAATGTAGAAAAAATAATCGAGAATTAATAGAATTTATCGAGCTAAGTATTAATCAAGTATAAACAAAGCGACCGGAAGCCCATTATCACATTTTCACAAAGACAGCTGACGCGCAGGAATACATGAGAGAAAGGTGTATTGTAGAGCAACATATTATACCAGAAAGATGACACAATAGTTGATTATTATCCATATGAAATACAATAATTCTAGCTTGACTTCACAGATTATGAAAAAAAGAAGAAATCATTTGTACACAATTGGTCAGTTGAAATAGAATGTAAATAACCAGACGACAACACGTTCCAGGTGTTTCTGATAATATCAATCTCAGTATTTGTAAATTATTTTTGTTTTAAATAAAATTGTTAAAAAAAAATCGAAAGCAATTAAAAATGAACTAGATGAAAGCTATCATATTATGGTTTAGAGAGTTTTTTTTAATTCTTAGTGTATATAATAAACAATTCATGAGACTATTTTTTTTTTAAATTTAACATCAAAAACTTTATTTTTTTCTTTCATAAACGAAAATCGTACGAAATAGTTAATTAAACTTATTGCACCTAAAACTTATTTATAGGTAACATGTATTTAGTTCAATTATTTTAAACAGGAAGTGATGCATACCATGCTTAATACGTCATTACCCTAAGTTGCTACGGCAAAAATCAAAACATCAAGAAAAAAAAAGCGTCTTAGTTGTTTACTGCCAGGTCCTATCTATCAATGGCTAAACCAAAGAATTTGGCCAAAAGAGCTAAAAAGAATTGCCACAGATGTGGAAAGGGCAAAGCTAAAGCCTCTGGTAGAGGCGCTCAGAAGAAAGCCTCTAGGATGGGAAGAAGAAAAAGAGACCATTCTTCAAAAGGTAGTTCAAGATCTGTTGTGCGTCGCCGCAGAAGCAGGAAGTACCCGGACTTTGAATTCCCAAGACTGGTTCCAGACATTATGGAAAACGTCAACTTCAGCCACTACATCAGAAAGGTAGGTCGCGATGAGATATACAAGGGGCGGGGCTTCAGATCGATTAGAGGGGTGGGTCGCTTTCAATCATGGTCCCCCATGGCTTACGGAGAAGCTGCACTAAACTCAACAAAGAGGCAGCTTTGTACTAGTGCGGGTGTGGGCAAACCGCAGGGCGCGCGGGCCGAGTAAGGCCATGGACGTTCATGTACTACCTTTTTTTTTTATTTAATGCTAGGGAAATGCTCCTCGTACGTCAAAGACGTACTTCGTATTTTTTTTTTACGGGATACGTCAATTTTTTCTAATTATACATTAAAATAAGGGGTTAGATTGTGTGGCGCGCTAGTGATGTTGGTTGTTCGCTTGGCCGTGACCCAGTTTGGCAAGCTATGTGCGGGTTGGATTCCTATGAGAGACATAAATTTTTTTGTTCAGATTTTATTTTTCAGGATCAGGGATAGGGGGTTAGGGATAGGGTTAGGGTGTGGAGCAATATCTATTGATGGTCATTGTTAAATAAATCATAAATTATTTTTTTCAGATTTTTTTTTCAGGATTAGGGTTAGGGATAGGGTTAGGGATAGGGTTAGGGATAGGGTTAGGGTTAGGGATAGGAATAGGGTTAGGGATAGGATTAGGGATAGGATTAGGGATAGGGTTAAGGTGTGGAGCAATATCTACTGCATTTATAACTTTACATCATAAGAGTTCCTCAAAGTTTTGCTAGACGTACGAGGTAAAAAAAAAATACATCGTACGTCTTTGACGTACGAGGAGCCAGTGCGTGCTATAACACTCCTTCCATCCTCTCTTGATCCAACCGCTTTTGTTTTAATTTAAGATCCCGCTGTGGCCCGCGGTCATGTAGTTTTGCCTACCCCCTTTACGAGTGTGTGGTGCTATGCATTGAAATATGAGTTCACGTTAAGTGCTGATAAGGCCGCCACAAGGAAAATAAAGTCAGATGAGTCGGAAATAAAGGGTACTTTTGACTATCTAAAGGGAACTTTAACTTTTGACTATCTAAAGGTAACTTTAACTTTTGACTATCTAAAGGTAACTTTATCTTTTGACTATCTAAAGGGACTTTTGACTTTATCTTTTGACTATCTAAAGGGAACAATATCTAAAAGATAAACATTTTTTTCATTTGCTTTTTTCTTTCACTAAAGAATCAGTTTTAGTTGGTTTACTTGTAATAACTATACACGATCTTTTAATTAATGCATATTTGCTCTTAAATCAGTTTGTTTTTTTTACTTTTTTAAAGCAGACATTTCGATTCCTTTTAGTCGGCCTAATAGTCTACATTCTTGTATATCATGCAAGAAGTTTATTTTGATTATCAGTTTAGCTTTGTTTTTTTATTTTTGGTATTCATTGTAAGTTATTGCACAATAGAAGTAGTACGTACATCGAGAGACCTGTCTTCACAGTAAACATAAACGCGTATTTCTGCGTGAGTGTATTATATAGTTGTGTTAAGTCTGTAGAGCAGGTGAGAGAACGTAACGGCCCATTAGGCTGAGCCAATTTAAGGAGAGCCCCGTTATTCCCACCACAATACTCTACTTGATTTAATACTTATATGCTTAATAGAATTCATTTTGTATATGTATGATTACATACAACTAATCCTCTACCTCACTAGAACTAATTCCTCTACCCCACTAGAACTAATCCTCTGCCTTATTAGAAATAATCCTCTGCCTTATTAGAACTAATCCTTTGCCTTATTACAAATAATTCCTTACCTTACTGGACAGCCCCGTAGCGTGAAAATTCTACAGCAAAGGCCAGGCATTCTACAGCAGGGGCCAGGCAATAGCGGGGGGGGGGCATGTAATACATTTTACTAAGTAGAACAAATAAGCAGGGGGGGCCAGACAAAACGCAGGGGGCCTGGCCCCTTCCCCCCCCCCGCACGCTACGGGCCTGTTACTGTAACTAATCATCTGCCTTATTACAACTGATACCTTGCCCTATTAGAACTAATCATATGCTTGATGTGTGCCCCAGGTGATGAAGAATGTCAAGCCCAACATGGGCTTGAAGAGAAAGACGGTCGAGTACATGGACATGATCCTGAAGGACACACTGCATCACATCGCCACCATGGCGTCCACCAAGATGGGAAGGAGGAAAGTTCTCCAGGTCAGATTGATATTCTAGAATGTCCCTTTTGACCGCTCATGACGCCTACAAGAGTTGTGGATAAATACCCCACAATTTTTTTTTTTTCACATTTTTTTGTTTTTATTTTTTGTAATGATTTTTTAAGCAACAATTTATTTATATTTATAATGTAAAATATTTTTATTTTCTGTGCATGCATTTCTTTGGTAAAGAAATGTTTAGGTTGTCTTTTTTTTCGGGGGGGGGGGGGGTTGGGGGGCGGGCGGCGGGGGGGGGGGGTGTTAAGGCTGGGCTGTATGAGGGGAAATAATTTTACCAATCTCATTGGCCTACTACACAGGGCCAGGACTAGGGATTTTGGGGGCCTGGGGGCTTGGCCTCTTTTGGGGCCCATGCATTTTGACATTCGACACCATGACATGAGATAATGTTTTTAATATCTAATGAAAAAAAAATCTTGGGGGTCTCCCCTCAAGCTGGGGCCCGGGGGGGACTTTCAAATTCGGACCCCCTTCTCCCCACCTTTTATCACCCCTCCTCCATCCTTCCCTCCCCCCCCCCGCCTTTTTCCAGTTTCTGTCGGCATTATGGGCCCCCTTGTATGTATCAAAGGACTAGCAGGCCTTTGACCACTTTACGATATTTTGGGCTGAAACAAATAAACTAATAGATGAAAATGGATTAAAATATAATCAATAAAAGAAGATATGCGGATCGGTTGATATGTCCAAATGTAATTGCGCATTACTCAAATACAATCTTGCTGAATAACCTAATTCGTTAAAGATGCAAACGCCGAGCTGCAGTTTAAAACGTCATAGCTGCTACTGGACTTAAAACCTGCCTTTTTTTTTTAAATCTATCCTCGCCATGGAAATTTATAAAAGAGGGGAGGAGAGGGGGGTCGGACACGCATGATGCCGCAAAGATTCAGATTTCTTTCTACATTATATTTAAGACAAAGTCAGTAAATAACAGTACCGTAGTCAATGTCATACGATTATTATAATAGAAGAAAATCATTTAAGCCGCACTAAACTCAACAAAGAGGAAGTTTTGTACCAGTGCAGGTGTGGACAGCACATGGGCCAAGTAAGGCCCATCAGACTGTTAGATGCGGCCCTCGATGTTATCCTCTAAGTTCTTACATTTCACAGACGATTATTTATTATTATTTTATTTTTTTAATGTTGCATTAACGCTCCATCCATGTGCTCCTGGTCCAGCCCCTTGATAAATTTAAGACCCCGTTGTAGCCCACGGGTACAGTTGGTTTGCCCACCCCCTGTATTCATTGAAAAATATGAGTGCATGGTAAGTCTGTACGTGCTCTGTGTGTTCACGAGAGCGGAAAAACACAGCGTATTGCTTGTAAGTATATAATAGTCCGACATTGGAGACTAATGATGTCAGATGTTGCCATATGAAATAGTATGTTTGTTTTTTGTATTTTTTTTGTAACAGCCACTTCGAAAAACCATGTAATGGTGCATGGAGCAATTTGGATAATGAGAAAAGAAATACCCGCATTAGTACACAGAGGTTAGATCATGAAAAACTCTCCTTCATTACTCCAGGGCAGTTGTCTGCCAGATGCTATATAGGTCAGGACAACTTCCTCTACCTCGCCCCCCCCCCCCCATTTCATAAAATGATTTGCTACGACCTGTCCATTAATATACATAAGGTTCTACTAGAACCAGAAACAATAGCCAATAGCGTGAGCCAAATATTAAACATCTTGATCGACACCAGTGGATGTGAGAACCACTGCTCTGGGGGTGTGTGGGGGGGGGGAGGGACTGTGATGGGGGCCTTAGATGTCAATAGCCATGACCCAGTTTAAAAAAAAAAAGAAAGAAATATTTCAGAGCATTATTTGTAATTATAAAATTCTAGCTTTGGACTTAATACATGTTTGACTGTTGTTTATCTGTTTTTTACGGTTCAAAAACTAGATTGAGTCTCTGTTAAAAATGTAAGTCATCCTTTTAATGAGCGGCAAGTTACTAAATGAACTCATGGACTTAAAAAAATACGGAGAGCTTTATTTTTTTTCTTTGGCCCAATCAGTGTGCCCAAATCCAAAAAAAAACCTGGGCACTTGGCATTGGTTGGGGAAAAGTAAAGATGACTTGGCGATGTAAAAAGCCACACGATCATCCAATAGAAAAAGCCGTAAGATACAGATGAACTCTGTAGAGCTCTATGAGGAAATCTTATATCTATTTAGTGAGACTTGATGGCTGTTAATTATTTTTTTTTTAATTCAGCCATTAATGATCAAGAGGGCACTGAAGAAGATTATGCCAAAGGCATTGGTGGAAAAGGCGGACCGTGTTGGCCAAAGGGCATTGGACAAATGGAAGGAGCATAAGACAACGAAAAAACTAGACAGGCATTTGAATTGGTGATCGCCCCTAATTTATTACATTTTTTTGAATTAGTTATCGCCCCTAATTTATTACATTTTTTTAAATTGGTTATCGCCCCTAATTGATTACATTTTTGTTAATTGGTTATCGCCCCTAATTTATTAGATTTTTTTTCATTTTTTCCTTTTCTTCTACATTTTGTATGCATTGTATACTTTTTTTTAATTAGAGACGTTTTATATTATATACTATTATTATAAGAAACGTTTGATATTATATACTATTACTATAAGAGACGTTTGATATATCTTTATATAAGTCGGAGCTAGCAGTTATTGCCACTGTGCTTATTCGACTGAAGCTACGCAATGATTCATTGACCACAGCTTGACCAGTGTTGAGTGATCGGTTTGCTGAACGCGTTGCGAAATGTTGTGTTGCCCACTGTAGTTGGGTGTTTGATAGCTGAACATATTACCACAGTATATTCGGGTGTTTAACACATGAACAGCTATCTCAATGTAGATGAATATTTTTTTACCAGCTAAGCACACATTGGTTTATAGCTCAACGGTTTGCTGAATGAAGATGAGTGCTTATCAAATTAAATACATTTATGAGATTAACCGAGTGTTTGATATCTGAGCAACTTGCCCCAATACACATGAGAATGCACAAAGCGGTTACAAATGTAGTACATGAAATATATATCTCTTGATATCATTTTAAAAACATTTTTTTTTTCAATTCTAATGTGTGCGTCGATTGAATGGCAGATTATTGGATTTATTAGGATTTTTATTTGAAGCAAACGAGGACATATTATAAGCAAATCCACTCTGTAGTTTATAAGACAATTTAGGATCAAATATTCCGCAAACATTTGTGAACGAAATTATTGTCTCAGAAATGAAATGTGATACATCTATAATGATTTAGGTTTCAATATGTTTATTCATTACGTGAACACAATAAAGTCATTACTTTAAAAAAAATGGTTTGGAATTTTGTTTGAATTGAACTCCCCAATCCTCAGCACTATTTTGTTCATTTACAAAAAAAAAAAAACAACAATAATTTGCATTTTTAAAATGAACATTGAATTTGTTTTCGTTTGGAATTAATTTTTGTTTAGAAACACTGATTTTCTTGTAAAATAAATGAATTGTGAAATCATAGAAAATATTTACTTTTTTTAAAAAAACTCAATTAAGGACATGCAAAATGTTCTACGTTTTTTGTGGGCAGACAATTAAGTCGAAGGAATGTATGTGTGTGTGTGTGTGTGTGTGTTTGTGTGTGTTAGTGTGTGTGTCTGTTATTATATATTAGAAGAGTTTTGGTTTAAAAAAATATATATTTAGCTCGCCTGACATTGTGACTATTTTTTTTTTCATCTAATTATCTTTGAAAAAAAAAATTTACAAAAAATGTTGTTTTTTAAAGTGTATTTTTAAATCAATATTTTTCAATTTCAATTCGCGTCAACAGAGCCAAGCTAAGTGGAATGATGGAGACATAAGGAATTGTCAGACTCGTGTCTATAGGTACGGATAAAAAGTTTAAATCCAAAAACGTTGTTGAGGAAATAGTTGTCCCATGAATTAAAGAGGGACCTGATTTCAGTCAAAATAATTAGTAACCCTTTCAATGGTAACTCTTGGCGATGAGGTCAACAGTGACATAAGCCATGCAGGTTCAAATACATACCTGTTGTATCTATCTTATAAGCCATGCAGGTTCAAATACATACCTGTTGTATCTATCTTATAAGCCATGCATGTTCAAATACATACCTGTTGTATCTATCTTATGGTGAGGGCAGCAAACGGATATGGTAAACGTACCGATTGATTTAACACGAAATGTGCCAAATAATTAAAACTGATTCTGAGGGGAAATGAATATAAAATATAGGAATTAACGATAAATATGAGTGTTTTTATAGGAATGAACGATAAATATGAGTGTCTTTATAAGAATTAACAATATATATATGGGTGTTAATAAATGCTATGAAGACAAATTTGCCGATCTCTATGTCAGTCAAAGATAGTTAGACAGGTGGACATGCGGAAGGACGGACGGGATGGACAGAACTATGGACGGAAGGACACGGACGGACAGACTGATATTAGATAGACAGACAGATAGATAGATAGATAGATAGATAGATGATAGATAGATAGATAGATAGATAGATAGATAGATGGATAGATAGATAGATAGATAGATAGATAGACAAGTTCTCTAAAGTGCCATCAACAAGACGACGTCATGTCAGGTCAGAATATTGTATTACCGTAGTATCGATATTGGGTCACAATGTGGGCGGCCATTTCCGGTGACACCACTCGAGCTGACACCCGAGGCAATAAAAATCAATTAAAAAGTTTCCTTTACAAATGGATCCTGCATGTCTCACCATCAGGTGGCTCCGATTGATGCAAAACTTAAAAAAGATCTTGTTACCAAGCTTTATTTAAACTAATGAATGTATCATTGATCTGTGGTATTGAATGTAACATTACAAAAGACCATACATACTTTAAATTAGAATACAATGGTTAAACTAAGAGGTCGAAGGTTGAGCGGTGTAGAGTGTTCAAATGTTGACCTGACGGTGGGAACGAAAAAACAACTTATGCTAGGTCTTTGTGAAAAGTTCGTTGAAATTCCCTTTTATTCAACTCGTGACAGTTTAGGGGCAGTAAATGCGGGTCAGGTGTTATGCTACCCTAACAGTATCTAAACATTCTCTGGCTTCCGAAGTTTTACTATAGAATTCAATTTGATATTATAAAGTTTTATATTAAATACATTTTCTTTGACCCCGTTTGTAAGCGTCTATAAGGTAATGAAGTCAGTCTAATATCATAAAAATTTTATAACATTATTAATAGATGACTATGTTTAGAATGCATAAAGTTTACTGTACCAATGAAAGAATCACTTGACAAGTCTTGAAATACAATTAAAGGTACGTGTATATATATATATATATATATATATATATATATATATATATATATATATATATATATATATATTGGGACCGACGGCCGAGTGGTGTAGATACTCAGCTGTCGACCTGAGAGTTCTGGGCTCAATCCTCGGTGAAAATCATAATAATTTATTCAGGTGAAATGTATTTCAAAGTCGTCCCACAAGTCCACCCAGCTTTAAAATGGGTATCTGCTTTTAAGTTGGGGTTGTAAAGGCTGCTGGGCCATGTGCTAACCACCCAATCCCTTCATATTCCGAGGTTATAGAAACAGATGAATTCTACACTTCATCTGCCACGATGGACACATATAAGACACAAATAAGAGAAATGTACGTATAGGTAGATATATATATAAGAGAAAGACACACAGATAGAGACAGAGATTGAGAGAGAGACAGACTGACGAATAGACAAAACATGTATTTAGAAAGATTGACCGTATATGTAAAGATAGTGATTAGCTTTTGATTGATCGATTGATTGATATTTATATAGTAAGGTTTTATATGGTGAAATTCATTGAAAAAAAAATAGATATATAAATAAAAAAGGATGGATAGATAGATACAAAATAGAAAGTTATATTGATGGGTAGATGAATAGATAAATGATACACATCGATAGATATATAATTAGATAGATAAATTCAAAGAAGAATACATGGCTTTTGATATGTTTGCTGTTAAGACTACATATAGCTACACACTAGATAGAAGACAGACTGAAAAAGATATATATACATATATAAACATATATATATATATATATATACATTAATATATACATAATTCGGTATTAGGCGGACAGAGAGATAAATCATACCATCCTGACAGCTGCAAGCAAAAATCTGTTCTCATTAACGACTCGCTCAGTTCACAGTTTATATTTCTCTCCCTTCAGGCGGTCTGTATATCAGTTATGTTTGTCTTGCCATTGTGGATGGCGGCTGATTAATCAGTTAGTCTACGCGTTCTGGATGTTTACTGTAATTGAACCTCGTTGATATAATTGATCTCCTGTAACGCAGACGAGGCTATACAAATAAAGACATTTGTATTTATGTTAAATACAGATTTATTTATTTTTTAAAAGTATTTTCGTTTTTTCGTAATTGACTAAAGATCGAGTGGCCATGATGAAGACATCCTGGTTAACTTTAAAGAACTCGAATTAGGAATAATAATATATATATAATAGATATTTGGGTTCAGCGTTAAATCGAAAGTAAAGAATAAATAAAACAGTATTCCAGTTTAAAATACAATCTTGAAAAAATCGGATCTGCCCGAAACCAAAAAAAATAACCTCGCCTACCGATCAAGACTAAGGGGATATAACTCTATGGAAAGGTTTTTGCACGGTACAGCTAGTTAATTAAATTAGCGATACAAAGGTAGGGTGTATAGCTGGGGGGGGGGGGGGAGGGGGAGGGAGAGAATGTAGAAAACAGTAATTGTAAAGAAAAGTATCGAGATGAGTGCAGGCAGGTCATTGCATAAAATATGACAGAACGGTGCAGTTTGAAATCTGGGAAGGGGTGAATGGAGGGACAGAGGAGAGGCAGTTATGTAATTAGACCTATCGGCAGATCAAATTTAGATTGACTTTACAAGGAGCAAAAGGGAAAAGGGGGCAGATGCTAATGTGAATGGTAGGCTTCAATGGTGGATGTGATGTTCCCCCCCCCCCCCATCCCAGTTTTATTCTTGTAATTATTATTTTTTATTTAAGTACTTTTTTTTTATAAATAGAAAAATGAAGATCACAATTTTCAACTACACCCAACGCCCCAACAGATCTTACTCAATATACAGCCCAAACTTTCAGCCGTACAAAAAAACAGCCCAAAGTTTCAGCCGTTCAAAAAATACAGCCCAAAGCTTCAGCCATGCAAAAAAATACCGCCCTAAGTTTCAGCCAAACAAAGAAAACTACGAAAAACAGATAAAAAAAAATGACAATTATAAACGAAAACTTCAAATTATGATAAACAAATAATATAAAGGCTCAAACAATGTTTTTTTTAGAATTTTGATTCATAACAGAGACATGTGTTAGGTGTTTAAATGTTACACACAAAAGGTTAATCTCACTAAAAATAAACAAGCAATTTAAGTCTTTTCCGTTTCGGACAAAGGACTTTTTAGAGCATTTTCGTGTACGCAGTGGCTACGGTTACGCCGGACGAAATCCGTATTTTTTTTTTCCGAGTGACAGCCATAGATTTTGCTGGGTTTTGATAAATAGAGAGGGAAGTAATCATGTTGAATAACTGTTAGAAAAATAAATATTGATTACGCCCCTTTGATTAGTTTTTATGATTTATATTTGAAATATAAGCAAAAACGGTACTTAAAACGCCCCCTGTTTCGGCCCTCAGAGGTCAGAAATGGACTTTTGATGTACACTTGGCAGGCCAAGACCTACAAAATGATATATACATCATGGGTCTAGGACTTATGGTTGTTGAGATCTAGGGTGATGACGGACAGACAGACAGACAAAACGGGGACAATAGAGCATTTTTTTTTAAAAAAATCTATCTAAAAAAAAAAGGAATTTTATAAATAAAGGAATTTTAAAAATGGATTCATCTGTCAGTGTCAACTTGTTGTGATAAGTTAGAAAGTCAACTAAATTTTGTTTTTCAGCTGTTTGAGGGCGTGCATATCTCACAATTAATGTTAGACAATGTATAGAAGGCATACATAACTTATAATCATTGATAGACAATGTATAGAAGGCTTAGATACCTTATAATCATTGATGGACAATGTATAGAAGGCTTAGATACCTTATAATCATTGATAGACAATGTATAGAAGGCTTAGATACATTATAATCATTGATAGACAATGTATAGAAGGCTTAGATACCTTATAGTCATGCTTTGATACCTTATAATCATTGATAGACAATGTATAGAAGGCTCAGATACGTTATAATCATTGATAGACAATGTAGAGAAGACATACATACCTTATAATCATTGATAAACAATGTATAGAAGGCTTAGATACCTTATAATCATTGATGGACAATGTATAGAAGGCTTAGATACCTTATAATCATTGATAGACAATGTATAGAAGGCTTAGATACATTATAATCATTGATAGACAATGTATAGAAGGCTTAGATACCTTATAATCATGCTTTGATACCTTATAATCATTGATTGACAATGTATAGAAGGCTCAGATACGTTATAATCATTGATAGACAATGTAGAGAAGACATACATACCTTATAATCATTGATAAACAATGTATAGAAGGCTTAGATACCTTATAATCATTGATAGACAATGTATAGAAGGCTTAGATACCTTATAATCATTACTTAGATACCTTATAATCATTGATAGACAATGTATAGAAGGCTCAGATACGTTATAATAATTGATAGACAATGTATAGAAGACATACCTACCTTATAATCATTGATAAACAATTTAGAGAAGGCTTAGATACCTTATAATCATTGATAGACAATGTATAGAAGGCTCAGATATGTTATAATCATTGATAGACAATGTATAGAAGACATACATACCTTATAATCATTGATAGACAATGTATAGAAGGCTCAGATACGTTATAATCATTGATAGACAAGTATAGAAGGCAAACATACCTTATAATCATTGATAGACAATGCATAGAGGGCTTGTTTGTTTTGTTTTTCTAGGAAGAGCTCAGTATTACACAAATGATGTAGGTGAATTGTAAATAGGGCGTACATCTCAGCTACTTGACAATGAACGGTGCTGTTTATTGAACGACGATCCCTGCATTTCGCCTCGTATATTATTTCTTTATTGTTGATTACATTTCTAGACGAGACAAACGAAACGGACGAGTTGACTTCATTACTGAAGACAGTGTGATCGAATTCATCGCCAGTCGAGGGTTTTTTGAGTATGAAAACAGCGGTTCTCAAAAATTGTTTGCGACTTTATACCCCGGATGGGGGCGAAAGTATGCCCGCGGCTACCCTTTACAAGTAAGTTAGCGAATAATGTACTTTTTTTTTTCATAATGGATTGTGCTTAAAACTTTCTAATTCGATATTTGGTAACTGATATGTCGCTGCGTACCACTGGATAACCTTTCCCGTACCTCTTGGGGTACGCGTGAAACCGGTTAAGAACCGCGGTATAAAAAACCGCTGCGACACATTTTGTACGTACATGGTGCGTACAACTGTCCCAGTCTCAATCCATATCAAGTCTTTTTAAACATGTTGCCTTGTGAGGGTGGGGGTGGGGGGGGGAGGGTGGAAGTGTTGGTCGGCGGCTAAGCTCGCGCCCGATAAAACTGCCAGATAATCTGTTCAACGTCCTGACCCCCAGTATCTGGTCAGCCAATTCTCTGTGTTCGCGGCTAAGCGCTGATAAATCCATCTCGTTCGTGCTTGATCGCCCGCCAGGCAATCTGTCGACACTCGTGTCAGAACGCCCGTAACATCCTCCATGACTAATGCACTCGTCAAGGCCGGGAAGCTCCTGTTCGGAGACAACTCCTGTGTGTAGTTTTACGAACTATTGTACAAGAGTTATGGTTACTGCGCGAGAAGGAGGAGGAGGGGAGAAATCGATTTAATACAATGTTTCAAACAGAGCATACCGTCAATACTATGACTTAATAACTACCTGTCTGTACAGGAAAAAAATAGGAAACAAAAAAAATTGCTAAAGATGTATATAAACTGATGACATATAATACAGTAAAATAAACTCTTCAAGGCTAAAAGTACAGAATTGAGTGGTTTTTTATTTTATGCCGGGGAACTTCAGCTCACCAAAGTACAACGCGAGGAAGCTAAACAACTCACTTGCGACGCTAAACACCCGAGATGCCCAGGGGGTGGTCGCTGGCTCACGCGAGGAATCACGCGAACAGCCCCGGCGAGGGAGTATATTTGTGCCAGGCAGGGCGTCTCTTTCTCGTCATGTCCGCGTCTTGAAGATTTTATATGTTCCTTTCTTCCCTCTTCCTCCTCTTCATGTCCTCCTCCCCACGCGCCATTCTCCCTCTAAGTCACTTCAACATTTTTTTTCCTAGGTGGACAATCAAGCCACCTGAAGTTTGTTGTTTTTTCCGTTTTTCCCGTTTCATTCACAAATTGTTACGGATAATTTGAGCATGTGACTGTGAAGACACTTATCGGTATAATTGATAACATAACTGATTCGTTTAGTCCTTCATTATTTGACTAACATAAATATGAGTTTTATTTAAATCTACCTGTTAATGCTTTGAAAATTAATTTAAAAATTAATATTAGACTTTTAAAAAAAATCCTTTTACTAAGATATATGCACAAGTGAATGCAACCAATTTGATAACATTCGAAGAAATTATATTTGTGAAATCCGGTGTGCATTTTCTGGCTAATCTAATATAAAATAAATGTCTGAGTGACCATTGGTCATTCACACCCTAATACAGATGGCAGTCGCTATTTAACCACTAGATGTGATGTTTCTTTAATCGTATGTCACATCAAACCTGCTTATCATCTATGTGATTTAGTTTACTGATATTTTCTAAGACAAATGGAAAAAAAAAAAAGAAAATTACAACATAAAATGTTTTTGACTTAAGTAGGATTTACTGAGGATAATTTTCAAGTGTCACAGTTTGACTTTACGCAGAAACAAAGTAAGTAAATATTTAATATCACGTTTATACCGAAATATTGCCACTGAATGGACATTTATTAAATTGCATATGCTAAATATTTTTATTTTTTTATTTTTGGGGGGTTGGGGGATGGGCTCGGAAAAAGAAGGAGGATTTCAAGAGGAGGATGGAAGCTAGAAACATGTACAACTATCCAACGTCTTCTCTGTGGACTTTGTGACACCTATCTACTCTCCAAGCAGTGGCATAGAGGGGAGGACATGGGGTGGAGCATCATGTCCCGGGCGCTACTCACAAAGGGGCGCCAAATAGTCTATTTTACATGCAATATTAAATGGTTTTCGAATGGGGGGGGCGCTAAAAAAGTATTGTACCCCGGTTGCGAGTAAAGCTCGCTACGCCACTGTCTCCAAGTCATATTTATGGGCGTTAACAGGGATAGAACCCTGTGCCTTTTACATGTGCGTCAAGTTCACTATTGACTTTGCTATCCAGAACCTAATTATTCCTCGTGTTAATTTTTTCAGAAAAATGTATTAAATTTTATGAAAAGTTTTCAAAAAGCATGAAAAACAAAATGTCATGGTCTCAGAGTTTCTCTCCCTTTTCTTAAAGGAATGATTACATTCAATCAGGGTAGGCCTTCAACGATTGGATCGATTGATCTCAACCTGAGGGGGGTGGGGAAACTGGGAGGTTGCTCATGATAATTTAAAATACAATCCGGTTTACACTTAATGTGCAACAACCCATTGCCAGCTTTACAGCGTGTGAAGCAAATTAAAATATTGGCCGATGGAGAACGCCCACAAAGGGTGCATAGCCTGCGGCCTACAACAGGGTGCACAACCTGCGGCCGTACAACAGTGTGTACAACCTTCGGTCGTACAGCATGGGCACAACCTGCGGCCGTACAACAGGGTGCATAACCTGCGGTCGTACAACAGTGCGCAAACCTGCGGCCGTACAACAGGATGCACAACCTGCGGCCGTCGACAGGGTAGACAACCCGCTGCCGCACAACAGGATGCACAACCTGCGGCCGCTGACAGGGTACACAACCCGCGGCCGAACTACAAGGTGCACAACCTGCTGCCGTACAACAGGGTGCACAACCTGCGGCCGTAAAAGAGGTCAATGGCGGACGCAAATAAACAAGAAAAAGTTGTGTTCTATTTATATTCTTTCTTTCTTCATGAATATATTGATATAAATCATAGTGGCGTACATCCTAAACAAAATGGGGGCATTCGACTAACCGTTAGGGGAGGGAGGTGTGAAAAGAGGTTGCGCAATAGTATGTCATATGTGTGTGTTATCATTGATTTCTTAAAGTTTTCTTCGCGTTTTCTCTTTTTTGTTTTTCATTGCTGAAAATAAACCCGCAGTCTGTGGTCTATTGGAGTACACAAACTGTACACTTTGTTTTTGTTCATACCACTGTCACACACGGCTGTAACATGAGCATCAAATATGCAGTGTTCTCTGTACCAACATTGAACATTCTATTAAACAAAATGCGCCCTTATTCTTAATATTGTATTTCTGTTAGAATGGGAATTTTACGATGGAGCATTAAGACACACTTCATTTCATTTATGGCTAACTTATAGCTTACACTTCATTTCATTTATGGCTAACTGATAGCTACACTTCATTTCACCTATGGCTAACTTATAGCTACACTTCATTTCAATTACGGCTATTTATAGCTACATTTCATTTCAATTATGGCTAAAGAGAATCCAAAATCGCTAATCCGGGTCAGAAATAAAATATAATCTGCGTGAAACAAAGAAAAGCAGGTGTTTCTAACAGGCTGGCGGAGCCGCAGCCGAGGAGCCGGGAGCCACTACTTTTTGCTGGAGCCGGAGCCGGAGCCGAAAAAATCTGGCGGCTCCACGGCACCCAAATGCTTTTTTTTAACAGCAGAATTTTTTTTATTTTATGTTATTTTTACGAACGCCACAGCAGTAACAGCGTTAAAATGATAGCGTGGATATCACCACAAGAAATCTTTAACGGGGAATCGTTTTGTGTTCGTTTAAAATCTTGTTTACCCTCCGAAATTTTTTAATGACATGTTATTTTGTTATATATAAAGTTAAAACAGTTTTATTTTATAGAATAATTGTATCAATCATTTAAATAAATTTTTACTAAGACGACAAATAGAACGCGTCATTTCGTATTATTATTTGACCGCGAATCAGGAACGTAGCGTATGTGGGGACCGGGGGGGGGCTTAGCCCCCCCCCCTGCGTTTTGTCTGGCCCCCTCTGCTTATTTGCTCTACTCAGTAAAATGTATTACCTGCCCCCCCCCTGCTATTGCCTGGCCCCTGTTGTAGAATGCCTGGCCCCTGCTGTAGAATTTTCATGCTACGGGGCTGCCCCATAGCCAGGTACTTGAAAAATATACGCATGTCGGTTTTACTAAAAACAAACCATTTCAGTGCATCCAGAATCATATCATTATTTTCGACCTAGGTTTCACTAGTCGCCATTTTCATAAGTTATTTCAATGATCAAATTAGCAAATAGTACAATGATACATTATTTAAAATATTTTAAAGACTTCAGTATTTATATTTATTATTTATAAAGTGACTATTCGGACCCGGGTACCAATAAACTCCGACTTTTATTTGGACCCCGTCCCAATAAAGTCTGATTGTTATTCGGACCCGTGGCAAATATGCACTTAGTTTAGCTATACTTAAACTTTATTATTGTTTTTTTTTTATAATTGTTTGAATTGTATGATTTAATCGTTACTCAGTGTCTAGGGTACCACTAATCGGACTCTGTATTATTATTTTTTCGGGTTCCGTCTAATAAAGTTTAAATATAGCTAAGCTTAGTGCATATTTGCCACGGGTCCGAATGACAATCGGATTTTATAGGGACCCGGGTCCGTATAGCCACAGCTACGGGCCTGCTATGGGGGTGAACGCGACAAAATTTGCATAACTTTTTATCAGCGGATGTTTGCGTGGCGCAATTACAAAATTTTTTGTCTCGTGTGATATTATCTTAATAGGGAGCCGGAGCCGTCAAATTTGTGGGAGCCGGAGCCGGAAAAAATTTTGGCGGCTCCGCAAGCCTGGTTTCTAGTGTGAACTAAAGGTCTGAGACTAAGAATAGAATTATGTATCGCTTTCTTGAGGTTTTGTTTATTCAGTTCGTTAAGTGACAAAACCTATTTTGGTTTCCGGAAACAGTATCAGATCTAAACAAGGACAATGGTAACCTTTATTCGTATGGTGCCGGATTGAAACTTGGTTTAAATGACCTGGATTTGAACTGAGATAAGTCTATCAGACACGCAGGGTAGACAGACGATAGACGTATGAAAGGAAGGATAGTTACAGTTAGCGATTGCTTGATTGATAAACGGATGGATAATAGGACAGAGACACACACACACAGGGCCGGATTTAGACTTGATGAGGCCCAAAGCTATTTGAGATATGGGGCATTTTTTAAGTCCAGATATTATACACTAACGAAAATATAGGCAAACAGGAATATAAACAGTTTGACATAGAAAGTGAACGCAGAAGAAAGGGGGAATCTTAGGCAAACAAATATTTTACAGCAGTCTGTCTGGACGAAATTCTGACTATAAGACACACATACGTATCCATTAAAACCCCCAGATAGACATATAAGACAGATAAATAGATAGATAGATAGATAGATAGATAGATAGATAGATAGATAGATAGATAGATAGATAGATAGATAGATAGATAGATAGATAGATAGATAGATAGATAGATAGATAGATAGATAGATAGATAGATAGATAGATAGATGAACCATCAATACCAACACGCCCCTTCTTGAAAACTTTATCTGAGTTTGTTTATGTCCACACAATATTGTATGTCTCAATGCAGTACACTAAGCAATCAAGTACCGTTCAATCGATCATGTAATTTTCCAGCTCATTAAACACGTATTGTTGTTAATAAAACAGTGAAGAAACAATTTCACAACATCAGCCCTGTATGTGGGTCTTTAAGATCAATGAACTAGTGAACGAATTAACCCGTAAAATCTCTTAAGCGGAACCGTAAAATATATTTAGGTATTTAAAAGTAGTAAGACTATACTTTTGAAATCTACTTTAATTATTTTAATCGAGTTATTAGTATTATTATTATTATTACTAGATGTACCCTGCAAAACTTTTGCATAGAGTTATATCCTCTCATGTTTGATCGGTAGGTTAGGTTATTTTGTGGTTTCGAGCAAATCCGATTTTTTTCATGATCGTATTTTAAACTGGAATACTGTTGTATTAATTCTTTACTTTCGATTTAACGCAGAACCCAAGTATCTTTTATATATATATATTATATTTATAATTATTTTCTCATATTTTTTTAATGGGAAATTAAATTTAAATGATGGGAAGTACTGTTACATTGGAGGAGGCAAAAACTGGGGTGAACATCGATGTTGTTATAGTTTGCGGGGACGGGTGGTCGTGCAGTAAAACGCGCGGCTGTCGACCCGAGGGTCCCTGGTTCGATCTTCGGGGGGGGGGGCATAATTCTTGGCGTCGGCCTTGTACAGGATGAAGGCCATGAAGACACCTTTCTTAATGAGCTAGACATGGAAATGTTAGATTCTCAAATTACGACAAAACAAGGGGTTACATTTTTTTAATCGATTGATAAACATTTGAGTCTGTCACTGTAAACTCTGAGTACTACTGCCCTACGTTATTTATAAATTATGTACTCAGTGAAAATGAAATTTCTTGTCTGAGGACGAAGCGTTAATTGAAACCCTAAGTTTTTTTTTTGTGTCTTTTCAATAGTGACTCAATCAGATTGAGACATCGATTGATTCTGGTGTCCCGTGATGAGATGCTTATCCCTTAATCCTATATCGAACTGTTGACCACAACTGGGACTGTTTTGTAGTTGACATTTTTTTACTCTCCTCCACTACCCCTACCCCCTCCCCCCTCACCTAAAGCCTGCACAGGTTGGAGTTACTTTTGAGTTGTAGGATAACTAATGTTGAGCTTTTGTCTCTCTCTATATCTATCTATCTCTCTCTAACTCTATCTCGTTTTCTCTCTCACTCTCTCGCTCTCTCTCTCATGCTCTATCTCTCTTATTGTAATTCTTTCTCGCATTCTCTCTGTCTCTCATTCTCTCTCTGTCTCTCATTCTCTCTTTCTCTCTCTCATTCTCTCTTTCTCTCTCTCATTCTCTCTCTTATTCTCTCTCTCTTTCTCTCTTTCTCTCTCTCGCTCTCTCGCTCTCTCTCTCTCTCTCTCTCTCTCTCTCTCATATGTAGACATTTTCTTCATAATCCATTTGTAAAGATGTCCTTGCCCTCCACATGCAGACATTTTTTGTTACCTATATTTAGACAAGTCATGTGACCCGTATACCAGAGTTATCCCATCATGTGTAGATATATACTAGTTGATAACAAACTAAAACAGCCATTGCCATAAACGTGAACTAGCAGACGGCAACTCGATACAGACACACAATGCAAAAGTCACGATTTCGATCTTTGCGCATGCGTCAGTAAATTGACCAGAAAATGAACTTCATATACAATAAGGGAAAAAAAAAAGGTTATTTTGAAACAATGACAAACAAGCAAAACAAACAGGTATTACATATCAGACAGATCAGGGCTAAATAAAACAATTATCAGACTTTTCAGATGCATGTGTTAATCAAACATTGTTTTTGTATGGTCCGTCAATAGAGATGTAGGATGTAAATAGTACTTTAGTATTACACCAATCTATCTTGATGTCTATTTCGCTACCAATCATCGTACTTATTTACCTCTCTATCTTCATCTGTGTAGAGGTCCCTGTAAAGTTATGTTTATCTATCTATCTATCTATCTATCTATCTATCTATCTATCTATCTATCTATCTATCTATCTATCTATCTATCTATCTATCTATCTATCTATCTATCTATCTATCTATCTATCTATCTATCGATCTATCTGTCTGTCTATCATACATATCATATATATATATATATATATATCAATATCTTTGTGTCTCCTGTGCAGAATATACGTACAATCTTTTAAAGTTATGATTAAATTCAAGTTGGATCCACTAGGATACAGTAACTTGCTTACAAAAATGACTTAACATTGATGGTTGTGTGTGAATGTGTGTGTGTATGTGTGTGTGTGTGTGTGTGTGAGTGTGTCTGTGAGTAAAGAAGACCCAGTTAGTGTATATTATCAGGATCAATATTAGATATTAAAAAATATGTTATTGCAATGACGTTAGAAACATACATTATCTTTTTTTTTTTTTTTTATTTAATTGAACATTGATTTTTTTTTGTTTACATTATTTCCTAGAAAATTACCAACACATTCTCTAAAAAAATGAGGAATACAAAAAAAAAAACTATAGATGTTTGTAGCCATGGTAACAGGATATGATTAGCAGATAAAATTACAAAACTCCTACGTTTTAAAAAAAAACGAAAGACTATTTCATTGTGCGCTTCGCACAAAGTTAATGAACAGAAACCCTCGGCCTCAGAGGTTGATAGGATCAGTCCATTGTCACCAACCCCTAACCTCCCCCTCATTATATAGTAATATGGTATGAGTCAGTCAGCTACTGATTTAAAGACTTTTAATTAAAAAAAAATTATAAAAAAGCATTCCCTACCAAAGGAAAATTAAATGAAACAAAATATATGTTCTCACATTTCAATGTATTATTAGATATTTTATGAACTAATCCCCTCCTATGGCTTTGGGTTACCATATGTCCGTATTAGTCCATACTGTCGATCATCCAACCCCCCCCCCCATACCCCACTCCCCGTTCTCCCCCCCGCCCCCTCCCCCCCCCCCCGTGTCCGTACTCTATTCTGAAGATCCATCTTAAAACCTGGTAAGCTTAAAAAAAAACTGTTTTGTGATAAGCATGGTAGTTCTTTTAAATAGGCACGTTATATATCTTCTTGGGGGGGGGTCCAAAATATTAGGAGAGGGGAGCCCGGGAGCCGGGGCCTTGCTTTTTTTGTTGTTTATTGCCTGCCAAATGTAAGGTGCAATCTGAGTAATTGTCAGGGGGGGGGAGGTATACGTGATTTAAGAGTTGGGTTTTGTCAGAGGTGAGCCCCAGTTTTCAGATTTGATGGAGAAATTTTTTGTTGTTGTTGTAATTTGTGATATTAAAAGCATTTTTCGCCCTTGTGCCCCCCCCCCCCAGAAAGTTACCCTTTCTAGTCTCACGCCCACCTTTGCCTCGGGCCCCCAAAAATGTAGAAACGATTCTGGTCATTTATGATAAGGACTGTAAGCTCTCAATGTCCATAAGATATGTTATCCCTCAATATTTTTATTGGACAGTAGTAACTGTCTCTTACCGTGATGGGCTTTAGAATCATGTTCATTGACCTCAGTTTGACACCAATAGACAGTCTGTTCCAGTGTCGCTAGACATTTATATTAGAGTTATATGGCGATAGAATGTCTGAAACCCAGGGTGTGTATGTGGGGGGGGGGACTCTAATATTTCTCATTGCCTTTTATTTTAACAAATTTCACTGATGAGTAAACCTAATAACATTTTTTTTTCTTTTCAGTTATTCTCCGTTGTAGGTTCTGTGTTATAATGCTTTGTGTTATAATTTTCTATGTTATACTGTTCTGTGTTGTCATAATATTCTGTGTTATAATGTATTGTGTTATATTGTTCTGTGTTATAGTGTTCTGTGTTGTTATAATGTTCTGTGTTTTAATGTATTCTGTTTATAATGTTCTGTGTTGTCATGTTCTGTGCTATAAGGTTACAGTCTCGAGTGTTATACACAGTGTAACGTTGTCATAAGGAAGAGTTTAAATTGGTGAAGAACAATATGTGCCACATTATTACCAGATAAATCCTGCATAAATAAAAAATGTAAACACAGACACACAATCAATTTCAAGACATATTTGTGTAATGATAAATCATGGAGCGGAGACATTATGTTATACTGATGCAGCGGCGTAGCGTGGGTATCTGCCGCCCAGGGCGGAAGACGATTTTGCCGCCCAGGGCGGAAGACGATTTTGCCGCCCTCTCATTTAGGTATTTCAATTTAATCTATACATTTTGCCCCCCCCCGAAAAAGTAATAAAAAGTGCCGCCCTGTTCGGACCGCACCCACCGCCCCCATAGGTACGCCACTGTACTGATGTATATAGGTGTGTGTGTGTTTGGGTGTGCGTGGGTGGGGTGGGTGTTCGATTGATTGAATATTTGAGAGGAATCACTTCGACCTGGCTGTTTTTTAAGGAGTGGGGGGGATATCGTATTAGGGAGTAGTAAGGAGGTCCGGTGTAAGGGGAGGAGGATGAGGTTGAATAACTTTGAAGTGACCTGATTGTGTCGGGAAAACTTGATATTTTTTTTTATAACGACGCTACTCATGTAGACAAAGTGAAATACAGTGATGTGGGAGATGGGGGTAGGAGCTTGGTTGTGGGAGGGGTGAAGATGTAACGGATGTGATGAGAAGCTGGGGATAGGAGAAAGAGAAAGAAATTTATATATTGATGAATTTCATGAGGAATCATTTAACGTTGACCATGAAAAGCGGAAGGGGAAAAAATGTTTTAAATTCAGGAAAGGGTAATGGGTTGGGGGGCAGTGGGGCGAGATATGGAAGTGGATTGCAAATATGAAATGTTTTAGAAATAAATAATGTAACGCTGGAAGAAAAATACGATATCGATAGAAGGAGACGAAAAGGGATAGGGTGGAAAGACAGGTTGATAGATGGAGATAGAGGTGAAGGTATATTAAGAGTAAGAAAAAAAAGATAAAGTTTGAATGAGAGAAAAAAAAAAGCTTGCTCATCCAAACAGATCTATAAATTGGTTAAAAATATATAAATATATAACCTAGCAGTGTGCCCGGCGTTGCGCGATAAGTCGGGAGTTCAAACGTGACACTTGAAACATTTCCAACACACCAGTAGGTAAATATATGGGTGCTAATGTATGCCATCTACGTAATAAGCGGAAATGACCTACAAATCATACATTAAAATTACGTTTTACCAATCTTTGTCTCTCTGAACTCTCTCACCTGCGTTTTACTCCCGTAGTGCCTCGATGGTCATTGCGCTATTGGTTTTGGCGGGAATGATAGAAGGGAGATGCAAATAACTGTCCTATTTATTGTATATAGGTTCTAAAAATCTCAACGTTTCATGGTCTTTGTAAAACAAAAAAAAAAACAATGGAGAAAACTGAAAATGTCTTGAAAAACAAAAAACAACAAAAAGGCTTAATGAGTAAATTAACCCACATTATGAAAATAAAAGTGATATTTACAACAACAAAAAAATGACACAATTAAAGTTAATTTTCATTGTTGTCTAATTTGCTCTTTTAATGAGTTGACCTATGGATTCGTCAGACCTGTTCATATTTAGCGGCAGGAACATTTGACAAAAAAAAAATAAAACACTCTTGGACGAGATCATCAGCAGACGTCAATTATTACATGTAGCCAGATCCCACAGGTCTTTAAAAAAAAAAGAGAGATAACTCTCAGGACAGAAATGTCTAGGACATAATGACTGTAATAGAGAACACGAAATCAAAAAAAAAAACACAATAAAAACGTAACATCACTCCGCATCTACACAATCACGTCCTACGGTGGAAGCGTAAAAATAGAGATGAATAAAAAAAAATAGTTCCCTGGATTGTATTAAGGTCATCGGGAATAAGACATGAAATTAGAGCTGATATTCAATAAAAACTAAAAAGAAATCGGAAGTTCCCAATGGCACATTTTGGAATCGTCTCAGCGATGATAAATCCTTGGACGATCTTCATCAAGAAGAAGAAAACATTTGCTAAGCTATGAAATTTTTTTCAATGATTGTTCTATTTTGTTTGCCAATTTATCGCTTAAATGGCCCATAATGTGAGATGTTCTTTCTACATAAGTATATCCTATATACAGTTTCCAGTTGGGTTATACAAAAGTCAGTGATGTGCCTCAACTTTCGATTCTGACATTGTTTGTTCCCTATTTCAGAACGAAGCCTTTACAAACTTTATTGAAGGTTCAGACATTTTGCACATTTCGTTCCTATGAATCGGGTTAGTAATCGGAATTTAAGTTATGGAATTCTTCAACGGCATTTATCATTCCAATTAGTCTCTACAAGTAGTCTTAGAAAGGATTATATTTAAAAAAAAAAAAAAAAAACTATTTCACCGGAATAAATGGCATCACCTACTCTGGTAATGCCAGATACCCATTTAGAGCTAAGGGAACACATTTCAGCAAATTTCACAGTGGAAAACCCCCTTTGGTTCTCACATTTAATCGAACCTGTGTCTTTCCCTGGACAGTCAAGCGCTCTACATCGTTCGGTTTTCCGACCAAGCCATCTATACAAATCTGACAACATTTATATTATTTGTGACATTGACACGTATCAATCAATATAAATATAATTTCAGTTTTTTTTTAAAGTTAAAAACGTATTTTAATGTCTAGTAGTCTTACGTAGTTGATTGACTTTCTTCTTGTTATATGAATATATGTAAATTAAGTAAGCTTTATAAATGTATAGAGTTGTAGCGATTGAAATAAACTTGTAGGCCGAAGCCAATGATGGTCATTACCTTCATCGGAACTTCAGCGTGAGTACTGTCTGGGCTCAGATTCTCGGTTCAATGTATTACAGCCCATCGACATTCTCCCCCCTGGGAGGGTCAGTCACATTTTCTCTTTATGTTTCGCCACTCACCGCTTCTTTCTATCTCTCTATCTGTCTGTCTGTCTCTCTCTCTCTCTCCCTCTCTCTCTCACTCTCTCTCTCTCTCTCTCTCTCTCGTTCTAGGTCTCTCTGAAGTCCCTGTAACGATGTTATCTCTTAGATCATGTAACCCACTATGGGACTGTTTTCACTGTGCCTTTCTTTCATTCCCGCCATAACAGATAGTGCGATGGTCACAGGGACAACACGGGGAAACATGGAGGGCGAACTTAAACCGTAATCTGCAAATTTGACTTCTAAATGACCAAATAAACTATCTATATCTATGATATTTTTCTATGATCTATATCTATGATCTTAATCTATGACCTATATCTATGATCTGTATCTATGATCTATATCTAGGATCTATATCTAGGATCTATATCTAGGATCTACATCTATGATCTATATCTAGGATCTACATCTAGGATCTATATCTAGGATCTACATCTAGGATCTATATCTAGGATCTATATCTAGGATCTGAAAACATTTGGTAATTTCTAGACTCCTCAAAAAAAAAATCAAGATCTGGATGAAAAAAACCAGATTGGAAGCCACTGGTGCTGTAAACCGATACGCATGCTTTAGCGCAATTGTCAGGTTTCCATGGTGAAGCCTGATATTCTTATCAGTCGACTGATTTGCATGATGTGGATCACGGGCTCAAATCAAGGCATGTCCACTCATCTACACATGTCTCTTGTAGCGACTGCATGACCAGTGCAAGCTGAGCTATGGTGGTGGTGGTGGTGGTGTGGGGGGAATAATAGGTCATTGCAAACAGGCACGCCGAGAGGAGGGGCAGGGGGGTCATTGCCAGGGGACCCGCATCTGTAAGGGGGCCCGGCCGCCCCGACCATGTCAATTTTTCAACGACTTATTGTTTATTAAGGGGCCCGCAATGATGTCCTGCCCTGGGGCCCGTGCTGGCTCTCGGCGCCACTGATTGCAAATAACGAAACGTTCCATTAGCTGTTTATCGGAACAGGAGATGGAACATGTCAAACTTACTTATAATCACGTGATCAATGCGAACATCGCTCAACAGTTTATACTTTGTTAACTACTGTGTTTACTACTATCAATATATGACGTGCATTAGCTAAACTCTTTTTCTTTCTCTTTCTGTTTTCAGCCTAGTATATCAGTCCATGGTACACAACCTACGTCTTAGTATTTCAGTCAATGACCAAACGTGCGTCTTAGAATATCATTCAATGACCCAACCTACTTATTAGTATTTCAGTCAAAGATCTCCCCCCCCACCCCTTTTCAAGTCCTACCAACCCTTCTCATCTTAATACTTGCACCAAAAATGACAACCAAAATGTTGCTGACGCGTGTTCCCGCCAATCAAATGTCTCCAGCGGTTGCCAATTTTTCCATTAGATCGTCTGCCGGTTTTCTTTGGTTAATTGACCTAATTTCTTATAAATATTCAGTCCGCCATAGAAACAGGTGAAATCATTCTGTCCATTAGACAGAACAGATCCATGACCTGTTTTCTCCATTATGACAAGGCTAATGTGTTGGAACTTGGTTATAAAAAAAAAAGGTTGGGAAAATAAATTAAAATGTGTTGTTGTTGTTGTTGTCGTTGTTGTTGGTTTTTTCTAACGATGTTAAAACTAATTAAGACCCGCGTGCAAAAGAAACAAAAAAAAAAAAGGAAAACAACTTGTCGATGGAAGCTTGCAACATCAACATGGCGCATGAATGTGAATTGCGGGAAGTGATTTCAACTAATAAAAACTGTAAGCTGAGTAAAAACCGGGGGTGGGGATGGGTGTGGGGTGTGGGGTGGCGGGAAGGGAGGGGGATTGAGAGTAAAACCGCTTACGACCTGCGACAGTTATTCGCAAAAGATATTTTGAAACTACATATATATTAATTCTAAGAACAGGTGATAGCCTATGTTCCCTGTTGCGTAAGGGGGGAAGGGGGGGTATAGTTAGGGAGAAGGCCCATACTGACGTTTCCCCCCCCCCCCCCCGCAATAACTACAGGAGCCAACTCCCACTTGACCATTTCTAAAATAATTCTTCTAATTGGTTGCTGTGTGAGGTTTCCAGCCTGAATGCACTTGTAATGTTGTTGTGGCGGTTCTGATTTGAGGGTGGGTGGGGGGGAGGCGCTATTCCTTCACCCCACCCCCCACCCCCCGGCCTGCATGTTCTGAATGCAAATCACAATCAAAACCAAAAAAATAAAATAATAATCATAAATAATAAATGCTGTCTGCTCCCTTCAATTTATTGGCTTCGACTTTCAGAATGAATCTTAGTATTCCTACGCTGACATTACCGCCAACTAATAATAAAAAAAAACAACTTCCATGTGCAATTATGACAATTTACATCCATAATACAAACGATGTGAAATATGCCGGCCTACATGCAAGATGCAATATCCTGGCAACAGGATGAGTAATTTGTATTTTTTATATTATTTCTGTCCCCCACTGTTGGGTCTGTTTCTTTAAAAGAAACAAATATCCTTAATCTTCGACTTCTATATCTTTAACCATCTTCATGTATTTGTATTATTTCGTTCAGTTATATATGAAGGTCTATATACTTATGAATAGTCTATCTATCATCCGTCTACTTATGTCTATCTATGTTTCTATCTATCGATCTATATATATATATATATATATATATATATATATATATATATATATATATATATATATATATATATATATATATATATGTCTTTCTGTCGTCAGTCTGTCTGTCTGTCTGTCTGTCTATTATAACTAAATATATATATATATACGTTAGGCTGTCTATTCTGTCGGTCAGTCTATTATGTATCTATTTATCTTTCTCTATATACTAAAGTCTGTCCTACCTATCTACCGTCTATCTATCAATCTGTTACAGTACCTCCCAACCTTACCCCCATGCACACAGCTAAACGTACGAACGAACAAAAAGAGAAATTTCAGGCGAAACAAGAGCAAAAAAAGAAACAGAATCCATTATCAGTAATGGCTGGTGTTTACTGTGTTATTGGTCAAACTTAAATGCCTTTTACCTGTTTCCCGTCGTTCTTAATTTGACATCACGTCCACTGCATGATGAATACCTTCAGTTGACCAGAATTGTTTGGTTCATTTGAAAAAATCCACAATTCTTCCATTAACCTCAATTTCTTTTTACGAAAAGAATACACAACACCCGTTAAATTAATTTTCATTTTAAGTTTTTTACTTTCTGTTAGACCAGGGCTTTTTAAACTATGGGTCGCGACCCCATTTGGGGTCGCGTAGCAAAATTCTGGGGTCGCGAGAGATAAAATACAATTTAACAGAAAATGTATTTTAACTTGTAAAATATTAATTTTATTTTCTTTTATATTTGTATGGGGTCGTCAAGAAACTCGCAATCATAAATGGGGTCGTGAATTACAAAAGTTTAAGAAGCCCTGTGTTAGACCGAAAAATGTCCTTTAAAGGAAACTCAATAATGTTGTACAGTTTGCATTATTAAAGTATGTCTGCTTATCTCAGTTGTTATTCTTGAAGTAATAGACACTGAAAAGAAAAGGAAGTTTATAATGAACATTAAATGAAACAAAAAAATCTGTGTATGCGTATAACAGAGTATGTGTGTGTCTCAGAAAGTGAGTACATTGTCGTATCTCTAACGAGTATGTGTGTGTAAAAGAGGGTGAGTACATTGCCGTATCTCCAACGAGTATGTGTGTGTGTAACAGAGAGTGAGTAAATCATCGTATCTCCTATCAGTATGTGTGTGTATAACAGAGAGTGAGTAAATTTTTGTATCTACTACGAGTATGTGTGTCACAGAGAGTGAGTAAACTGTCTTATCTCCAATGAGTATGTGTGCATAACAGAGAGAGAGAGAGAGAGAGAGAGAGAGAGAGAGAGTAAATTGTCGTATCTCCTGTGAGTATGTGTGTGTGTCACAGTGAGTAAACCGTCTTATCTCCCATGAGTATGTGTGTATAACAGAGAGAGAGAGAGAGAGAGAGAGAGAGAGAGTAAATTGTCGTATCTCCTGTGAGTATGTTTGTACTGTCAATAATGGCCGTGGTGTATTACATCATGAAATGTTACAGAAACAATTAGTTCACTAAAATATAGTTATTTAGGGATAAAAAAAATCGATTCTGTTTTGTCACTGTATTAAATTAAGTCGTAACAAATGTCACGCAGATTCACTGCAGATTGTTATTATGTTTATTTATGTTGTTATAATGAGCGGTATTATTGACATTCATTGGAGGTGAGACGTTCCTCAACCGTAGCACGCATACACAAACATATCCTTGCGCCGTTCTTACAGCTATCGCACGTTTTACTTGATGTAACATATAATCACTATTGTCGTCTTACTGCTACTAGAAATTTCATTGTTTAACCTGATTTGTGATGTTTGTAATTTACCTCACTTTGACACTCAGGAGCAATTATACAGGCCACAAGAATCTCAAAGTTTTTAGAAGTGTTGCTATTAAAAAATCTTGAAATGGACTTTTTTTTTTATAAATGATAAAGATAGTAAATCAACAGTAAATCATGACTGGTGAACATATTTGCAATCAAGAGCTCAAATATAATTAATAGTAAAACTTGAATTTTTTTTTTAAAACTCCCGTGCACCGGCAAGGCTGCAGCTTGAGAAAATTTGGGGCGCCTGATATATTAAATGCAAGAGCCCCAAATGTGATTGACATTTTTTGTTTCATCAAAGCCAGCTGGGAACTGGAATTTTTCCTGCACCACGTTAGATGCATCACTGACCACTGTATAAGTCTGTAAGGTCCAGTGTGACCACACTTGAACATATAACAAAATAAAACCTGCATCTCGGTTGTGATACAGGCTAAACAATGTCACACTGGATAGCCTTAGGGACACGTGCCGGTTTATTGCGAGACAAAAAGGGAAAGAGTGAGTGGGGTGGGGTGAGGGGAGGGTGAAACAAGAAAGAATTTTAGAATGTAAACCATGTTCTTCAATTATTTCTTTTGTCAACCATGAGATAAGGTAGCGGTTCTCAGGCTTTAGAACTCACTTTACCCTGTTCAGAATCAATTTGGCAAGTCTTGTCTGTAGAAGAAGATAAAGAATGTATCGGGTCAGCGTTATTTATTATACTAGCTGTACCCTGCAAAACCTTTGCATAGAGTTATATCCCCTTAGTCTTGATCGGTAAGCTAGGTTATTTTTTTGGTTTCGGGCAGATCCGATTTTTTCATGATTGTATTTTAAACTGGAATACTGTTGTATTCTTTACTTTCGATTTAACGCAGAACCCAAATCGCTATTATTTTATTATATTTCTTAAATACCCACATATATCTGTGTGTGTGTGTGTGTGCAAAGGGATGTTGTAGATCTAGATGTACCAATTTTCATTTTTGTATGAACTCTCCCCGAAAGCCTCGCGCATAAAGGGCACCTTTGATGTTTAAATTCGTATCAATTTTTATGCCATGTGGGCCTTATTAAGTGCTTTTGCTTCTACATCATTTGGAGCTTATTGAGTGCTTTCCCCCTACATTATTTGGACCTTATTGAGTGCTTTAGCCCCTACGCCATATAGGCCCTCCCCTATGGCCTATGACCCCATTTAACGTAGCAGGGATGTGCGGGTACGGGTCGCGGGTATGGGTTGGTAATTACTGTTATGAGGTTATCACTGTACCTGAATGGCGACATCGTTACCGAGGCTAATAAATATATATTACTAGTGATAGTGATAGCTGAAGCTGGCTGATCGAAATCCGACAGAAGGGATAACAAAGAAATATACGAAATAATGGAATAGAAAAGAACATGTGGCCTTTATTGCCATGAACAGAATACGATATGAACAGAAATAACAAAAAAAAAAAAGAAATGTATGAAATACTGTAATAGAAAATAACATTTGGCTTTTATTGCCATGAACACAATACGATATGAAAACTACCTGCGAGGGAGAAACACGGTTACAACGCTTACACCGCACGATATGAAAACTACCAGCGAGGGATACCGCAAGATATGAAAACTACCTGAGGGAGACACACGGGTTAGACGATTATGTATTTAAGGATAAGGAAGTTTTGCTGGTTTTACTCAATGTCTAAATTAACCATTTCGTTTCAAAACCTAGGATCAGATCCCTTCAAATAAACTGGGCAACTGGTAAATTGGCCTCCCATGTGGACATTTTGGTTTTGTGTGTGTGTGTGTGTGTG
>JAGDYQ010000024.1:8981175-8994283 GCA_021962125.1 Bulinus truncatus
CAACGTCGGGCCGCGGGACGGATTGAACGGTCCGAAGGGCCGCATTTGGCCTAATTGCTGGTAGTTTCCCACATGACTGGCCTAGGGCCAACTAATATCGCTGATGTAAATGTCTACATAGGGCCCTATAAGACCTAACTGATGTATATGTCTGCATAGGGCCCAATAAGACCTAACTGATGTAAATGTCTACGTAGGGTCCAATAAGACCTAACTGATGTAAATGTCTACGTAGGGTCCAATAAGACCTAACTGATGTAAATGTCTACGTAGGGCCCAATAAGACCTAACTGATGTAAATGTCTACGTAGGGCCCAATAAGACCTAACTGATGTAAATGTCTGCATAGGGCCCAATAAGACCTAACTGATGTAAATAGATTACGTAGGGTCCAATAAGACCTAAATGATGTAAATGTCTGCATAGAGATTTAATAAGACCCTAACTGATGAAAATGTCACGTAGGGTCCAATAGACTAACTGATGTAAATGTCTACATGAGATCCAATAAGACCTAACTGATGTAAATATCTACGTAGGGTCCAATGACCTAACTGATGTAAATGTCTACGTAGGGCCCAATAAAGCACCTAACTGGTGTAAATGGACTAGTGTAGGGTCCAATAGCAAGACTTCCAGCTGATGTAATGTCTGCATAGGGCCCAATAAGACCTAACTTGATGTAAATGTCTACATAGGGCCCAATAAGACCTAACTGATGTAAATGTCTGCATAGGGCCCAATAAGACCTAACTGATGTAAATGTCTACATAAGGCCCAATAAGACCTAACTGATGTAAATGTCTGCATAGGGCCCAATAAGACCTAACTGATGTAAATGTCTACGTAGGGTCCAATAAGACCTAACTGATGTAAATGTCTACATAGGGCCCAATAAGATCTAACTGATGCAAATGTCTACATAGGGCCCTATAAGACCTAAAAAAAAGGCTCTGATAATACTAACTGCCATACAGTGGGCTTTTTTGGACACTAAATGAACTTGTCACAAAAGGCAAGTGGGCCAATTGCATAGTAAACTATATACCTCTCCCCCAAAGTTGTGTTTTCATTATCCAATTATAACATCAGAGAGAAAACCTCACCTGTTGCAGGCAGGCTACAAAGACCCAGCCAATCACTGCTGTAATATCAATTATACAAAAAATAATTTGAAGATGGGTGGAAAATGTGTACGGGTAGAGGGGATAAAATGCTGTCTTTGAAATATTTTTTTTTAATTGATAAATTTCTTATGTTTTTGATCCCAGAGTTGTTTCCTGGACGACATCAACTTTTGTTTACGGAAGATCACCCTCCTATTTATGGACATCAAAAGCCTGTTTATTGACCCCTCCCCTACGCCCCCCCCCCGGGCAGGGTCAACGCATACTTAAAATGTCATGTAGTGTAACTCGTGTGACATGGGGGAATAACTCTCGAAGAGACAAGATGAAAGGGAAGTAACTGTCAAGAGTTTACACCCCCTCCACCCAGAGTGGATTGTACTTTAATTATTTTTTTTTCCTTCACAGACTAATCTTTTACTTGCATGTGGAGGCCTTGAACGGTCTGTCTGGTTTAGGCCTTGAACGGTCTGTCTGGTTTAGACCTTGAACGGTATGTCTGGTTTAGGCCTTCATACCTTTGTCTGTCTGGTTTAGGCCTACACACCTTTGTCTGTCTTGTTTAGGCCTTCACACCTTTGTCTGTCTGGTTTAGGCCTTCACACCTTTTGTCTTGAAACATACATTTGTTCCGTTATGAGTTAAAGGAGGACCATTTCTGTACAATATTTCTCTTCGATGTGTTTTGAAGAGCATGCCGTGAGTTGTCCACAGCTGGTGTCGAGCTCAATTTAAGTTTACAAAGGTCACAGTGGCTACTGAACAGCTCTACAGGGATTTTGTTTAGTTCCAACTTTGTTGGGATAAATTTTTTTGCTCAAAGAAATGAAGAATCGACATTGTCGAATGAGTGAGAAAAACTTTAATGTTAAAAACTATCTTCGCATTTAACTCACACAAGAACAACATAGATATAAAATTGAGTGTTCAACTTAGCGAATAACAATGTTGAACAGAACTTTATTGATAGTAATAGTAAATATGGCTGTTCCTTCAAAACTAGAGCAAGTAGAACAAACTGACGTGTGAAATAAATAAGTAGAACAAACTCGAAGACAAAACAAGTAGAACAAACTCGAAGTACAAACAAGTAGAACAAACTCGAAGTACAAACAAGTAGAACAAACTTGAAGAACAAATAAGTAGAGCAAACTCGAAGTACAAACAAAAAGAACAAACTCGAAGTATAAACAAGTTGAACAAACTCGCAGTACAAATAAGTATAGCAAACTCGAAATACAAACAAGTAAAACAAACTCGAGGTACTAACATAAAGAAGAAACACGTATAAAAAACATGTAGGACGAACTCGACGTACAAACAACTGGAATAAACACGTAGATTTGATGATTGTCACCGAGTTGCTTGATGTGAAACATCAAAAGTTTGTTCGATCTACAATAATCAAACTGAAATGAGATTTTAAGTTTTTAATTATTATTTTTTTTTAAAAACATTTGGTTTTGAGGGTATTGGTAGTCAACTTACTAGAATACACTGATCAAAAGTTGGATCTGACCGACGCCATTTGTTTTGTTATTATAAGCGACCAACTCCTTGAGCCTCTACTTGTTATAATGACTAGTCATCTCCGAGTTTGTCACTCAGAAAATACTATTTCGGATGTCAAGAACCTTGACCCTGGTAGCTGTGTCAACAAACATATTAAAAATAAAAAAAAAAACTGCAAAAGTAGGCCGATTGGTGGTGTAGGTGCTCCACTGTAGACCTGAGAGTCCTGGGTTCGATCTTTCGGTGAGAATCAATGGAGTTTGTCTAGGTCATGGTTATAAGGTTAGTTAAGTCCTGCAAGTGCAACCAACTACCTTTAAAGGGAAAATGGGCACCTGACTTTTAAGTTGGGGTAGTAAAGTCGGCTGGGCGTTATGATGACCACACGATTACAGAAACAGATGAATTGTACACATTATCTGTCCCGATAGTCCTGTAGGACTAACGGAACTTTAATGCTAAGATGAAATTGTTTTTTTTTTTTAAATATCTTTTAGAATTATAAACTTCAAGGATGAGAAAAAAATATTCTAAAATATATCAACGACCTTTAACACAATGGTAAATAAGATTTCTTTTTCTCGATATAATAAAAAAAAATATTTTATTGTAAGGGGAATCCCTAATATTTTGTTTATATAAAAGGTTGCACATAAAACAAGAACTCTGCAAGACAAAATAGAAAAACATGTTGCTAAAGAAATTTTTTGTATCAAAACATAGACAGTACACACACCATCGATCGCGTTTACTTACTCACTGCCTCCATCTATACAAATTAAAATGGAAGTCTTCGACAATACTGTACATCATGAAATATCGCGACGTTAGAAAACAACCGTCCTTTGATGTTAGCTAGCTTAATTCGCCAATTTCCTCATTGTTATTTTTTTGTTTGTTTGTTTACTGTCCATTAGTGTATTTTATCGAACGGGTAAACTGACCTACTACCACATTGTTTCTTAGAATAGCAAAAATATTATTGAAGTGAAGTTGATGGTATGAAAAAATAAGATATTAAACAGTAACACAAGAACTGTTTTTGGCTTTTATTATGACTTGTGTGCAATAATACCTGAAAAGATAATTTAGTATCTGAGACCAACTGTTGAACTTAAGTACTAATATATTTTTATAGCGCACGCAGTAATTGTGTAACTCTTGTTAACATTTTCTGCCACCGAAACTATTCATCTTAGATATTGTTTGTTTTAGATATCATGTATGGTCAGACTACGACTTATTGATTACGTCAGCATAACGTGAAAGATTCTATCACAATACTATGTCCCTGGGGACATTTTTAGGGGCTTTCCTGCACCCTCACTAGAGCTGTTTATGACAGGGTTGCCCTGTCGATGCATGACGAATGGAATCAGTTTCACACGAGTTCTAACCCGCACTGGTCGCCATAATTACCCAGTCCCCACCGAGTATCTCAAACTAGTCCATCTGACTTGCATGCTCGTCATAAAAAGACAAAATGTGGTTTAAATAAATCTAGCAATTCCAACCCCTTCCTTTTCACTTAGTAAACAATCCCCAAACCCTTTCCTTTCAGTTAGTAAACAATCTCAAACGCTTTTTTTTCAGTAAGTAAACAATCCCAAACCCTTTCCTTTCAGCTAGTAAACAATCCCAAACCCTTTCCTTTCAGCTAGTAAACAATCGCAAACCCTGTCCTTTCAACTAGCAAACAATCGCAAACCCTTTCTTTTCAGCTAGTTAACAATCCCAAACCCTTTCCTTTCAACTAGTAAACAATCCCAATCCCTTCCTTCGAATTTAGTAAACAATCGCAAACCCTTTCTTCTCAGTTGGTAAGCAAGCCTTGATTCAGCATTGTTGTACATGACAAACCAAATTACTTCGTGTTATTTTTTGTTTTAAATGATATTTTAATTACTTGCGTAACCTTTTCACAACTTTTTACTTGAATTGAATATCTTTTTCAATAAATTCTCCTCACGCCGTAAACTGATATTCAGCATGTCAACCAGTGATTCTCAATCCGTTTAAGAGCAATGCCACCAATTTATAAAACTGTTTTTACCCTAAAACCTAAAATTCTTTGAAATAAAGTTTCTATGGTAACGCCGAAACACAACAAAAAAGTCAGAAATTTTTTTTTCTTAAATATCTATCAACCTTCAACGAGCTCATTTTCGGGGCGGGTGGTGGGGGGTGTAATTTAAGTTGCAGGGAACCACTGGTGTAACTTATTTTCCAAGCCGTACATTTACCCGGGTGAATAAAGAGTAAGTCACCTTGGATCATCATCGCAAGTGTTGATGTCTTGGAGACGGAATCGGGTCACCCAGGGAGCTTGCGTTGAGGAGGGAGAGAGAGGGAGGGGGTGGAGTTCCGTCACGATTTTCTCAGCAAGTCAGGAACTAGGTCATAGCGTCCATTATTTTTTTAAAATTTTGTTGTGGTTGTACTCAATGTCGCAGAAATCGTAAATGAATGATTTGTATGTACTAACAGAGAGATATGATGAGTGAAGAGCTGGGTGTGGTGGGTGAACTTGAAAGGGGAGGGGTAGGACCCGGGGGTTGGGTGGGCGGGCGGTGTGGGGAAGGGGGTGAAGTGAAGGATCACAAGACTTTCTTGAAGTTCATCTCGACCTCTGCCATTACAACTGCTAGCTAGACAGGCTTATGTCAATATGTGAGCCACTTTTTGCCATAACACATGCAACAGAAGGCGTCTACTATACCATAACATTACAAACAAAAGTATCGGAAATACCTAATATATTGCTCAGGGCGTTACGATTATGAAGTGGCTGTAGGTTAGTGCATATTTTAGTTTTATTTTTTTTTTATTTTTACTGTAATACTGCGTTTCAATGAAGCCAACATTGGATGCACTTAATCCACAGCCATAAAGTTCAAATGTTGACATTGAATCTTAACGGATCGATCACTTCATGGTCCTACTTCATTTCGGGTTGAAGCGGCTTTCCTCTCTCTCTTTTGTGGAAGTTAGGGGGGAGGGGTTTAAGGAACTTCGCATCTCTACGCGATGAAAAAAAAACCAAACATACTCGTCTATGTCTTTGCAATTGGCGATAAGATGAATACAAACAAGTTAACCATGGATCTATACACTGATACTTCGATGCACTGACCAATAGATCAGAGTTTCTGACATTTAAAGTGTTGAAACATATACAGTAGTCTTAAGTAGCACACAGACATAGAGTAGCACACCTAAACAAAGTAGCACGCTTACGTAAAGTAGCACGCATACATAAAGTAGCACCTTTACACAAAGTGGCACACCTACACAAAGTAGCACTCCTACACAAAGTAGCACACCTAAAAAAGTAGCACGCATACATAAAGTAGCACGCATACATAAAGTAGCATATTTACACAAAGTGGCACACCTACACAAAGTAGCACATCTACACAAAATAGCACAGTTACACAAGTAAAACACCGACATGAAGTAGGTTGCGGACATAAAGTTATACACAGAAATAAAGTAGCACACCTACACAAAGTAGCACACAGACTTTAAGTAAATCACCGACATAAAGTAGCTTGTAGACGTTAAGTAGACATAGTATCGAATAACAAAATTATTCAACATCTTTTAGAGAATTACGTTGCTAGTAAATAATCCATATACTCGGCGGTGGGGACAGTTTCATTAAAACACCCTCGGGCTGTAGCTCATAGTCCCCCTCATGTCCCATGTACACATTCTCTTGCCGTGGTCCCCTTGAGTCCTATTATGTTTATACTAGTGGGGGGAAAAGCCTGCTGAAGCTGGCTGAACGAGATCCGACAGAAGGGATAACAGAGAAATATACGAAATACTGCAACAGATAAGAACATGTGACCTTCATTGCCGTGAACAGAATACGATATGAACAAAAATAACAAAGAAATGTATGAAATGTATGAAAATAACATTTGACTTTTATGGCCATGAACACAATACGATATGAAAACTACCAGAGAGGGAGACACACGGTTACAACTCATTTACCGCACGATATGAAAATTACCTGAGGGAGACACACGGGTTAGACGATCATGTATTTAAGGGTGTGTTATATAGGTTAAAACTGCATAGTATTTAACAGCTTGAGTTAGCCATAAGTTAGCCATAGAAACACATATAATAGCGGTGGGGGGGGTGTGGTATAGAGAGCCCCAAGTCCATCCAGATTTAATGGGTACCCTTACTTTAAGACGCGGGCGTAAAGGTGGCTTGGCTAGCCGCACAATCTTTCAACATGCCCGATGAGCCGTCAGAGCGTTAAAGGAACGATTCCCTTCTTTTCTTTACATATAACTGGAAGTGAACTATAATTGCAAGTACACGGTTGACTTTGAAAATGCGGAAACAATCTGAGAAGACTTTATGGTAGCCTCTGCAACACTCAGCCATTGAACGTGGTAGCCATGCAGTCAGGCCCGTAGAGTGAGGTGAGGGGGCCGGGCCCCCTGCTATTCCCTGGCCCCATGGTGTAGAAAGTCTGGCCCCTGCTGTAGAATTTTCACGCTACGGGGCTGCATGCAGTATATAACAAAGCAATGTAGTGGCTTTTGTTAACGATGGTACTGCTTGCCAGAATTAATTCCAAGAGTTTTTCTAAACCCTAAGCTTTTATTTTTGGTGGTTAACCAAAGCTCAATCATCCACGTTTGTAATATTTCTGATAGGCAAAAATCTGCTTTTGAAATACAAGTAATTAGGATTACGAGCATCTCTCTGAAATTAATCATGTTCGTAAATCGAGATTTGACTGTACGTGTATTGCGTCCACCTAATCGTATAGTTAGTTATACAGAGCACAACTATGTGTCTATGTTCAGCCCCGTAGCGTGAAAATTCTACAGGAGGGGGGGGGGCCAGGCATTCTACAGCAGGGGCCAGGCAATAGCGGGAGGGGGGCAGGTAATACATTTTACTAAGTAGAACAAATAAGCAGGGGGGCAGACAAAACGCAGGGGGGGGCGGCCCCCTGCCCCCCCTCACGCTACGGGCCTGTCTATGTTATATTTAGCCATGCTTTGCTATGCATACTTCACAGTGTGGTGAAATATTACATACTAGCGAAAGACACATAATCACATAGAACACTGCGCAGGATCTTATTGAAAGCCATAAGGTCCAATTTCTTAATGTTTACTTTCTTCTTCTACAACACCTGTTCGGCAAAGAAACAAAGGAAGATAACCATCAGAGATATCGGTTTTAAAAGTAATGGTCAGAAAAATGAAACGATCCGAATATAGCAAGGTAATCGATACTGCAGTGTAAATATTTCAGAGGAGTTCAGACGGGCAAACGGAAGTCGAGTCCATGTACTCGGACTCTTGTTTAGAAAGCTGAATGTCCTGGGAGTATTGTATAAATATATTAAGATCTGACACGGACTAACAAGGGTACAAGTTATTCTTGACTTCAATGCAAATGATGTTGCTAGAAAATAGGGTAGACCTCTCTTATAGTATAGGGCCTATAATCGTTCCGGTTCTTGATCAAGACATGAATTTATCTCAATTAATAGTACCAAACTGCTAAACATAGAACAGTTGTGGTATGCAATATAGTGTGTCCAAATCTTTGCACATCGGTAGTAAGCCTGATGAACGTGCTGCACGTCACGCGTTCGAGCTCCATCGTTGGGCCGCAGCCAGAATATTGAGGACCGCTGACCAACTCAGACAAACCTATTCGTATCCAGGGACGCCGAGAGCCAACACGTGCCCCAGGGCAGGACATCATGGCGGGACCCTTAATAAACAATGAGTCGTGAAAAAATTTACATGGTCGGGACGGCCGGGCCCCCTTACAGACGCGGTGCCCCTGGCAATGACCCCCTCCGACCCCCCCCTCTCGGCGTGCCTGTTCGTATCATTATAATTATGCAGAATTTATTTTTAAAATTCTTCACGGCCAATAGCGTCTTTAGGAGATTTGCTGTCTCATAAAAGCCCGTGACGATCAGTGGTAAGAGAGTCCTGAAGCCCGGTGGTTGCTATGATTTAAAAAAAAAACGCATGATGACCACTTCTACGTCAACAACTTATCAGCCACGTTATAATTATTCGATACTATGTCTACTTAACGTCTGTATATGAGAGGTGCATCAGCAATGTAACATTAAGGTCTAAATCGAACTAATTTACTCCAGAGTATTATTTCAAGTGGGCCGTGGTTGAATTCCACCTTTGCCGACGGCCCAAATATGTGAGTGTCCTCAGTTTTAACATTGGAATAAATGGCATTTTGACACTTTCCCTAGACAGTATTTGTTCAAAGCAACAATAGTACACCGTGCACCCAATGGAATTGATAGCACTACATTACGTTTCTTTTTCCTAAAGCATTCATCAAATGTTTTAGCACAAAGGAATGGGGAGATGTGCATCTTTCCTCGTCAGTACCAGCTTCAAATATTGCACTGAGAAACTCCTATAACAGAACGTCTGAAAAGCTTGATTAAATTGACACACATAGAAAAATTAACCCCAAACGGGATACATTACCCCTAAAAGGTTAAAAAAAAGAGAAATTCTAAAGGGGAATATGAGATTAATAGACATGAATGAAATTATACCAAAAGAATAGAGAGGACAAAAAGGGCAATCATTCTAAATAACTTTCTACCCCCACCTATTTATGTATTTATCATTTTACATTTATCGAAAGAAAATATTAAAATGTTGTTCTGAGATCGTTATGCAGGATGTAATATGCTTTTAGTAAAAAAAAAAGTATGACAATGCAACCAAGAGTTGGATACGAATTTCTTAAACTATGGCCATGGGCCCATGTCATAACCGCATTGTGTCGCTGCTGTGTTGGATAGTGTCCCTTCCATTGCCCTTGATGAACCGTGAGCAATTAGATGTAAGCTGTTATCTAAAAATCCGAGTTCCCGACCGATAACCCAGGGCCGTAGACAGACAATGAAGGGTCCCTGACAAACTATGACAACCGGGGCTCCTTTCTTTACCCTCTTTCCGACACACACAGTGGCAGCAAAACAAGTAAATCAAACTAAAGTTCAAAAGCGCCGTGCCTCTGATACGTTTTTGAGTTGCTTCCCCATTGTGCGGGGGGGGGGGGGGTCAGGATAGCCACTGTCGATCATGTTCTCGTCCTTTCTCAATTTCTCTAAATAACTCATGTGTGCTTTGATTCTATTGGGAGGGGGGGGGCGGGGCATCTAGCGGGAATTATTTATTTGTCATCATTTGGAATCGAACCCTTTAACATTACGCCCTCCGACCCCCACCCGGGTCCACAACCTAACTGCCAAAAAGTTGACTTTAATATATATATATATATATATATATATATGTGTGTGTGTGTGTGTTTGTATGTATATACGTATAATGAAATAAAATGACTACCTCTTTAGTTACATATTTTTAACGTACATATCAGGTTTAAAACCACTTTCACAAGTATCTACATTAGATTTGCTTCAATGCACCTCTAGTTGTCGGTCGTTGATAAGATGAGAATAAAATCTCCACACTGGAATATATAAAAAGAAACTTTCAACAAAAAAAAAAACTAACTTAGTTTCTAATAATCAATTGGCAGTGGCTACGGTTCGGTCCGACCGAACCCGTATTTTTTTTAATTAGGGTACCAGCCATAGATAATATTGCTCCACACCCTAACCCTAACCCTGTCTCTAACCCTATCCCTAACCCTATCCCTAACCCTATCTTTAACCCTATCCCTTACCCTAACCCTAATCCTGAAAAAAAAAAATTCTGAAAAAAAAAAAAAATTATGTTGTTATATAGTTCAGTGCAGCGACTCGGCCGCTATGCAATAATAAGTAAGGCTGGTACCCGAAAAAAAAATACGCGTTCGGTCTGACCGAACCGTAGCCACTGCGTAATAAATTGATCCGCGCTCATTACCCTAAAAAAAAAAGAAAATTATTCTCATGATTCAGTAGCGTACTGGTGGTTCGGATGGCCGAGTTGTGTAGATACTCGACTGTCAACCAGAGAGTCCTGGGTTCAATCCTCGGTGAGACCCATGGAATTTTTCCAGGTGAAATTTGGTGCAAAGTCGTCCTACAAGCCCATCCAGCTTTAAATGAATACCTGACTTAAGTTGGGGAAGTAAAGGCGGCTGAGCGTTGTGCTAACCACACAATCCCTTCTTCATATGCCGAGGTTATAGAAACAGATGAATTCCACACGCCATCTGCCCCGATGGCCCGTTAGGGCTAAGGGAACTTTACTTTTTTTCAGTGGAGTAGTGAGGGGTGGGGCAAGGGGGGATCATGCCCCGGGCGCTACTCACAAAGGGGCGCCAAATGGTATATTTTACATATAATATTATATGGTTTTCAAATGGGTGGGGGGTGGGGGTGGCGCTAAAAAGGTATTGTGCCCCAGGTGCGAGTTTAACTTGCTACACCACTGTCATGGTTGTAAAACATTTCATAAACCGAAGCTCGTTTGCCAAGAATGGAGTCTCCCTGAAAGAGAAAAACAAAAATTGCAAGAGCTTATTACACTGTAAATAAACATACAATATTGGTTTTTAAATTATATACGCCATTTATCTGAGTATTTATTTATTCAAAGCTTACTTGGGTCGCGTTTGTAGCTTATCAGTGCTTTTCTCTTGGCATCAATGACGGGCTCTAGTTCAACAGCGTTTGCCTCAAACCAGTCGGTATTCTTGTGTTCCTTTGTACCATACGTCAGAGCAGCAGCTCTGTAGATAGTGTTCCGGAGCGGATTCCACATATCTTCTGCATTCGACTCTTGGTTGCAGCTTTGCAGTTCCCCCAGCCTTGCTATGAACTCCTGGTTTTTGGCTTGGTTGGTGGTTTGACTAGTGTTGATTTTTGGCTGGCATTTCTTTTTGGAGTGATGGAGTCTCTTGGGGCGCAGCTTTATCTTGGAGGCAATGAGGGAGTGGTCTGTATCGCAATCGGCGCTATGGTAGGCTCTGGTGTTACGAACGTTATTCAGAGAGTCGCGCCTGGTGATGATCAGGTCCAACTGGTGCCAGTGATTTGATCTTGGATGTCTCCAGGACGCCTTGTGACATGCCTTGTTCTGAAAGTAGGTGTTTGTCACGCATAGGCCGTGATAGCAGCAGAGTTCGAGTAATCTCTGGCCGTTTTCGTTCATTTTCCCTATGCCATGGTGACCCAGCACACTTGACCAAGAGTCATGGTCAGAACCAACACGAGCGTTAAAATCCCCAGAAGGTAGAGGTGTTCCGAAGCAGGGACTGCGGCAATTGCGCTGTTTAATAACTCATAGAACTGATCTTTAGTCTCCGTGCTGGCTTGCATGGTTGGTGCATAGATGCAGAGGAGGTTGGCGGTACCAGATGCTGTGAATAGACGCAGGGTAAGGATTCTCTCTGTGCCGTGGGAAGGAGGTTCAATCATTTGGAGCAGGGTGTTCTTTATGGCGAAGCCGACTCCGTGTTCTCTAGATTCCTCGACGTCTTTCCCCTGCCAAATAAACGTATAGTGTGCTTCCCCTCAAAGATCAGTCTCTGGGAGGCGCGTTTCTTGTAAGGCTGCCACATCGATTTTTAGTCTGTGCAGCTCAAGATCGATGACTGCGGTCTTGCGGAAGTCATCGATTTTCTGTAAGTCATCTGTCAGTCCAGTGCGCATAGTGCGCACGTTCCAGCTGCAATGCGGAGAGCTGGAGACTCCGTCTTTATCTTTGAATGTCTTCCATGGTGCATGTGGTAACGATCTGCCTGTTGAGCTGCGCTCTAAGCTCCAGGCACCCACTGGAGCAGGCAGGCCGTGGCGGGTCAACACCTTATTGGTCGGGGCTGCCCAGCTTAAGGCGGGCGGTAGTTGACCAGTGGGACTACGAGGGACCCTCCCACCATTGAAGATCAGCCCGTGGCGTCCAGCTCTACGCCAATTGAGCAAGGACTTATAACCCGTAGACTGCTGTCTTCTTGTTTGTGCTCTCGCCGTGAGGCGAGACTGGAGTAACGTCTCCAGAGCGCAGGCCTGGGCGAAGTTTGTGGAGGCCTTGCGCTGCCCAGACAACAGGGCCTTCCCCTCTCGGCTTTGTCGACGGGGCCCAAGGGGTGCAAGCACCACGCTTGGAGACGACTTGGCTGCAAGAAGTTGCCGGAAGGACATCATGAATGGTGTACATCCGTCTTAGGGACCCCGGCTCCTGATTTTTCCTCGGGGTTGACTCCCGAAGCCTTTCCCATGGTTGGGTTAGCCTGCAAGGCAGCTTGGCGGTTTGAAATCAGGGTTTTCCTTCCCCTAGATGGGTTGCCCTCCCAGGCTGACGAGCCCCAACTGCCCGAAGCGGCTGGTTTTGAGGGCGCCAGTGGCCGCCTTTGCTCCCTTCTCCTGTCAGTAGAAGCAGTTTCGCCGGGCTTGAAATAGTTGCCACACGAGCAGGCCAGGAGCTGGACTTAGCTGTCAGAGGCTATATGAGGACGCACGCCATGAGGAGGCATTTTAT
>JAGDYQ010000024.1:8994783-9006334 GCA_021962125.1 Bulinus truncatus
GTATCATATGGTGAGGGCAGCAAACGGATATGGTAAAGGTACGGACTAATTTAACGCAAAATGTGGCAAATAATTTAAAACTTATTCTGAGTGGAAATGAATGTAAAATATAGGAATGAACGATAAATATGAGCATTTTTATAGGAATTAATGATAAATATCAGTATTTTTATAGGAATTAACGATAAATAGGAGTGTCTTTATAAGATTTAACAATATATATGGGTGTAAATAAAGGCTATGAAAACAAATTTGTCGATCTCTATTTCAGTCAAAGATAGTAAGGTGAACAGGCAGGAGGACGGACGGGATGTAGAGAATAATGGACGGAAGGACACGGACAGACAGACAGACTGATAGATAGATAGACAGATAGATATATAGATAGATAGATAGACATAAAGATAGATAGATAGATAGATAGATAGATAGATAGATAGATAGATAGATATATAGAGAGATAGATAGACATAAAGATAGATAGATAGATAGATAAACAGATAGATAGATAGACAGATAGATAGATAGATAGATAGACAGACAGACAGATAGACAGATAGATAGATAGATAGACAGACAGACAGATAGATAGACATAAAGATAGATAGATAAACAGATAAACAGATAGATAGACAGACAGATAGATAGATAGATAGATAGATAGATAGATAGATAGATAGATAGATAGATAGATAGATAGATAGATAGATAGATAGATAGATAGATAGATAGATAGATAGATAGATAGATAGATAGATAGATAGATAGATAGATAGATAGATAGATAGATAGATAGATAGATAGATGAGTTCTCTAAAGCGCCATCAACAAGACGACGTCATGTCAGGTCAGAATATTGTATTACCATAGTATCGATATTGGGTCACATTGTGGGTGGCCATTTCCGGTGACACCACCCGATCTGACACCCGAGGCAATAAAAATCAATTAAAAAGTTTCCTTTACAAATGGATCCTGCATGTCTCACCATCAGGTGGCTCCGATTGATGCAAAAACTTTAAAAAAGATCTTGTTACCAAGCTTTATTTAAACTGATGAATGTATCATTGATCTGTGGTATTTGAGTGTAACATTACAAAAGACCATACATACTTAACATTGGAATACAATGGTTAAACTAAGAGGTCGAAGGTTGAGCGGTGTAGAGTGTTCAAATGTTGACCTGACGTTGGGAATCAAAAAAAAAAACTTATACCAGGTCTTTGTGAAAAGTTCGTTGAAATTTCCTTTTTTATTCAACTCGTGACAGTTCAGGGGGCAGTAAATGCGGGCCAGGTGTTATGCTACCCTAACAGTATCTAAACTTTCTCTGGCTTCAGAAATTTTACTGTAGAATTCAATTTGAAATTATAAAGTTTTATATTAAATACGTAACATTTTCTTTGACCCCGTTTGTAAGCGTCTATAAGGTAAAGAACTCAGTCGCTAGTGTAACATCAAATATCATAAAAATTGTATAACATTATTAATAGATGACTATGTTTAGAATGCATAAAGTTTACTGTAGCAATGAAAGAATCACTTGACAAGTATTGAAATATAATTAAAACGTACGTATATATATATATATATATATATATATATATATATATATATATATATATATTGGGACCGATGGCCGAGTGGTGTAGATACTCAACTGTCGACCTGAGAGTTCTGGGCTTAATCCTCGGTGAAAATCAGATGAAATTTATTTCAAAGTCGTCCCACAAGTCCACCCAGCTTTAACTGGGTACCTGACTTTAAGTTGGGGAGCTAACCACACAATCCCTTCATATGCCGAGGTTATAGAAACAGATGAATGATACACTTCATCTGCCCTGATGGACAAATATGGCTAAGGGAAATTTACGTATAGGTAGATATACATATATATATATATAAAGAGAAAGACACACAGATAGAGACAGAGAATGAGAGGCAGACTGACGAATAGACAAAACAGGCATTTAGAAAGATTGACCGTATATGTAAAGTGATTAGCTTTTGATTGATCGATTGATTGATAGTTATAGGGTAAGGTTTTATATGGTGAAATTCATTAAAAAAAAATAGATATATACATAAAAAAGATGGATATATATATATAATTAGGTATTAGGCGGACAGAGAAATAAATTATACCATCCTGACAGCTGCAAGCAAAAATCTGTTCTCATTAACGACTCGCTCAGTTCACAGTTTATATTTCTCTCCCTTCAGGCGGTCTGTATATCAGTTATGTTTGTCTTGCCATTGTGGATGGCAGCTGATTTAATCAGTCTACGCGTCCTGGATGTTTACTGTAATTGAACCCCCGTCGATATAATTGATCTCCTGTAACGCAGACGAGCCTATACAAATAAAGACAATTGTATTTATGTTAAATACAGATTTATTTTTTTTTAAAGTATTTTAATTTTTTTATGTAATTGACTAAATATCGAGTGGCCATGATGAAGACATCCTGGTTAACTTTAGAGAACTCGAATTTGGAAGAATAATATATATATATATATATATATATATATATATATATATATATATATATATATATATATATATATATAAGCGATTTGAGCTCTGCGTGAAATCGAAAGTAAAGAATTAATACAACAGTATTCCAGTTTAAAATACAATCATGAAAAAATCTGATCTCCCCGAAACCAAAAAAATAACCTAGCCTACCGATGAAGCCTTAAGGGGATAAAACTCTATGGAAAGGTTTTTGCACGGTACAGCTAGTTAATTATATTAGCGGTCAAAGTTAGGGTGTATAGCTGGGGGGGGGGGAGGGAGAGAATGTAGAAAAGAGTAATTGTAAAGAAAAGTATCGCGATGAGTGCAGGCAGGTCATTGCATAAAATACGACAGAACGGTGCAGTTTGAAATCTGGGGAGGGGGTGAAGGGAGGGACAGGGGAGGGGCAGTTGTGTAAGTAGACCTATCGGCAGGTCAAATTTAGATTGACTTTACAAGGAGCAAAAGGGAAAGGGGCGGATGCTGATGTAAATGGTGGGCTTCAATGGCGCGTGTGATGCCCCCCCCCCATCCCCACCCCCATTTATCCCCCCCTCCCAGATTTATTCTTGTAATTATTATTATTTATTTAAGTATTTTTTTTATAAATAGAAAAATGAAGATCACAATTTTCAACTACACCCAACGCCCCAACAGATCTTACTCTATATACAGCCCAAAGTTTCAGCCATACAAAAAATACCGCCCTAAGTTTCAGCCAAACAAAGAAAACTACGAAAAACAGATAAAAACATGACAATTATAAACGAAAACTTCAAATTTTGATTAACAAATAATATAAAGGCTCAAACAATGTTTTTTAGAATTTTGATTCATAGCAGAGACATGTGTTAGATGTTTAAATGTTACACACACACAAAATAGGTTAATCTCACTAAAAATAAAAAATAAAGGAATTTTAAAAATGGATTCATCTGTCAGTGTCAACTTATTGTGATAAGCTAGAAAGTCAACTAAATTTTGTTTTTCAGCTGTTTGAGGGCGTGCATATCTCACAATTAATGTTGCACAATGTATAGAAGGCTTAGATACGTTATAATCATTGACAGACAATGTATAGAAGGCATACATACCTTATAATCATTGATAGACAATGTATAGAAGGCTCAGATACGTTATAATCATTGATAGACAATATATAGAAGACATACATACCTTATAATCATTGATAGACAATGTATAGAAGGCTCAGATACGTTATAATCATTGATAGACAATATATAGAAGACATACATACCTTATAATCATTGATAGACAATGTATAGAAGGCTTAGATACCTTATAATCATCGATAGACAATGTATAGAAGGCTTAGATACCTTATAATCATTGATAGACAATGTATAGAAGGCTTAGATACCTTATAATCATTGATAGACAATGTATAGAAGGCTTAGATACCTTATAATCATTGATGGACAATGTATAGCAGGCATACATACCTTATAATCATTGATGGGCAATGTATAGAAGACATACATACCTTATAATCATTGATAGACAATGTATAGAAGGCTTAGATACCTTATAATCATTGCTTAGATGCCTTATAATCATTGATAGACAATGTATAGAAGGCTCAGATACGTTATAATCATTGATAGACAATATATAGAAGACATACATACCTTATAATCATTGATAGACAATGTATAGAAGGCTCAGATACGTTATAATCATTGATAGACAATGTATAGAAGACATACATACCTTATAATCATTGATAGACAATATATAGAAGACATACATACCTTATAATCATTGATAGACAATGTATAGAAGGCTTAGATACGTTATAATCATTGATAGACAATGTATAGAAGGCAAACATACCTTATAATCATTGATAGACAATGCATAGAGGGCTTGTTTGTTTTGTTTTTCTAGGTAGAGCTCAGTATTGCACAAATAAAAAGAATGTACACTGATGTAGGTGAATTGTAAATAGGGCGTACATCTCAGGTACTTGACAATGAACGGTGCTGTTTATTGAACGACGATCCCTGCATTTCGCCTCGTATATTATTTCTTTATTGTTGATTGACATTTCTAGACGAGACAAATGAAACGGACGAGTTGACTTTATTACTGAAGACAGTGTGATCGAATTCATCGCCAGTCGAGGTTTTTTTTGAGCATGAAAACAGTGGTTCTCAAAAATGAGTTGCGACTTTATACCCCGGATGGGGACGAAAGTATGCCCGCGGCTACCCTTCACAAGTAAGTTAGCGAATAATGTACTTTTTTTTTCATAATGGATTGTGCTTAAAACTTTCTAATGCGATATTTGGTAACTGATATGTCGCTGCGTACCACTGGACAACCTTTCCCCGTACCTCTTGGGGGTACGCGTGCAACCGGTTAAGAACCGCGGTATAAAAAAAAACGCTGCGACACATTTTGTACGTGTTGCTAAATACAGGAACGTACACGACGCGTACAACTGTCCCAGTCTCAATCCATATCAAGTCTTTTTAAACATGTTGCCTTGTGAGGGTGGGGGAGGGTGGAAGTGTTGGTCGGCGGCTAAGCCCGTGCCCGATAAAACTGCCAGATAATCTGTTCTACGTCCTGACCCCCTGTATCTGGTGGGCCAATTCTCTGTGTTCGCGGCTAAGCGCTGATAAATCCATCTCGTTCGTGCTTGATCGCCCGCCAGGCAATCTGTCGACACTCGTGTCAGAACGCCCGTAACATCCTCCACGACGAATGCACTCGCCAAGGCCGGGAAGCTCCTTTTCGGAGACAACTCCTGTGTGTAGTGTTATGAACTATTGTACAAGAGTTATGGTTACTGCGCGAGAAGGAGGAGGAGGAGGGGAGAAATCGATTTAATACAATGTTTCAAACAGAGTGTACCGTCAATACTATGACTTAATAACTTACCTTTTTCCTCTACCTGTCTGTACAGAAAAAAAAAATAGGAGGAGACGAAAAAAAATCACTAGAGATGTATATAAACTGATGACATATAATAAAGAAAAATAAACTCTTCAAGGCTAAAAGTAAAGAATTGAGTGTTTTTTTTTTTATTTTATGCCGGGGAACTTCAGCTCACCCAAGTACAACGCGAGGAAGCTAAACAACTCACTTGCGGCGCTAAACACCCGAGATGCCCAGGGGGTGGTCGCTGGCTCACGCAAGGAATCACGCGAACAGCCGCCCCGGCGATGGAGTAGATTTGTGCCAGGCAGGGCGTCTCTTTCTCGTCATGTCCGCGTCTTGAAGGTTTTATATGTTCCTTTCTTCCCCCATCCTCCTCTTCATGTCCTCCTCCCCACGCGCCATTCTTCCTCTAAGTCACTCCAACATTTTTTTTTCCTAGGTGGACAATCAAGTCACCTGGAGTTTGTTGTTTTTTTCCGTTTCATTCACAAATTGTTACGGATAATTTGAGCATGTGACTGTGAAGACACTTATTTCCCTTGATTTAATGCTGGTGTTTAATTATCGGTATAATTGATAACATAACTGAATAGTTTAGTCATACATTATTTGACTTACATAAATATTAGTTTTATTAAAATCTACCTGTTAATGCTTTAAAAATTGATTTAAAAATTAAAATTAGACTTTAAAAAAATCCTTTTAGTCAGAAATATGCACAAATGAATGCTACCAATTTGATAACATTCGAAGAAATTATATTTGTGAAATCCGTTGTGCATTCTCTATCTATTCCGACATAATACTAATGTCAGAGTGACCATTGGTCATTCACACCCTAAAACAGACGGCAGTCGCTATTTAATCCCTAGATGTGATGTTTCTTTAATCGTATGTCACACCAATCTTATTTATCATCTATGTGACTTAGTTCACTGATATTTTCTAAGACAAATGGAAAAAAAGAAAATTACAACATAAAATGTTTCTGACTTAAGTTGGATTTACTGACGATAATTTTCAAGTGTCACAGTTTGACTTGACGCAGAAACAAAGTAAGTAAATGTTTAATATCACGTTTATACCGAAACATTGCCACTGAATGGACATTTATTAAATTGCATATGCAAATTTTTTATTTTTTTTTATTTTTGGGGGGGTTGGGGTGGGGGGGGGTTGGGGGGATGGACTCGGAAAAAGGAGGAGGATTTGAAGAGGAGGATGGAAGCTAGAAACATGTAAAACCTTCAAACGCCCTCTCTGTGGACTTATGGACTTTGTGACACCTGTCTACTCTCCAAGCAGTGGCGTAGTGAGGGGGCCATGGGGTGGAGCATCATGCCCCGGGCGCTACTCACAAAGGGGCGCCAAATAGTCTATTTTTTATTATATGCTTTTCGAATGGGGTGGGGGGGCGCTAAAAAGGTATTGTGCCCCTAGCGCGAATAAAGCTCGCTAAGGCACTGTCTCCATGTCATATTTATTGGCGGTAACAGAGATATAACCCTGTGCCTTTTGCATGTGAGTCAAGTTCACTATTGACTTTGCTATCCAGAACCTAATTAATCCTCGTGTTAATTTTCAGAAAAAATGTATTCAGCTTTTATGAAAAGTTTACAAAAAGCATGAAAAACAAAATTCATGGTTTCAGAGTTTCTCTCCCCTTTTCTTAAAGGAATGATTACATTCAATCAGGGCAGGTCTTCAACGATTGGATCGATTGATCTCAACCTGAGGGGGGGGGGAAACTGGGAGGGCGCTCATGATAATTTAAAATACAATCCGGTTTACACTGAATGTGCCACAACCCATTGCCAGCTTAGCAGCGTGTGAAGCAAATTAAAATATTGGCCGATGGAGAACGCCTACAACAGGGTGCTTAATCTGCGGCCTACAACAGGGTACACAACCTGCGGCCGTACAACAGTGTGCACAACCTGGAGTCGTACAACAGGGTGCACAACCTGCGGCCGTACAACAGGGTGCACAACCTCCGACCGTACAACAGGGTGCACCACCTGCGGCCGTAAAAGAGATCAATGGTGGACGCAAATAAACAAGAAAAAGTTGGGTTCTATTTATATTCTTTCTTTCTTCATGAATATATTGATATAAATCAGTGTGGCGTACATCCTAGACAAATTGGGGGCATTCGACTAACCGTTAAGGGGGGGATGGGGTGAAAAGAGGTTGCGCATTAGTATGTCATATATGTGTGTTATCATTGATTTCTTAAAGTTTTCTTCGCGTTTTCTCTTTTTTTGTTTTTTTCATTGCTGAGAATAAGCACGCAGTCTGTGGTCTATTGGAGTACACAGACTGTACACTTTGTTTTTGTTCATACCACTGTCACACACGGCTGTACCATGAGCATCAAATATGCAGTGCTCTCTGTACCAACATTGAAACATTCTATTAAACAAAATGCGCCCTTATTCTTAATATTGTATTTCTGTTAGAATGGGAATCTTATGATGGAGCATTACGACACACTTCATTTCATTTATGGCTAACTTATAGCTAGAGTTCTTTTCATTCACAGCTACTCGTTCATTTCAATTATGGCTATTTTTTAGCTACACTTCATTTCATTTATGGCTAACTTATAGCTTACACTTTCATTTCATTTATGGCTAACTTATAGCTACACTTCATTTCACCTATGGCTATTTATAGCTACATTTCATTTCAATTATGGCTAAAAAGAATCCAAAATCGCTAATCCGGGTCAGAAATAAAATATAATCGGCGTGAAACAAAGAAAAGCAGATGATTCTAGTGTGAACTAAAGGTTGGAGACTAAGAATAGAATTATGTATTGCTTTCTTGAGGTTTTGTTTATACAGTTCGTTAAGTGACAAAACCTATTTTGTTTTCCGGTAACAGTATCAGATCTAAACAAGGACAATTGTAACCTTTATATGTATGGTGCCGGATTAAAACTTGGTTTAAATGACCTGGATTTGAACTGAGTTAAGTCTATCAGACATGCAGGGTAGACAGACGATAGACGTATGGAAGGAAGGATAGTTACAGTTAGCGATTGCTTGATTGATAAACGGATGGATAATAGGACAGACACACACACACACACACACACACACACACAGGCCCGGATTTAGACTTGATGAGGCCCAAAGCTATTTGAGATATGGGGCATTTTGTAAGTCCAGATATCATACACTAACGAAAAAAATATAGGCAAACAGGAATATAAACAGTTTGACATAGAAAGTGAACGCAGAAGAAAGGGAGAATCTTAGAATCTTAGGCAAACAAATATTTTACAGCAGTCTGTCTGGACGAAATTCTGACTATAAGACACAGACAGATACGATAGATAGATAGATAGATAGATAGATAGATAGATAGATAGATAGATAGATAGATAGATAGATAGATAGATAGATAGATAGATAGATAGATAGATAGATAGATAGATAGATAGATAGATAGATGAACCATCAATACCAGCACGCCTTCTTGAAAACATTACCTGAGTTTGTTTATGTCCACACAATATTGTATTTCTCAATCCAGTACACTAAGCAATCAAGTACCGTTCAATCGATCATGTTATTTCCCAGCTCATTAAACACGTATTGTTGTTAACAAAACAGTGAAGAAACAATTTCACAACATCAGCCCTGTATGTGGGCCTTGTAGATCAATGAACTAGTGAACGAATTAACCCGTAAAATCTCTTAAGCGGAACCGTAAAATATACTCAGGTATTTAAAAGTAGTAAGACTATACTTTTGAATCGAGTTATTAGTATTATTATTATTATTACTAGATGTACCCTGCAAAACCTTTGCATAGAGTTATATCCTCTCATGTTTGACCGGTAGGCTAGGTTATTTTTGTGGTTTCCGATTTTTTTCATGATTGTATTTTAAACTGGAATACTGTTGTATTAATTCTTTACTTTCGATTTAACGCAGAACCCAAATATCTTTTATATATTTATATATTATATTTATAATTATTTTCTCATTTTTTTTTAAAATGGGAAGTTAAATTTAAATGATGGGAAGTACTGTTACATTGGAGGAGGCAAAAACTGGGGTGAACATCGATATTGTTATAGTTTGCGGGGACGGGTGATCGTGCAGTAAAACGCTCGGCTGTCGACCCGAGGGTCCCTGGTTCGATCTTCGGTGAGGACCAATGTATATTTTAGAACATGGTTAAAGTTTGTCTCCGCTATATCTCCCTTGGTGCCTACATGAACATTGCACTATCCACTATGGTGGGGATGAAAGAAGGGCACCGCAAAAAACCGACTCATTAGTGGTTTAAAGGATCTAAGAGATTTCATCTCATCCTTACAGGGCGTCACATTTAGTGTTTTAGGGGGGGGGCGCATAATGCATGGCGTCGGCCTTGTACAGGATGAAGGCCTTGAAGACATATTTCTTAATAAGCTAGACATGGACATGTTAGATTCTCAAATTACGACAAAACAAGGGGTTACATTTTTTTAAATCGATTGTTAAACATTTGAGTCTGTCACTGTAAACTCTGAGTACTACTATCCAACGTTATTTATAAATTATGTACTCAGAGAAAATGAAATTTCTTGTCTGAGGACGAAGCGTTAATTGAAACCCCAAGGTTTTTTTTTTGTTGTCTTTCCAATAGTGACTCAATCAGATTGACACATCGATTGATTCTGGTGTCCCGTGATGATATGCTTATCCCTTAATCCTATATCGAACTGTTGACCACAACTGGTACTGTTTTGTAGTTGACATTTTTTTTTACTCTCCACCACTACCCCTCCCCCCCTCCCCCTCACCTAAAGTCTGCACAGGTTGGAGTTACTTTTGAGTTGTAGGATAACTAATGTTGAGCTTTTGTCTCTCTCTCTCTCTCTCTCTCTCTCTCTCTCTCTATCTCTCTCTCTCTAACTCTATCTCGTTTTCTCTCTCACTCTCTCGCGCTCTCTCTCATGCTCTATTTCTCTTATTGTAATTCTCTCTCTCATTCTCTCTGTCTCTCATTCTCTCTCGCTCTCTCTCATTCTCTCTTTCTCTCTCATTCTCTCTTTCTCTCTCTCATTATCTCTCATTCTCTCTCTCTCTCTCTTTCTCTCTCTCTCTTTCTCTCTCTCGCTCTCTCTCTCTCTCTCTCTCTCTCTCTCTCTCTCATATGTAGACATTTTCTTCATAGTCCATTTGTAAAAATGTCCTTGCCCTCCACATGCAGACATTTTTTGTTACCTATATTTAGACAAGTCATGTGACCTGTATACCAGAATTATCCCATCATGTGTGAATGTATACTAGTTGATAACAAACTAAAACAGCCATTGCCATAAACGCGAACTAGCAGACGGCAACTCTATACAGACACACAATGCAAAAGTCACGATTTCGATCTTTGCGCATGCGTCAGAAAAATTGACCAGAAACTGAACTTCAAATACAATAAGGGATAAAAAAAAGGTTATTTTGAAACAATGACAAACAAGCAAAACAAACAGGTATTACATATCAGACAGATCAGGGCTAAATAAATCAGTTATCAGATATTTCAGATGCATGTGTTCATCAAACATTGTTTACTTATGGTCCATCAATAGAGATGTAGGATGTAAATAGTACTTTAGTATTACACCAATTTATCTTAATGTCTATTTTGCTACCAATCAATTTACTTATTTACCTCTCTATCTTCATCTTTGTAGAGGTCCCTGTAAAGTTATGTTTATCTATGTGTGTGTGTGTGTGCATTGTGTGTGAGTAAAGAAGACCCAGTAAGTGTATATTATCAGGATCAATATTAAATATTTAAAAAATACGTTATTACTATGACGTTAGAAATATACATTATCTTTTTTTCTTTTAATTTAATTGCACATTGATTTTTTTTTTGTTTACATTACATTATTTCCTAGAAAATTACCAACACATTATCTAAAAAATGAGGAATACAAAAAAAAACTATAGATGTATGTAGCCATGGTAACAGGATATGATTAGCAGATAAAATTACAAAACTCCTACGTTTAAAAAAAAAACAAAAAACGAAAGACTATTTCATTTTGCGTTGCGCACCCTTTCTAGTCTCACGCCCCGCCCCCCACCCCCCCACCTTTGCCTAGGGCCCCCAAAAAAGT
>JAGDYQ010000024.1:9006834-9024334 GCA_021962125.1 Bulinus truncatus
ACACAAAAAAAACCCAGACACAAAAAACTCCAGACACAAAAAAACCAGACACAAAAAACCCCAGACAAAAAAACCCAGACACAAAAAAAACCGGAAAAGAAATAAGTAAAAAAACCAAAAAACAACATTTGACCACTTGTTCGGAATATAAATAAGTCTACATTATCGTACTTTTGTGGCAACCAACCAAATTGCACCGAAGATTTATGATTTCCATGTTGTTTTTGTTTTTCTATTCTCGTTATTAAATGTGAATGTTTTCATATCCTTATTCCACTCAACTGGATACAATAACAATACCCATGTAATCTGATTACCACACTGTCTTTGGAGCTCAATAGTGCATATAAAATCCTTTTGCAGTCTGGCTAGAGTTAATAACATAATATGTTCTTATTTGAATTGCAATTAAGCATTTATTAGTTCATGTGGCTGTGGTGCGGCGGGTAAAAAAAGTGGTGTATTACAAGTATTTGCATAAACATGAATGTTAATGAAGTCATATATATTGAGTCTGGAAGACGGATTACGACGACTGTTATACTAGAGTTTAGATAAAAAAAAATTATTAAACAAATAATTGTTTATCTTTTTCGAAATGTTTGGTTTAAATATAACTTTGTTTTTTTTAAGTTTTTTTAATTAAGGAACTACATACATACATACATACATACATACATAATACATACATACATACATACATACATACATACATTTAAACATTTGACAAAAAAAAACGCAAAGCCATTAATGGAAAAAAAAATGAATTACACAACAACATAGACTAAAATGTCACAGTAACATAAACACAAACACACACACTTCTGATCAACGAATTGGTCCATGTATGGGCAGCCGAGAAATCCCAACATGCATCTAAATAATGAGTGAAAACCCGGGGCCACCTTCATCAGACTGGTCTCCTCTACCCCTTTCTGCAAACCTGGTCCATCTCAAGGCCACATTTCAATCAGGATTTAGCAGAAGATGTCCACAATATCTGTCCAAATTGCCAAAATTAAAAACCAGTGTCTACTTTCAGATGTTATTGCACCATAATAATACCCACTACCCCATGTTCGCAGTAAATAGGGCTTTTCTCAATTATACACATAAGAATGCATTGAACAAATTAGCTAGCTTGCAGCGTTCATTGCATTCTAACTATAGCTATTTAACTTTAACCCCATGTTATGTGTATTTCAGCTGAACTTTTATCTTTTTATTGGCGTAAAGATTTTTTTTTATTTTATTTTATTTAGCTGATATTGGATCTTATGTGATTATCTTGTGTCGTGATAACATAACAATCTTGAAATTGAAATACATAGTTAAAACCTTCGCAGAAAATTCTAACTGGCACGAAATTAATTTTGGTTTGGATTCTCGTTCTACTCGAAGGCCAAAATTAAAAGTGCTGGCCAAATAGAGAGAGAGAGAGAGAGAGAAGAGAGAGAGAGAGAGATAGAGAGATGCATTTACTTTAAAGGTTCTTTTGTCTCTGATTTCTCATTCCAGTTGCTAATCCATTAAAACAAAAGTTCAGCCGATTGGAAAATTATTGTCTGTATGGGTTCAAAGAGAGAGAGAGAGAGTTGTAAATATTGACAAGAGGAGATACGAGTCATTTGAGTGTTTCTTTATGAATGTTTGTTCTCTTGATTTCACTGAAATTTACTTGATTACATTAGAAAACGGAACATGATTACATAACAAAATAGAAAATTGCTACGTTAGAAAAATGGAACATAGTTTCATTAGAAAATTGAATATTATACATGAAAAAAATAGAACATGGTTACATCAGGCAATGGAACAAGATTTAAATATGGAACGGAATCTAACATTACATAATAGAACCTGATTATACTACACTATATTTTGTAGACAGTCTGTTTCACACAGTGAAGCTTGCTCAAACTGGAACTTATTATTTTCCATTGCCTTACACACGCTTGAACCATATGTCTGTGTGTCCATTACATTGTATTGATGGAAAACATACTGAAATTACACAGTGAACTTTGTTTACATAGCGTGATGAAAATCGATTACTTAACCTTATGAAGTGCATACACAATGAAACATGATGACATTATAGAATAGAAATGGACAAGCCAGTCATTAAAAACAAGGTAACATTACGTGACGATATATGGTTTCATTACGTAATAACATAAGTCACCATTAAAAAATAAAACACTTTTGATTTTATATTAATTTAATTTAAATAAGTGGTGTCACTAATATTTTGTGATTATTTTTTCCTTATAAACAGGAGACATGAGTTTTTATCTTTCTCAATCAAGCTGTAAATATTACTAAATTTCTTTTAAAAGAGAATAGTTTTTCTAGGATCCAGCCGCAATGAATGATGGGAAATGTATTTTAAAATGCGAAGAATAGTTTTTCTAGGATCCAGCCGCAATGAATGATGGGAAATGCATTTTAAAATGCGAAGAACAGTTTTTCTAGGATCCAGCCGCAATGAATGATGGGAAATGTATTTTAAAATGCCCAGAAAGTGAGTTAGGCAACCACTGGTCTATGTTTAAAATTATTGAAGATTCTTTAAAGATAAAAGTATTACATATTAAAAAAAGAAAAAAAATGTATTTTGATGGACAGATAGAAAGATGGAGACAAACCTACAAAGAAACTACAGAATGATAAAAAGAGCTAATGATTAGACGCGTAATAGGATTGACATGCATACATACAAATAGACTAATTGACAGACAGAGGGGATGACAGAGAGACATTTATTCAAATAATTTGACCAAAGGTGAAATTGAAAACAGCTTAAAATAGAAATTCAGGCTAACAGACTGACCGACTGACAGACTGACGGACAGAAAAACTGACGTACTGACGGACTGAAAGACAGACAGACGGACGAACTAACAGACTTAAACAGACAGAGAGACAGTATGACGCATTGGGTTTTATAATAAAAAAATGTTCAATGTTATTTATATTAAAGTATTAAAACAAAAAAAAAGATAGTTTCTTATTTCCCAGTAGAAGTTTTAATAGTTCAGGTATCAATACTATAACACCACGTGGGAATTCACTCGAAGGGACGCAAATAGTCATGTCACACAACACAACGAGAAACAATAAAGCAGACGACATTGCTGAGAACTAATACAGCCAAGACACGTGATCTCCCATCGATTTCTATTGGTTAAGAGAATAGTGTAACAAATGATCATTATAATAGATCACATTTATATTTATATATGTCTTTCGTCATTGTTTTTTTTTTTTCAAAAGTACGTTGGAATGTACTTTGTATCTGTGTTTAAAGATAAATATTAAGCTGATTTAAATATAAACCGAAAAAGCTTTTTAAAAATTTAAAACAGTCAATATTACATAAATCTATTAAAAAAAACATGAATATTTTTCAAATGGAATACAAGCTCGTTGTTCAAGTTATTAGAAGTTATATTGACAGTGGCAGGACCGTCAGAGGAGTAGCGAGGGGTGGGCAGGGGGCATCATGCACCGGGCGCTACCCACAAAAGGGCGCCAAATGGTATATTTTAAAATAGCATTATATGGTTTTCGAATGGGGGGGGCGCTAGAAAGGTATTGTGCCCCAGGCGTGAGTTAAGCTCCCTACGCCACTTCAGGCCATTGCAATAATCGTCGATGGGAGGGGGCACCTGTAGAATCAATTTTTTGGAGACCCTTACCAATTCTTATAAATGATTGTTTCCAATCAATGATTTACGAGTGGTGAAATATCGATGCGCTCGCTGTTCGGGGCTGTTTATGTCTGATGCCTTCGGCCCCGAACAGTGATTTCAAATTAGGGGGGTATTTTTTTTTTAATTGGCTTCAATTTTAGTCATTGAAAAAAAATGTAAGATATATTCAGCCTGTCATCCTGAATTCCGGCTTGCCTGCTTATAAATGTCACTAAGCCTTTACACAGTGCCGAACCGAGGGATTTGGGGGCCCGGGGGCTTGGCCTCTTTGAGGGCCCCTGCATTTTGACTTTCCCGGGGGACTTTTGAATTCGAACCCCCTTCCCCCACCCTAGGTACGCCTCTGCCTTTACACTTTCCTGTGTGTGAATGTCCCTGTAAGGAGGAGATGAAATATCCCATTTGCGTAATTCAATAACACAGAGGTTCTAAAAAATGTGTTTTACAAAAGCCTTTGGGTTGCAAGGTCATTTGAAGTGGATCACCAAAGATGTGTGTGAAGTCCCTGTAAGGATGAGATGAAATCTCTTAGATCCTATAAACAACTAATGGGACGTTTTTTTAGTAATGCCCTTCTTTCATCACCACAATAGTCGATAGTTCTATGGTCATGGAGGCACCACGGGAGATTTAGCAGGAACTTTAACCATGACCTGAAAAATCCATTGGTACTCTCACCGGGGATCGAACCAGAGACCCTCAGGTAGACAGTCGAGCACTTTACCCACACGACCATCCGCTCCCCACACCTTGTTGTAGAGCCTTTCTTCACGAAGGCAAACTAGGTCAACGCTTATGACCTACATAGCCACAAAGAAATGACGATGGGTTGGAGGGTTTCTCTGTACAAATGGCTCTCAAATTTAGGGCCTCCACAGGTCCTTTTGTAAAAGGCCCCCCCCCCAATATTCCTCGAAATGTCTGTCTTCAAAAACCTCTTGTCGAGGCGAATATATAAGTCACGACTTTAATTAAAGAAACGTGAAGAAAGGATGCAATATAAGATAAAGATTGAGTAGGCAGACACTTTACTCACAGATAAACACATGGATTTATTTATGGATGTTAGTCTGAAGTTCGCGTATCCGTTCATCTACGTCACTTCGTCGTACTTTTCGTCGTTCAACTGATCACACGCTTTTCCATCAAAAGACACACACACACACACACACACATACAAAAGTATATAAGTACATTCCCATTATGTTTTGTCTCTCCTTTCTACATCGGATGTGTTGGGTATTCTGTAGTGTTGTTTTCGTTGACGAAAACTAAAACTAAAACCTTCGTTGACGAAAATGTTGACTTTTCGTCAACGAGAACCGAAACTAAAATATAGTGTTGCTTTCGTTCAGAAAAACTAAAACAAAAACCTTCGTTAACGAAAATGTTGACTTTTCGTCAACGAGAACTAAAACTAAAACTAAAATTAGAAGCAAGATTAAAACTAGAACGAAAACTAAAATTATTACAGAAAAAACGAAATAAAAACTGAAACTAAAATATAGTGTTGCTTTCGTTCACAAAAACTAAAACTAAAACCTTCGTTAACGAAAATGTTGACTTTTCGTCAACGAGAACTAAAACTAAAACTAACATTAGAAGCAAGACTAAAACTAGACGAAAACTAAAATTATTACAGAAAAAAAACGAAATAAAAACTGAAACTAAAATATGACCAGGGACTAATACAACACAAGTATTCTGTGCATACTGAGGAGTGATTAACTCTCTCGCGTCTGGCCATCAAAGAACCAGTCACTTCATTATTTACTTGGTCTAATGCCCGGATTGACCCAACTTGTGGGGGTACATCTTCACATGAATCTCTGAGGTACAGTGGCTATCACATCATGATTTATGGCTTCTAATTGTTTTGTTTTTTTTATCATTGCGTAACGCTTTTGCTGAAACAGTGTTTGATATATAAATATATATATTTATTTATATCCCGCATATTCCCATATTCTCCCGCATATTCCCATAAGTTCCCATATATTCCCATTCTCTCTCTCTCTCTCTCTCTCTCTCTCTCTCTCTCTCTCTCTCTCTCTCTCTCTCTCTCTTTCTCTCTTTCCTTATCTTTCTTTTTCGATAATTGACATAGAGTTGAATCTACTTATGCATGGCAGTTGATCATTGTACAGCAGAAAATTGAAACGAAGCATATAGTCCGTTTCAAAAATTGAAAAACATGAGTAGAATTTACTGATGCGTAAAAGTAAAAAAATGACCTTATGTGGTTGACAGTAAACACATAAAGTATAGTCCCATTCGCCAAATACAAAAAAGGAGTAGAATCAATTGGCACATATTTACATAAGCTCCCACTTATTCCCATCAGCTCCCACATATTCACATAAGCTCCTACATAATCCCATAAGCTCCTACATATTCCCATAAGCTCCTAATATTCCCGTAAGCTCCTACATATTCCCATAAGCTCTCACATTTTCCTATCAGCTTATACATATTCCCATAAGCTCCCACATATTTCCATAATCTCCTAATATTCCCATAAGCTCCTACATTTTCCCATAAGCACCTAATATTGCCATAAGCTCCTACTTATTCACATAAGCTTCCAAATAATCCCATAAACTCCTAACATTCCCATAAGCTCATATATATTCCCATAAGCACCATATATTCCCATAAGCTCCTACATATTTCCATAAGTTCCTACATATTCCCATAAGCTCTCACATATTCCCATAAACTCCCACATATTCCCATAAGCTCCTAATATTCCCATTAGCTCCCAAATATTCCCATTCACTCTCTCTTTCTCCTTATTTCGCTCTCTCTCTCCTTCTCTGTCTCTCTCTCTTTCTCTGTCTCTCTTTGTTTATATATATAATAGTTGCAAGTACCCGGCTTTGCCCGGGTTTAAAATAAGGTTTTCTGTTTACCTTCTGTTTTCTCCCTACCACCTCTCTCCCTTCTTCTCTCTCCCTCCCTCCCCCCTCTCTCCCTTTCCCTCCCTCCCTCTCTCCCATCTCCATCTCTCCCCTCTCCCCTCCTCTCTTAACGTCAAGCATCCCTCTCTCCTTCCCTCCCCTCTCTCCCTCCCTAACCCCTCTCTTCCTCCTTCCTCCCTCCCTCCCCTTTCCACCTCTCTCTCCCTCCCCTCTCTCCCCCTTCCTCCCTCCCTCATTTCCTCTCTCTCCCTCCCTGCCCCCTCACTCTTTATCTCTCTCCCTCCCTCTCTCCCACCCTTTCTCTCTCCCTCCCTTCCTTTCTCTCTCCATCTCCCCCTACTCCCTCTCCCATCCCCCTCCCTCCTCTCTCCCCCCTCCCTCCCTCCCTCCCTCCTACCCTCCTTTCCTCTCTCTCTCCTCCTGCCCCCCTCTCTCTCTCTTTATCTCTCTCCCTCCCTCTCCCTCTCTCTTTCTCTCTCTCTCTCTCTCTCTGTATATATATATATATATATATATATATATATATATACTTATTATTATGGCTTCACACTTCTTCTAAAATCCTTCTTCATTCCTTTATCTTCCTCAAACTGTACAAATCAGGGAGCATGAAAAAACAACAACAATTCTTTGCATCACAAAGGCACAATACAGCACCAGCGCGCAAGTTCTATTCGAATCGGGAAATGACGTCACAGAGGAATTTTATTTATGGCGCCGTCGAGATTACTTTAATATAGTAAAATACTAAAATAAAAAAAATTAATTACAATTAAACTACCCATCGATATGAAACGAAACCTGTCCTATAACCTTCCCCATGTAATTATGTGTATGTGTAACAAATTTCACGTTATTTGTTTGTCTGCATCTTGAGTTATAAGGGAGCAGACAGACAGACAGACAGCAAATGCCTCTTATAGGTATATGTGTGTGTGTGTGTCTGTCAGACACAACAGATGGTATCACTTATATGTAGGTAATATGTTTGATGGATTGCAATTTACTGGCTTTCTATTACGTGTTACGTTTTCGCTAACTCAAGTTTGGCAGTTGTTTCTCCACCTGTTATAAATTCGTGTGTCTGACAGTAAGTAATGTGTAAATCTGTAGCAAATATAAAATCTGTAAATGACATATATAGTTACAGTTTTCCGGCAGAAGTGTAGATAGATTGTAATGTTGGACCGATACCAACATTATCCCCGATTTCTATACAATTTAAAATATTTATCCACGCCTTCGATAGATATTAATTAGATATATGAATTATTTGTATAGGAAACTGCCTGTAGATCGGCAACTCAACATGTCTAGTTCCACAAATAATATAATTAGATTTGCTTATTATCCGAATTCATCCAATCTTCCTGATTTTATAATTATCTTTTAAACGATCGAGACAGAGGTGAACCTAGGTTCGATTCTACTTCATCATATTATCAAGTTGGTTACCTCTGACACGGCTTCCTATGGGGAGACTATTCCAATTCACAGCAGGTTCATCAACAAAACAATCAAGGATACATAAAAAAAACCATAAATACTGTGTCCTGGAAACAATTTGAGTAGTTCTACAGGGAATCTCAGGTTTGTAACTAAATTTATTATAGCTGAAAAATAAATAAATCTTTGACGCCTCATTTGTTGCTATGGAAATAGCGCTGAGCACTGACATAGACTCCCAAAGAAAGTTGCGGAGCCCCCCCCCCCAGGGAAGAGAGACTGCCTGGGCCTTCTGAGGATCATATTTAATTGCCATCTATATTTCAAGGGGCCCATTTGGCAGCGGGGGGGGGGGATAAAGCAGTCTCATAGTTTTCCTATCCATAAGAAAGTCTCTGGATGTAGCGATGGTTCATCTCCAGCAGAGTGTAAGTATGTATGTCGGCGGCAGTAAACACATAGGAACGCACACGAAAATAGGTCCACAGCCAGGACGGATGGCCGAGTGGTGTAGATACTCGCCTGTCGAACTGAGAGTCCTGGGTTTGATCCTCTGTGAGGTCCATGGGGGAATTTTTCCAGGTGAAATGTGTTGTTTTTTTTTAAAGTTGTCCCACAAGTCCATCCAGCTTTAAATGGGTACCTGACTTAAGTTGGGGAAGTAAAGGTGGCTGGGCGTTGTGCTAACCACACAATCCCTTCATATGCCGAGGTTAAAGAAACAGATGAATACTACACTTCATCTGCCCCGATGGCCACCTAAGGTTAAGGAAACTTTACTTTTACAAGAATTCTAGGGTCCATGACAAATTATAGCTAATGGGGAGGGGGCATCTGAACTCATTTTTTACTTCCCATTTTGGCAGCAAAGTAAATAAATAAAATCAATTTCAAATCGACTAATCGGCTCATGAGGGTGGGGAGGGTGGAGGGGCGGGGAGGGTGGAGGACTGGCTGGCTCCTGTAGTTACGCCACCATGTTTAATGTCTCATTCAGGGCTGGAATGAAGATAGTGCACAACAATGCTATCACAACAAAAATTCTGATACTATTTTAGGATATAGATAAAACGCTTTGTCTTAAAAATTACGTTCTTAGGCCCATATGAACTCTCGACCATGTTTTTAAACAGGGATCTGATCCCCCGATAGATCCCTGTTCCTGGAGGTCATGTAATCTATTTCTTCTTAAGTTTTTTTCACAACCTACTTTATAAATTTCAGACCGTTGATTTTGCTTGTCAAACTAGTGCATCTCTGTGTCATAGTCGTTAAGACTCAAGCATCAAATAACATTTTGCTTTGATACACCGTCATTCCTTTTGTTTTTTTTAAAAGGAGAGATCAAAGATTGAAGTTAATAAACTTTTCCACAACTGACATTTCACTACTTTATACTATGATTGACATCATTTGGGTTTCATAATAGTTTTAGTCATGCCAACTAAAAGATTATTAAAATAATAACAAGGTGAATGTTAGAACTTGAGCATGATAGTTTGATTTTCTTTACTCCACCAGTCTCTGTCTCTCTCTCTCTCTCTCTCCCTCTCTCTCTCTCTCTCTATCTCTGATCTTGTCTCTCTCTCTGTTTCTCTGATCTTGTCTCTCTCTGTGACTGTCTCTCTCTCTGATCTTGTCTCTCTCTCTCTCTCTGTGACTGTCTCTCTCTCTCTCTCTGACTGTCTCTCTCTCTATGTGTCTGTCTGTCTCTCTCTCTGATCTTATCTCTCTCTCTTTCTCTCTCTGTGACTGTCTCTCTCTCTGTGATCTTGTCTCTCTCTCTCTCTGTGACTGTCTCTCTCTCTCTCTGTCTTTCTCTCACTCTCTCTCTCTCTCTCATAACGAATCAATTCTTATTGTGTGAGTGACACGCTAAATAAATACTTTCTTCATTCATCATTGACAAAATCTGAGGCCCCGTTATTTGCCTGTCGTCGCATTTTGTTTAGCGTGACAGTTTTACTAGCAGCAGTGTATCCGGCAATGTCCAAGTTCATTCACGGGTAATTGACATTTGAGGACTGAAAAGTAGGACAAGGTTGTTTCTCAGTTCAGTACTATAACAAAGACATTAATTTTTCATGTATATAAAATCAGCCAACGGAAAACTTCACATTTAATTCAAAACTCAAAACTGCATAATTAATGGACGTTTTTGAATGTAGGTGAGGGGGGGGGGAGGGAATGCACATGAATACAAGTGTGTCCAGTACTTTGTGCTATTTGAAAATTATAAATTAATTTCTTTTTACATGTATCTGTCCCTTGACTAAATGTATAGATTTAATTCGCCATTTTGAGAAATAAAAAAATAAATAAAACTACACCCATCTATGTCCGCAGGTCAACCATGTACTAGGCTCGTATGCTATTATCTCCGAGGCCAACACTGCATTATTTACACAACGGTTCATTTCAACTAGCATAGTTGCTAAATAGGTACACAAGAATTGAGAGTTTTCGTTAACTCGTTATGAATGCTGGTGTCTAATTCAACCTCCTTTTTGAATGTTCAGCTACGTTAAGTAAACAAGAAAAAAACAGCACTGGACACTAATGACGGATTGAAGAATATTTTAAAATGACTTAAAGTCCTGAAGCTCGTCTCTATAAAGTTAAACGATGATAGAAGAAATATCAATGCTGATGATTGAATAAACAAAAACAAATCAATTAAACATCATTTATACATTAGTGGTAAAGCTTGTATAAAAAGTACTCAAAACACATCAAAAATGTTATTGTTAGTTACTGAGTGAGGCCTTGAAAGATATTCATCCCTGAGTGAGACCGAGAAACACTTTATAAGCCCTAGATGTAGTCGAGCAAGACCATAAAGCCCAGGGAGTGTCGGAAAACGACCATGATTTCGGACTTGTGAAGAGAAGAAGTGCGTCAGGCTGGGGGCCGATTTAGGCTGTAAAGTTGCAGAACGAGAATGAGTTTTGTCAGTTACCGTTCTTGTTTTGTTTTTTTATTTAGAGCTAAAATATTTTCTTTTATTGTTTTTAAGACGAAATAACATAAACTGCTTTAGATTTATCTTTGAAATCTATAATTATAATTACATTTCACTATCTATTGTGCGATTACACTAATTGCTATAATGTTTGATATAATGATTATGTTGATTACAAAAGACAGCAGAACATATTGTTATTATAATGATTATTGTCATAGTGTAGTTGCGTGAGCTACGCGCACAGGTTTGTGTGTGTGCGTGTGTGTGTGTGTCGAGGTCAAGCTAGCGGTCATGAGGTCAGAGTCTGGTCATTTCTAGACTCAGTGAATTGTATTTATAGAAATTGTGATCGGCTAATTGTTCTGATGTAGCTGTTTGTAGAAAGTTCGAGTTGTTATGTACGCATAATATATATAACAGGTAGTATGCGGGCCAATAAAGGGAGGAAGAGATTCAGAAAAATATAGTCGTAAAAAAAAGTTCAGAGAAAGAATAAGTCATAGTGATAGTCTTAGAGGTGATGTTGTTTATACTATGGGAGAATTTAGTTTAAATACATGTGATAATTCATATCTATATAACTGGAATGTTATTTGCATAGGGTTTGTATTCTGATGAACTACTTGCATATGTCATAGTGTGTTATTTGCTACATCTTATATGATTAAACATGTTATGAACCATGAGGCACCGCAGTTATTCTTTTTTTATAATAGTATTCGTTACAATTAAGTTGATTATCATTACATTTGACTGTTCATGAGGTCATACAGTCACAGAGATTACTCACTCATTATTATTACATATTCACAAACTTAAGCGACACTTCACACACAGTATCTTGCATAGTCACAGAGATTACTCACTCATTATTATTATTACATATTCACAAACTTAAGCGAAACTTCACACACAGTATCTTGCATAGTCACAGAGATTACTCACTCATTATTATTATTATTACATATTCACAAACTTAAGCGAAACTTCACACACAGTATCTTGCATGCTCAGTCTAAAAAAAATATTAAGTTACGTTTTAAATTATTAATCAGCTTTAATGAAAGCACCGGACCAAAGACGAGTGCAGCTTAGATTTATGACCTGTCAGGCTCTGTCTCCCATTGGTCCATTGCTCTCTTGTGTATCGACCAAACAGAATTAGTCGAGAAGATGGAGTGAGTGGTTGGTGGTTGAGGAAGAAAGCTCCGAAGTAACCAAACTAACTAATATTTTTACTTAATTACTCCAGCTCAAATTACATAACATATTGCAGAGAACAACAACTTGTAACACAGACCGAAAAAAAACAAGAAAAAAAACGTGTAGCCAGCGGCGTGGGTATCGGCCGCCTAGGGCGGAAGACGATTTTGCCGCACTCTCATTTAGGTATTTCAATTTAATCTATACATTTTTGCCGCCCCCCTAAAAAGTAATAAAAAGTGCCGCCCGGTGCGGACCGCAGACACCGCCCCCCCAGGTACGCCACTGCGTGTGGCACAGTGGGTCTCATTCATTTAAAAGTGTTGGAACACTAATACCACGAGTTGTTCTATACAAAAAAATAAATGACTTCAATCATGATTCTATGATTCCAAACAAGTTCCATAAATTATATCCGAGTGGTGTAGACGCTCGACTGTCGACCTGAGAGTTCTGGGTTCGATCCTCGGTGAGAACCTTGGGAATTTTTCCAGGTGAAATGTGTTTCAAAGTCGTCCCACAAGACCACCCAGCTTTAAATGGGTACCTGACTTAAGTTGGGGAAGTAAAGGCGGCTGGGCGTTGTGCTAACCACACAATCCCTTCATATGCCGAGGTTACAGAAACAGATGAATTATACACTTCATCTGCCCCGATGTCCCGTTAGGGCTAAGGGAACTTTTTATACATATTATGATTAAGTATTTTCTGGATACAAAATGTTACTGCCATCTGTCTCACCGAGGTTTTTGCATTTTTCACTTAATCTGTATCTTAAATCATGCTCAATCATTTTTCTACCTTATATCATTGAACTCAAGTATAAATGTCCTTTGTCTACGTATGGCTTATCTATTGTCATTTTGTCCAGATACAAAAAAGTTTATTTAATTAAGAAATTTTAATTAGTGAGTAAATAAAAAATAATAATAAAAAGCAATCTTATCTTCTTAGAGGAATCTAGCCCTAGGGGAGGGGGGGTGGTCTAGAAGGGAGGGGGGATGGAGGTAGAGAGAGAGAGAGAAAGAGAGAGAGAGAGAGAAAGAGAGAGAGAGAGAGAAAGAGAGAGAGAATCCTTCTGCCAGTAAATCCATACATACACTTTGGATAGGCCACCACTCAGTATAGCGATATGATTATTGGTCACCCACATTTAGAATTCCTATCAACATTGGACGATACACCTCTGAGAACCCTCAGGTATTTGACATTTGTGAAATATTTAACGTGGAGTTATAGAGATAGAAGAAGTCAAATATAATATGTGTCTCTTACTACAGTCCGGTGTCTAAATTGTGTTGGGCGTCGCGTATCTGTTATTTTTCTGATATCTTCAATGGCTCCATCTTTGTGATATCCTCAATGGCTCCATCTTTGTGATATACTCAATGGCTCCATCTCTGTGATATCTTCAATGGCTCCATCTCTGTGATACCCCAATGGCTCCATCTTTGTGATATCCTCAATGGCTCATGTCTGTGATACCCCAACGGCTTCATCTCTGTGATACTCCAATGGCTCCATCTCTATGATATCCTCAATGGCCCCATCTCTGTGATACCCCAATGGCTCCATCTCTATGATATCCTCAATGGCCCCATCGCTTTGATATCTTCAATGGCTCCTGTCGTCATGTTTATATACACAAAAATGAATGCACCAATAGCCAATATAAATGCAAGCAGGTCTTCAGAAGGATGGATATTGGCAGGGTCGTACCTACACACATCGGCGAATGTGGCCAGAACTTAAAGTGTGCCCCCCACCCAGAGCAAGTAATGGGTCAATGGGTCAAATGGGTCGCAAAATTGGATGGGTCACATGGGTCATGGGTCAATGTTCCCTGAACCACGACCCATCCTTAGTCTCCGCCCGACCCTAAAGAAAACCCGTCGTCGCGCAATTTTTTAAAATTTCAAAATGGTTTCTATGGCGACGGCCGCCATCTTGCAAATAACAACATTCAATGGGTCATGAGTCATGATGGGTCTGGGTCAAGAACTTGATGGGTCATATCATATGGGTCATGGGTCAAGCTCTGACCCCACCACCACCCACCCCACAGATTTTTTTTATATTAACACTAAGTGAAAAGTGTATCTTTTTTTTAATTGGTGCATGTGCCATGACATAACCTAATTACGGCACTGGAAACTGGAGCAGCAAAAAATTAGATTCAGCGAAGCAGCTAGGAATGTATGCCTTTGACAACGCCACGCCCCCCCCCACCCCCAAGATGGCTTCTTTTCCCCTAATTTGAATTTAATTGTTAAATAAAAAATAAAGATATTGTTGGGGGGGGGGGGGTCTTGGAGCCACTGGCAAGTATTCGGGCCCTTCTTTCCCCACCGCAGCCATGCCTATACCACCATTATACCAGTCAATATCTTAAATATCATTTAGCACACTTCTCTTTCATCTTTGATGTCTGATAATATAATTTTCTGTACATTTTCTAAAGAATATACTGTAATTACGACAAACTTTCCATAGCCAGTATATATTAACTTTAAAGACATCACGTTTAGTAATTTATAAACCTTATGTAAACATTTCTTTACGACTGAAATATTAACATCTACAACATACACACAGGCACGCACACAAAAATAGGGCCACGGCCACAAAGTTTCTGGGGCCCACGGCTAATTATTGTGACGGGGGACCCCCGGTGAACGTCTCCCACCCCCCCTCTAACCTTCAAAATTAGGAAACAAATTAAATAAATGTAAACAGTTTCAAATTGAAGGACCCCCCCCCCCCTTCGCTCCCCGAAGGTTTTGTGCTCCTGACGTATCCCGGTTGCGTTGAAACAACTAGCTTGACTATTGTGTAGTAAAACCTTCGCGTTTCTGTCCCAAGCAAGGATAGTTACATCATGTGTACTTTAATGAACATTAGTTATTAGTCTTATGATACGGGTGAAGGCAGGACAGTATTGAACTAACATTGTTAATGTATTATGATATAAGACACGAATGCACATTTCATCTAAATTCCCAATCCTTCTAAATTTAGATCTTATTTTTAATTCACATCTCATATAAATTCACATCTCGTATAAATATTCATTTTGTCTAATTTTATTTCATCAAATTTCACAACCCTTCTAAATTAATATCTCATAAAAATTAACGTCATATATAAATTCACATTTCATCCTTGCAGATCCCAGTAAAAAGATTAACCGACTTTGAAAATAACTTTCGCTTTTGTTCCCCCCCCCCGTTACATCACACTGAATGTACCAGGATATGACGTCACATTGACCCGTAAATAAACTGGTCGAGTGACGGGCATCAGGTTGCGTTGAGTGGAATCCTCAATTTAACATGGATGGGGGGGGGGAGGGGCTGACAAAGGGAGATTACAAGCTCTGTGACATACTTCCACCGTCATTGTCTGGAACTGGGAGTACGCATATACCCACAGGGCAGATTGTCCAGGGGTCAACAATGAATTAGTTATCAGAAAAGTTCATCCATCGTGGGCGTTAAGCCAGAAAAATCTCCGAAGAGACGTAAGATGAAAAAACAAGCAATTAAGCCTGTTCCATTCTGGACACAGGACGTGTTAGCGCATTTTCAGTACGTTTGTTATCCTTCAGTAAATATTTGTAAATTTTGGAAATGTTTATAAATTCAATTGTGTAATGCATATATCTGAAAAAAAGATATTAAAAGGACAAGTAAGTCATGTTGAATAACTGTTACAAAAATAAATAATGATTACGCCCCTTTGATTAGCTTTTATTACTTATATTTAAAATATAAGCAAAACGGTACATAACAATCTCTTATATTTTGGCCCTGAGAGGTCAAATCGCGAAATGGACTTTTGATGTACACTTGGCAGGCCAAGACCTACACAATGATATATACATCATGGGTCTAGGACTTATGGTTGCTGAGATATAGGGCGGTCCATTATTAATATAGCTTATATAGTAAAAAACAGCACTTTATAAGGCCCCTTTTACGGCCCTGAGAGGTCAGATCGCGAAATGGAAAAAGCTATTTCTTGGCAGGCCAAGACCTACAAAATGATATATACATCATGGGTCTAGGACTTATGGTTATTGAGATCTAGGGTGATGACAGACAGACAGACAGACAGACAGACAAAACGGGGACAATAGAGCATTTTTTTTCGAAAATGCTCTAAAAAAAGAGTGGGATATTGGTTGATATAAATACAGTGCGTGGACAGGGGTCAACACGCGAAATGCTAAACAATACGTTTTACTGTGCTGATATTTTGACAATGGGGTAATAAAAAGGTTGTATAATGGATTTACATTAGTTTGCAATAACAAAGTAGTTTGTTGTTTCCTTTAAATCTATGTGTAATACGACATCTAACCATGTCTATGTTTTATAAACCTAAATAGATTTAAACGGTAAAAAAATAGTCTCTTTTGGCCAATGAAGTATCTATCATAGCTTAGTAGGATTTTTTGGTCACTTTTTTTGGGGAAGGCTAAGGTGGGGATCGAATAACAGTAGGAGGAGGTGACAATCTGAACAAGGCCATAATTCTTCGAGCCCCCTAACCCCCAACGCCCCCCCCCCTACTAATACTTCCCATCGCGGTAGAGCAATTATCCATAATATTGACATGGAAGTTTAAAAGGGTGTTGGTCATAAAGAACCCCCGATGGTCGGACATTGCCGGGGCCCCAAGACAAGCAGTTGAGAACCATGTGAAGATGTAGACAGGGGGTGGGGGGAGCAATAAAAGCTTGTTTCACTGAGTATTACATACAGCATAGTAACTTGCTGTAGTGGATTCCAGGGCGAAATCTTTCAAAAATGGCACCGGTCCCATGCCAAAAAATACTAAGGGAGAGTGGGGAAGGGGTGTGAATATGCAGCTCTTCCTATGTGACAGATTCGTTCCAAAAAAAAAAATCAACCAATGATATTGAGTCATTATGATGCTAACATAATTATGGTATGTGCAATTTAAAAAAAATGTATGTGCTACTTACTCAGCACTAATGTGCTGTAGTGCAGCGTGTTATTTGGCAAAGTCTTTTTTAATAGGCATTCTGTTGACTTGGATTTGTTCTTTAAAACAAGGAGGAACATGCAGACTTAATACTATGTCAAATGTGTTTAAAGTGTTGATGGCATGTTCAAACTGTCTTATTGGCTGTCATGTTAATAAGCTGTTTATGTGTTATGAATTTTGCCAATGTCATGTCTCAGTGCAGTTAGCCGGTTTTATTTATTGTCCATCAATGACAA
>JAGDYQ010000024.1:9026184-9037400 GCA_021962125.1 Bulinus truncatus
ACCATTCTCTTCGCAGGGGATCGGTCGACATTTGATAATCTCCACCGCGGCCCACTTGGGTGATGTTGGGGGAGGGGGGTATGTTGATTTTATACTTTAGATTGTTTTGATTTAAATTGCCGCTGCCACTTTTAGCCGCTAAGCTCCCGGATTAAGCTTCTCGTTCCAGGGAAAATCGCACAATCAAAGAGATAGGTACACCACATGAACCCATATGATCTTGATGTATAAACACTTTATAAAAAAGGCATTAATCTTACCATGCTTCATTCAATAGATAAATATACTCCGCGGCTAAATGCTTAGATTTGAAGTTATGTTAATTCATTATTCTAGTATATTAAAAGTATCTTTTGCATTTATTCTTAGCACGCTGTTATTTAAACATCATGGCTATATTATGAACTACAATTTTCAAGAGTGTGATTATTCTAAAATACATAATCGTCTAACCCGTGTGTCTCCCTCAGGTGAGTTTTCATTAGTGTTGTTTTTCGTTGACGAAAACTAAAATCCTTATCGTTGACAAAATGTTCACATTTTCGTCAACGAGAACTAAAACAAAACTAAAATTAGCAGCAAGACTAAAACTAGACGAAAAGTGAAATTATTAAAGAAAAAACGAAATAAAAACTGAAACTAAAATATAGTGTTGCTTTTGTTCATGAAAACTAAAACTAAAACCTTCGTTAACGATAATGTTGACTTTTCGTCAACGAGAACTAAAACTAAAACTAGAATTAGAAGCAAGACTAAAACTAGACGAAAACTAAAATTATTACAGAAAAAACGAAATAAAAACTGAAACTAAAATATGACCTGGGACTAAAACAACGCTAGTTTTCATATCGTACGATGTATGCGTTGTATTTCACACATTTCTTTGTTATTTCTGTTCATATCGTTATTCTGTTCATGGCAATAAAGGCAACATACTCTTTTCTATTGCAGTATTTCGTATATTTCCTTGTTATCCCTTCTGTCAAATGTTGGCCAGCTTCATAAGGCTTTTCCACTAGTGCTAAATAAAAAGTGGAAAAACGTCTTCAGAAATGACAGTGAAGGCATTTTATATATAAGACTCCATCCATCCCGAGTGGTGTGGTATCGTCTGATCAATTTTACTTCATGCGATACTTTTGGGGAACCCTCAATTATTGCTGCTTCAAGCTTCCTTCCATGGACAATAGATGGCCTAAAGGGGGGGGGGGGGGAACTAAGAAGAAAATCTAATTAATGACTTTTGTGTCAAGCGGTGAAAAATAGGCCAAGGACTAAATGGTGTGACCTAATTTATTTTTGTTTCTCGTGGAGAAATAAAGCAACTATTGTATGTGCTATGTCAGCCGTTTATTATTTGAATTTATCATGTCTTTCATTTTTGCCTTTTTTACACGCAGTTCATGTCCAATAGCTGGATTGCTGTAAGTGTAAACAAAGCCAAACTAAGGAAGATAGCCGCACGCTAGTGACGTAACGAAACGCTAGTTTTTTCAAGAGTTATCTTTTCCTATAGTAGAACAAAAACACTAACCACCCTATAGGCCTAAACGAAATTATTTATAGAACAGCACTTGTGGATTTATTGCTATACAGCCGCTATGGGAGAAGTCACGTGATATTGAACCAATTCCCAAACTTTGATTGTAGTAAACAAAACAACTGGTGTTTGTGTTTGTGTCTGTATGTGTGTGAGGGTCTCTCGTCCAGCTGATTGTTTTCTTTATAATCTAGTTTCCCCCCCCCCTCCTTTTATTTTTTTTTTGTCTCGGACGTGAGCAGTCAAAGTCCAGTAGAGATATGATTGATGGCCACGGGTTCTCAATCTGTCGTGTGGACAAATAAATCAGAGTACAGGGGGGGGGGGAGCTAGTGTTACCTGTGAGTAAACTGAGTCAAGTGTGTGTGTGTGTCAGAAATAGTTTAATGACACATAATTGTGTGCAGTTCCAGGGGCAGTAACTCACATCTATCACTGCTCTCGTATTCAGAGTAATGTTTTCCTAAGTAGACATGTAGACATTCTTTTAAAAACATTGTATTTATCCACACTAGAGAGCTGCACGGGGGGGGGGATGTAATTTTCACCCAACCTCACAGCCCCACCCTTCCCCGCATAGTTTGAACCCCCCCAGCCCTACCAACAGCGGCTACGGACGATCGTGTGGTAAAAGCGCTCGAATGTCGACCTGAGGGTCCCTGGTTCGATCTTCGGTTTGGACCAGAGGATTGTCAGGTCTGGGTTCAAGTTCCGCTGTATCTCCCGTGGTGCCTCAACGGACGTTGCACTATCGGCTATGTATGGCGAGGATGAAAGCAGGGCACCGTCCCATTAGTGGGAAAGTTTTTTTCTTCTTCTCTGATCTCCATCATCCCCCCCCCTTTCCATCGCTGTACACAACGTATCTTCCCAACTCTCCGCCTTCACACCACCGAACTTTTTACCCGTCCAGTGGGACATCAATTTTAGCATTTGACATGCTTGCTGTGTTTTAATAAATGATTTGTTGCACAGGATATGATGTATGCGTGATTAATGATTTTTTTGTATACCACCATCCCCAGTGACAATTGAATCCACCCAGATGTGGAGAAAATATGATGCATTATATTATTATTAGCTGTCAATGTTATCTGTGTATTTTTTTTTATAGCGACGAGCTGTTATAATAAATCAAAAGTCATAATTTGAAAAAAAAAAAAACTATTACTTCTGAACTACTTCTATGGAGTGAGAAACATAATAATTATAGTAAATATTATGATTGCATATGGTCAGACCAAAAAAAAAAATTAATAATGAGGAGGAAAACAGTAATACAATTGATTCATTGAACCATGCAAGTAATGCACAGAAATTGGACTGTATTCCGTGTGAATCGGATGATCGACTCCACTGTCAACACACTCTGAACTTATGCTGCACGAGTTCCGGTTACTGGATCTCCGTTAATCACGGGTCAGCCCCGAAAGATTACGTAGATTGAACGCTGATGGTTCGATCGCTGATGGTGAGGATAAATTATTGACTGAAGAGAATCGGTCAGAATTAATTTTTTTTTTTTAAATGTCAAGGGAGGCGGCGTCGCTAGGCGGACGGTTGGTCTAACGATGTAGGGCGCTCGACTTGCGCCCAGAGGAGAGTCCCCTTGGTTCGATCCACGGTGCTAACCAAAGGAATTTTCCATGGTCCTAGTGAAAGATGGATACCTGACTTGAGTTGAGGGAAGCAAAGGTGGCTAGACGTATTGTAAGACAGACAGATGAATACTACACTTAACTATCATGGTGGCTTTATAGATGACTAAGGGAGTTTACTTAGAAGAAATCGTAAAAAAATTCACATCGTAAAAAAGTTTGTTTTTTTTTTAACACAGGAGGAATTAGCACTCGCTCACCTTGTGCACGCTCTCAGCTCCTCCTATGACACTCACTATTGGCCATACTATGAGTTACGAAAGTAAAAGAAGTACATCTATCTATCTATCTATCTATCTATCTATCTATCTATCTATCTATCTATCTATCTATCTATCTATCTATCTATCTATCTATCTATCTATCTATCTATCTATCTATCTATCTATCATCTATCTATCTATCTATCTGTCTGTCTGTCTGTCTGTCTGTCTGTCTGTCTGTCTGTCTGTCTCTCTGTCTGCCTGCCTGCCTGCCTGCCTGCCTGTCTGTCTGTCTGTCTGTCTGTCTGTCTGTCTGTCTGTCTGTCTGCCTGCCTGCCTGTCTGTCTGTCTGTCTGTCTGTCTGTCTGTCTGTCTGTCTGTCTATCTATCTATCTATCTATCTATTTATCTATTTATCTCTCTCTATCTATCTGTCTGTCTATCTATCTATCTGTTTATCTATCTATCTATCTGTCTGTCTGTCTTGTCTGTCTGTATTTACATTACATTTTATGGAAAAATTCTGCTGTGTCATAAATTTTGTCCGATTTTTTTACACGGGAATTTAATTTTCATGGTAAATAAAACATGTGTTTTTCTAATTAGTAAAACTTTTTTCCCGACACAACCAGCTTTTACATTTTGCATAGGTTGGGGGGGGGGTGTTATAGGTCAGCCGAAACTTGTTTTAGCTGGGTGCTGTTCTTCTTGATACAGTAATTTTTCTCATTACTCTTTTCGTTAATTATTTCCACAAGTTCTATTTACCTGTTTCGTTGTTCATTTATCTAATTATAAACAAAAAAAAAAACCATAGGTTTCTTAAAAAAAGTACTTAAAAGTTTATCACTGAGATTTCTCCACATGGAGTAGTTTGTTTATTAAGCAAGCTATGCAAACCCTCGTCGTTTCAAATGAGTTCACTTCTAAATTCCACAAGTGGGGCGATTATTTTAAAACAAAGGGGTTATTGCATAAGTTTTTTTAACAAATGAAATACATTACTTAGCGAATTGAGCCAATGTTTTCTTAATTGAGTAAAGCTAGAAAATCATTATAAAAGTGTAATCAGCTCTTGTTAGCGTTGGGCTGCAGATAACTCTTTGAATTTTTTCATTTAAAAAAATACCGCACACGCAGAATTAAATATCTATTAAAACTATGAATACCTTCTTAACATTAAAAACAAAATAAATTTTAACTAGTATGGGGAGCTTATAAAATAAACTGAAGAAAAAAATAACTGAATGACATCTTATGTGTGACTTATCTACCCTTGCCATCTAGTAACAACTACAACAACATCAGATATATGAGGGTTGTCACGGATTTAGGGTTATAGCTACAATTTATTGATTTATCGATCTCCCTTATACATATTAGTGAGACATCGATATAGTGACGGAGAAAGAATTGAGCCAATAGCACGTGAGCAAGTGTCAGTTTAGAATGTTTTCATAAGATGTATACTACAGTCAAGTTTCCATAGAATCTGCTGGGCGCAGACTGGCTGGAATGGTCGTTCCACTAGCATGTTAAGGTTTTATTCCCGATTAAATTACCACAAAACCAGAAAATATTTTTTTTTTACAATTAGTACTGTCACAGGCGCAAAAAAAAGGGCACAAAATGCCACCAATGAAGGTGGAAAACGCACAAAATGTCAGAAATCTGATACATAACTTTGCATTTTTCTTGGTAAATTGGTTGCTATTTGTAACAAAGTATGAGAACCACTATGCCAATTCTTAACCCCCCCCCCCCCCCCCCCCCCCAGTCCACCCATTTCCGATGTAGAGACGTCATTTGTTTACATCTGTGTAATTGTCGCCTACTTCCGCAAATGTCATCTTCTGTTTCAAGCCCCGCCCCCCTTCGATCACGCCTCCACCTCCTCCCTATAGTCTAACCTTGCTACAACTCATTTCCCCCCCCCCTTACCAACAAAACCAAAAAAAAAAACCTTGAAGATAGAAAGGGTTCAAAGAGAGATAATCTTCTTGTGGAATGGAAATAATTGAAAAAAATTGGGTTTGCCTGTTCTCCTTGTCTTACAACTATTTGGCTCGCCTCCCCTTTTTTTGAGATGAAAATAATTGCTTCGTCTGTATTGTGAGTTCCCCCCCCCCCCCCCCACCCCGTTTTTTTTTTCCCGTTTACACCGAAGGATCTTTCGGTAATTTGAGTAAAACGCGATGAAAGGAACCATTTTTTTAATATATATTTCGGTTCTCTCCATTGTCCTTCATTGTCTTTATTTTGAAACACTTGCAGTGTTTGCGTGTTCATTAAGTTTATGTGTTTATTTCTAACATTTGCAGTGTTTGTGTGTTCATTAAGTTTATGTGTTTATTTTGAACATTTTCTATGTTTGTGTGTTCATTAAGTTTATGTTTAGAAACACTTGCAGTGTTTGCGTGTTCATTAAGTTTATGTGTGTTTAATTTATTCGATATTATCTGTACACAACACATGTTTGTGTTCTGGGGGGGGGGAGGGGGGCTAAGGTTTTATCTTTTTTACATTTTTTGTAAAATTTTCAAAATAAGTCTTTTTTTTTATTATTATTTTATTTTTATAAAAAGGCAGTATACCCCCCCCCCCCCAACCACTAAACCTAAACCACCCACCTCACACACAACTCAACAAAATGTTTCGTTATAACTAATATTGGCCCCCACCGTTAGCATTATGAAATCTGTTTTTTTTTTAAATGGCGCTTAGTCGTGAAGAACTTTGTGTTTGTGTCCATAGGCAACGGTCAGAACACTTGACTATATATATACCTCCACGCGTGGCTAGCTAGATGACTATACACATGGCTAGGTTCCTCTGCCTGTTTGTCTTCCGCCTGACTAGCTCATCACCAGCACGGCCGAGACTAACCGCTCATATAAAAATTGCAGTTTATTGAACACTGGGGGGCACCCCGGGGGTGGGGGGATGAGGGGCCGGGGCGGTGGGGGGGACTACAGAAGACAAACATAGTGTGCAGCAGGCTACTCAGCTTACTGACAATGGAATAATATTATGTATGATATGTGCACACTGTAGTTTTATGTTATATAATTCTCAACTTCGAGAAGACGCAAGACTATTTATAGATTGTGGAATTCCCGAAAACGTCGACAAATCGCGATAGCGGAAAAAAAACCCACTATAGTGTGAAAGTGGCTCAAGATGGATCACTCAGGAAGTCTTCACCCGTCAGCTATAGATGTTTAAAATGTTTCAAAATAAATTTCGCTTTACAGAAAACATACTTTGCTTTGTCATTGTGTCAGTATCAAAGATTGTGTCTGTATCAAATATTGTGTCAGTATCTTACCCCCTTTCTTTGCGGCGTATGATACGCCGCGGGACGACTAGTATATAAATATATATATATAGATATATATATATATATATATATATATATATATATATATAAACGAATTCGAATAGCTTATTCTCAAGGGGTACCAACTGTATCTGGAACAGAGATGAGCGGAGAGCGGACGCGTGTATTTTTTGAAGCTTTTTTTTTTTTTTTTTTTGCTAAGTTAAAAAAAGAATGAAAAATAAAAAACAAGCAATTAAGCCTGTTCCATTCTAGACACAGGACGTGTTAGCGCATTTTCGTGTATGTATCAGTAGGTATGTTATATTTCAGTAAATATTTGTAAATTTTGGAAATGTTTATAAATTCAGTTGTGTAATGCATATATCTGTAAAAAAAAATATTATAAAGACGTTTCTTTATATTTGAAAAAAAAAATATTTTCTCTTAAATCTAACTACAAGTGGTTTGTGGTTACTGAAATAGGACTCATAATTGAAAACATTCGAAATTGTAGTCATTTAATCGTCCGAAAACTCCGTCAATTGTTGCTTAGCTCTGATACTTTCAATTAAACTCAGAACACAAGCTTACTATTTCATTTGATGAGTTTCTTAATAAATTTGGTGAAACTACGTGCTGCAGTATTTCGCACCAAATGAATGGGTTATTGAACGTACAAAGTGTAGAATGGGGCATATATACACATGTATGTAAGCCCCTTAGGAGCCCTAAAGCCCGGCCCTCAGAGGTCCTATCGCGAAATGAACTTTTGATGTACACATGGCAGGCCAAGACCTACAAAATGATATATACATCATGGGTCTAGGACTTATGGTTGCTGAGATCTAGGGTGATGACAGACAGACAGACAGACAAGACGGGGACAATAGAGCCATTTTTTTTCGAAAATGCTCTAAAAATGAAATGTCATGTTTATTAAGCATTAAAAGATTGAAGAGAATTTAAGAAAAATATATGGCTTTTCCCAGCTTTTGCAGAGACAAACTCTTCAATTACCTTCGGTCAGATCCAAATCTTCTGCAATCGTTTTCTCTATGGATATTGTATCTAAACCAACCAAACGTCCTAAGACATGGTAGAACGAAGATATGTTTTTATGAGTTTGAGCTTCAAAAAGCTTTCTCTGCACTCGCCACTGTTATCGGGATTGTAAGCGAAATTCGCAATGTCACGTACGCATTCGGAAAAAGAGCAGCCAAGCCCATTCCACATAGATAGTCTAATATAACTCTAGGGCTTGATTTTTGTAATTATCCTTGATAAAGTCAAATAATTCATCGCACAGTTCTGTTGTATAAATGCCTGCTGAATCTTCTGTTTTCGGATGTTAAAGCTAATTGAAGGCCTATGCGATCTTTTTGAAAACCTCTCTTTTATCCAATAGTTTTATTATTTGTTATCCTCATTTTTAGTTCTTTCCAATCATGATAACTGGTTAAATGATCTGGAGATTTTTTTACGTGCTGCAATAGGCTTGACATACTTTTCCAGTCACAACTGACATGTGTTGCTAAGTCAGATTTATCCTGTTAGCCTATATAGTTATGCAGCAAAAACAATATACCTTATCTGCTGACGTAGAATACATCAACTTTTTCCTTTTTAAAGTTTCTCCTTTGCCAGTTTGCGTGTATAGTGGTAATTAGAAAATTGTCTCCCACTTTCATCTTTTGGATAACCAGACTCAAATTTGATCTGCTTTGGATCTTGCTTTGAATAAGAAATAACGAATATTATCACTTATATCTGGATCTAATTTTGTTAAATGCAAAATAAAGAAAATAATTTTGAAAATAGTGATGTCCTTTATGATAGTGATGTATTTAATAGGCATAGAGCGTTATCATCCATGTGACTTATCTTGCTGTCGCCATTCTAATCAATTTTGTTTCTCTTATTTATTCTTCCCTTTCTCAAATCTATTTATTTTATTTTTATTTTGTATTTTTCTACTTTTTTTTTATTTTGCTGGAACTTGCCGCTCCCTTGAAATAGTGCCGTCGAGCGGCAGCCGCTTATCACGCCTACTTCACCTAAAGCCGCACTTTCATGTATATAGCATCTAGTCAGTGCTAATGTCTCTTGTCCCATTCCATACCGTTGTGTCGTGTGTGAATATGTAATTTGGTAAATATAAGACCCGTGAACTTTGATGGGTATGAGCGAGAAAAGGATTGAACATAGATAGATAGATTAGAGTAGATTAGATAGATTAGATAGACAGGCAGGCAGTCAACAACAGATGAATGGAATAGATTTGTACATTTAGATAGATAGATAGATTGAAACATGAATAGACAAAAATGTATTTCTGTCATCGATGTAATTTATTACGCTTCCATTGCTGTTTTGTCCCACGGCAAAACTGTTTGGAATAATCGAATGTTTACGTACAAGAGCAATAAGAAAAACGAGAAAAATAAACACAGGACAGTAAGGAAAATAAAATAAAATACGCGGCAATGCAGGGAAAAACAACTATTTGGGGCCCGTTTACGTTTTCATTTTTTTAAGGTTTCGCGGACACCTTTATGGTTGGCAAGGATTATTTCCAAACCCCAAGGGCGACGGCGGCAGGGCCACTCAGGTGACAACGGTAGAGATTATTCAAGGCTAACTTTCCAAGTTGTCGTTTCTAAGTTTTATCTTAGTGACAAGTCTTTTTTTTCCTAATTTCTCAAGTCAAAAATTACATTGGCTGGGAAGCTGTTCATAGAACTCCCCTTTGGGTGACTGATTGAAGATGTAACAAGTTGGTTTTCAGCGAGGAGGCGACGGATTACAGGGATTGGGCCAAGATTTGTAGGGGAAGAGATTAAAAAAAATGTTGGGCAAAGCTCAACTTGTACATTTCAAGCAATGATGGCGAAAGCTTGTTTCCCCCTAGACAGAAATAATAAACGTTGCAGAACGAAAAGGCCCACGATTATAATTTACAATTTTCTCAGGTTTGCAAGGAGACGTTAAAATTATGTTCATGTTTTCTAGTTGTTGATAAGGCCGCAATTGAAGACATCGAAGAAGCCACAGCTTAAGATCGAAAAACCACTGGCGCAGCTCAAAATTCCCAGTTTGATGAAACACTGCCCTGAACAGAAAAGTAGACACCCCACAAGTAACCATGGGGCGTGAACTCCGTTGTGCAAGCAGCAATGTGAAAAATTTTTAGGCAAGAAAGCACAAAAAAATAATTTGTTTTGTTTGAAGTTTTACTAACGCCTTTCATCACCTGCAAAAGGATTGTTTAAAATATTATTTAAATATCAGGGTAGTGAAAAAAGGGTGATTTGTCAAACAACTTTGAATAAATTTGTGGAGAAAGGTCGAAAGTGGCATTTGCCCATGACGCGAGAATTATTTAAATGAAGCTTACCACTGCAAGAAGATTTGGCGAAGAAATCATTCACGGCTTCAAATTTGTTGCCAAGGTGATTGGTGAAATATTTAACGGCAATAAAATGAAGATCTTATAATGGACCCGAAGATTGTTGGCGGTAGTTAAGGTTTAGCTGACTATTGTTGAAGAATGTCTTAGACCTGTGAAATGTTTACATGATAGATGAGTTTTGGGGTATGTGAAACATATGTTCTGTAGTCTCACGGGTATATGCCTTGTTAGTACAAATTTCACATCTTTAAAAGGACAGAACTAAACGTATTTTTGATACTCTGATTTTCGAGCAAGCTGAGTAATATACACGAAAAGTTTTTAAAAGCAACGAAGAACGGTGGAATCAAAGAAACTGTTTCAGGTTGTCGACGGTATTTCTAAGCCCGCCTAATGTCCATACCATGATACGAACGTTTAGAATAAAGAAATTCAAAATTTTAAGGCTTATGGTCTAAATGCGTGTGGCTTTTTTTCAAAGCTTTTAGCACCACATTTAGTGAATAAATAAGTGACACACCCAGATTAGATAAATACGTGACACACCAAAATGGTAGATACTTACCCGACACACCACAATTAAGATAAATACTCGACATAGCTTACAATTAGGTGAATGACGTGGCACTTTGCAATTAAGATAAATACGGTGACACACCTCAATTAGATAACTACCAGACATACCACAAGTACATAAATGCCCGAAACACCACAATTAAGATAATACGTGACACACCACAATTAGATAAATACGTGACAGACTACAATTAAATGAGTACCAACACACCACAATAAGATAAATACGTGGCGTATACCACAATTACCTTAATCCCTGACACACCACAATTAGACCAACTTACCATCGATATACCACAATTAGATTAATACGTGACTTTCGGTTGAATGTACACACCACAGTACACCAACCGACACCTAACAATTAAGATAAATAACCGCGTGACACACCACAGGTAGATAAATGAGTCCGACGTAGCACAATTAGATAAATACCCGTGACACCACAATTAGATAAAAAATAACAAGGCACAATTAGACTAAAAATGCCGACACCACAATTAGATAA
>JAGDYQ010000237.1:0-14342 GCA_021962125.1 Bulinus truncatus
ATTGGCGTCACTAGGGGGGGGTGCGGGGGGTGCGGACCGCACCGGGTGACACCCTCACGAGGGTGACAGCGCGAATGCAAAATATCTAGTTTTGAGGCCTATATTCTTAAAATAATTCAAAGCCGTATTTAATTTTTATAAATAAATAAAAATATCTCCGATTATTAACAGACACTGCGTACTATTTATTATTAATTCTTTTAACGCACCGGTTCGGATACGTCTAAGATGAACTCTTATGATTTAAAAATTTATTTTTTCTTTTCGCGGGAAATTGCATAACCGAGCCATTCTTTCTGATTATATATTAAAATTGTAGCTTTAGGCCTAACTATATGCGGGTTCGATTCCTCTTAGAGACATATATTTTTTTTTTCAGATTTTTTTTTTTTCAGAATTAGGGTTAGGGGTAGGGTTAGGGTGTGGAGCAATATCTATTGATGGTCCCCGAAAAAAAAATATATCTCCCATTATTAACAGTAAATGACGTCATCAACGTCTGCAGTAAATAAGAGTTCTCATTCATTCTGTTTGCTGACGTCATCAAAGTTTGCTAGACGTATCCCGAAAAAAAATACGTAGTACGTCTTAGACGTATCCGGAGCCAGTGCGTTATTTTAATGAAATTATTGGTATACTTACACTGACCTATAGATATCAATTATCGCTAAAATCCTGACCCCGGAAACGGAAAAAAAATAATAAAGTCGCGCATGCGCACATATATACGGTGTCTGAAAAAAAATATGGAGACCGGGGTGTCATGAGAGGGGGTGACACCCTGAGTTACCGCACCGGGTGACACCAACCCTAGTGACGCCACTGAATGTATACATGAATAAACAAGCAGTAACTTTTGCATATCATTGTATTGTATGTTATTTAACATTTCAGCATGTCTAATTCGCTGTAATTAATGTTTAATGTTGATTTTAAGATAATGTTTAATTTAATGTTTACATTATAAGAATTCATGTCATTAAAGAAGATACTATAAACTCCAGTCTCGATGAGCGACCTCTAAATGTAATTCAATTTCAATAAAATTTGGCATGAAAGTATCTAATACATAATCGTCTAACGTAGTCGACCGTACGGGCAATACAGACATCATGGATTCTGTCCTCATCTTGATCTTTCTAAAGGAATTACACTGTCATGTGTGTTTCACTGAGAGCTACAATCTCGATACTATATCCAGTGCCGCCGAGGGGGGGGGGGAAGGGGCAAATGCCAGGACTGAGCTGGCAAGATTATCAGCACAGGGGGGCCCGTGACAGCCATGCACAGGGGCCCGAAATTTCTGTCGGTGGGCCTGACTATATCTAGCAAGTTTGCTTGCATCAATCGCTGTTCATCTTTCTGGTCTTTTCTGTATCCGTTTCATATAACCAGATTGTTATGTTCCAAGTCCCTACTGGCTCAGTAATACTATCATCATGGCCATGTCACACCTGGCTCAGTAATACTATCATCATGGCCATGTCACACCTGGCTCAGTAATACTATCATCATGGCCATGTCACACCTGGCTCATCAATACTATCATCATGGCCATGTCACATCTGGCTCAGTATCACTATCATCATGGCCATGTCACACCTAGCTCAGTAACACTATCATCATGGCCATGTCACACCTGGCTCATCAATACTATCATCATGGCCATGTCACACCTGGCTCATCAATACTATCATCATGGCCATGTCACACCTGGCTCATCAATACTATCATCATGGCCATGTCACGCCTGGCTCATCAATACTATCATCATGGCCATGTCACTCATAAAATAACAACAAGTAAACATCTTTCAAGAATCTGATTTGATATTACTAGGGAGCGACCGATATGCCTTTTTACCGATAGTCCGATACCGATATTGTCCCCTAGCATTTTTACCGATACCGATATTTTCTTTTTAGGGGCTGTCCATTATTTATGTCAACAAATTTTTGGCGATTTTTACCTCCTCCCCTCCCCCTTGTCAACAACTTGTCAAACTTCCAGAGACCCCCCTATAAAATTACGTCAACATTTGATTACCCCCCCCCCCCTAAAAAAGGTGGCTTCCAAAATGTTTATGTGGCAAAATTAGTAGGAATATAGTTAGTTTAATTAAAATACTGAATGTTAAGAGAGTGTGTAACACAGAACTACAAACGCTGCTTAATTTTCCTATTTATTAAGTAATAATATTAAATTAAAAAAGTAACATTGTTGACGTCAACTTTTCTTGACCTCCCCCTCCCCCTTGTCAACAATTGTCAAACATTTTCTGAACCCCCTTCCCCCTATTTTGTTGACGTAATTAATGGACAGCCCCTTAAGCAACAACAATTGCCAAACACGTGTTTTTGTCGTGCTGTATGAGGTATGTCAACCCATGTTCACATATTTTGTAACACTTCGCCCACGCGTGTCTTGTTTACCCCCCCCCCCCCAACTTCCCATCCCAAAAAATATACACACAGATGTTCACTAATTGTATCATTCAAGATCATACATTAGAATTAAGAAATGCCAATCCTATTGTTTCAAGGTCATATCTCTGATGTAATTTTATGTAGACGTGACAGTTTCTGTGTACAGGTTTTTTTTTCCTTTCTTTTTAGAGCATTTTCGAAAAAAAAATGCTCTATTGTCCCCGTTTTGTCTGTCCGTGTACACCCTAGATCTCAACAACCATAAGTCCTAGACCCATGATGTATATATCATTTTGTAGGTCTTGACCTGCCAAGAAATGACTTTTTTTCATTTCGCGATCTGACCTCTCAGGGCCGTAAAAGGGGCCTTAGTACCGTTTTTTACTATATAAGCTATATTAATAAAGGAGCGCTATATCTCAGCAACTATAAGTCCTAGACCCATGATGTATATATCATTTTGTAAGTCTTGGCCTGCCATGAGTACATCAAAAGTTAATTTCGCGATAGGACCTCCGAGGGCCGGGCTTCAGGGCTCCTAAGGGGCTTATATATTATATATACACCTTGTACGTTCAATAACCCATTCGTTTGGTGCGAAATACTGCAGCACGTAGTTTCACCAAGATTTATTAAGAAACTCATCAAATGAAATAGTATGCTTGTGTTCTGAGTTTAATTGAAAGTATCAGAGCTATGCAACAATTGACGGAGTTTTCGGACGATTAAATGACTATAATTTAGAATGTTTTCAATTATGAGTCCTATTTCAGTAACCACAAACCACTTGTAGTTAGATTTAAGAGACAATAATTTTTTTTCAAATATAAAGAAACGTCTTTATAATTTTTTTTTTTACAAATATATGCATTACACAATTGAATTTATAAACATTTCCAAAATTTACAAATATTTACTGAAAGCTAACAAACGTACTGATACATAACACGAAAATGCGCTAACACATCCCATGTCTAGAATGGAACAGGCTTAATTGCTTGTTTAAATCTTGTCTGATCTGGTTATAGAATTGGGTTATTTACTGATTTTTTTTCAGCAACTCTGTTGTGAAAAAAAAACAATGTATCGGCAGCCAAAAAAACGGCCGGTCCAATAGTTAACCCATAGTGCCAATATCGGTTCGACTATCGGTCGTTCCCTACAACAATCGGCCGATCCGATAGTGCCAATATCGGTCCGACACCGATACCGATCCGATTATCGGTCGCTCCCTAGATATTACCATTTCCTTTTAATTGTTACTGTTACGTGGAGATTTTAACTATGTGCTATTTCATTAGTTTATAACTAACTATTGGCTATATCACTAAATGTTTATATTCTTGTTTATATTACAATGGACTATCTGTAAGTCACTGAAAAGTAACATTGTTAACTATCGATTTTGCCTAAGGCAGTGGCTACGGTTCGGTCCGACCGAACCCGTATTTTTTTTACTTCGGGTACCAGCCATAGATAATATTGGTTCACACCCTAACCCTAACCCTATCTCTAACCCTATCCCTAACCCTATCCCTAACCCTATCCCTAACCCTATCCCTAACCATATCCCTAACCCTATCTCTAACCCTATCCCTAACCCTATCCCTAACCCTAATCCTGAAAAAAAAAATCTGAAAAATAAAAAAATTATGTTGTTATATAGCTCAGTGCAGCGACTCGGCCGCTATGCAATAATAAGTAAGGCTGGTACCCGAAAAAAAAAATACGCGTTCGGTCGGACCGAACCGTAGCCACTGCGTTTGCCTAAAGTATAAAAAAAAAAATTGATGACCACTGATTACATGTGTAATTTTTGATCATCACTGGATAATTCACTGTTTCCCAACCTTTTACGTAATCATTACCCACCCAAGCCTTTCTAAAAATTCAGTAACTTAACTAGTGATATAAAATCAACTTGACTCAAATATGACACCGATTATTGCTCTATTGAGCATAAAAAGTCACAAATACTTTACAAAATATTTAATATATTTAATCCTCGAAACACAACATTTCTTATTAACTTCTTCATATAAAACTATCATAAGTCACAAAGTTCACCAACTTTAACAAATTTAGACACTCTTACACTTCAGTTTTTGTTATAACCCGTTATATAGGGAAGGAGACTAGCTGATTTTGTTCTATAAATCACATTATATTTCAATGATTACAATTAGGGGGCGGTTTGATTTTTTCTGTCACAAAATAAATCTAATTTGAGATTTCTATTTTGTCTGCTACATGTATGCATTATTGTATGAAAAAGTTGATTACGCCTGTTGAACTGTTTATCTATGTATTTTTATTGTACCCATTTTAATTGTTTAATTGTCTGCTAGTAAAAATGTCTTTTTATGACGTATACTTAGCCTAACTGGTTACAAAATGTTCGGGCTCGGGGAAGGGGTACCGGGAAAAGTTTCCTATTTACAAATTCTAGAAAGTGCACTAGTTTCTACGTGAATAATCAACAGTTTCTTTATCTTATATACTCCCATACATCCAAGTGTTACGGTACAAGCAATATAAATGGTGAGTCAAATGTGTGTGTGGACTATGCTGCAGTCATTGGTGAGTCAAATGTGTGTGTGGACAATGCTGCCGTCATTGGTGAGTCAAATGTGTGTGTGGACAATGCTGCAGTCATTGGTGAGTCAAATGTGTGTGTGGACAATGCTGCAGTCATTGGTGAGTCAAATGTGTGTGTGGACAATGCTGCAGTCATTGGTGAGTCAAATGTGTGTGTGGACAATGCTGCAGTCATTGGTGAGTCAAATGTGTGTGTGGACAATGCTGCAGTCATTGGTGAGTCAAATGTGTGTGTGGACAATGCTGCCGTCATTGGTGAGTCAAATGTGTGTGTGGACAATGCTGCCGTCATTGGTGAGTCAAATGTGTGTGTGTGAACAATGCTGCTGACATTGTACATTAAAGGAAACTAAAAAAACTGAAAAATGGTACCCGGCATAATTCACTCTCCCCACACAAGAATAGGGATCGTTATATATGTTGACACATGATAAATTTTAAATAGACGCTATGATTTTTTTTTAAAAGGATGCAGCTACGGTAAAAAATAAACTGGTCAAAGTTATATCAAGTGGAATACTGTACACATTTTGAAATGCCAGAAAAACTTTGATGAATCAACCTATACCACGGATTGTGCATCATTTTTTTTTTACAATACCCAGAACTGCTAAGCTGATTTGCTAAAAAGGGCACACAAAATGCCAATGAGAGATTTTACTACACCATGTGGCGTTGATGTCCTAAGAGTGAAATTGATTGCATAAAATATTTGGAAAGATCACCATAAATAGTCATTTTGAGTTTTAAATGTGGATATTATGGCATCAAATCAGCATTTGATCACCTGGGACTTATTTGACTATTTCAAATAACACATTTATAATGTGCCAACAAGAGATGAAAAAAAATCTGTTAGAAAAAGGTCAACATAGCACAAAGAAAACAAGCAATTAAGCCTGTTCCATTTTGGACACTGGAAGTGTTAGCGCATTTTCGTGTTATGTATCAGTACGTTGTTAGCTTTCAGTAAATATTTGTAAATTTTGGAAATGTTTATAAATTCAATTGTGTAATGCATATATCTGTAACAAAAATATTATAAAGACGTTTCTTTATATTTAAAAAAAAATTATTTTCTCTTAAATCTAACTACAAGTGGTTTGTGGTTACTGAAATAGGACTCATAATTGAAAACATTCGAAATTGTAGTCATTTAATCGTCCGAAAACTCCGTCAATTGTTGCATAGCTCTGATACTTTCAATTAAACTCAGAACACAAGCTTACTATTTCATTTGATGAGTTTCTTAATAAATCTTAGTGAAACTGCGTGCTGCAGTATTTCGCACCAAATGAATGGGTTATTGAACGTACAAGGTGTAGAATGGGGCCATATATATAATATATATATGGAGCCCTGAAGCCCGGCCCTCAGAGATCCTATCGCAAAATGAACTTTTGATGTACACTTGGCAGGCCAAGACCTACAAAATGATATATACATCATGGGTCTAGGACCTATGGTTGCTGAGATCTAGGGGGCTCCTTTATTAATATAGCTTATATAGTAAAAAACGGTACTTTATAAGCCCCCGTTTACGGTCCTCAGAGGTCAGATCGAGAAATGAACTTTTGCTGCACACATGGCAGGCCAAGACATACAAAATGATATATACATCATGGGTCTAGGACTTATGGTTGTTGAGATCTAGGGTGATGACAGACAGAGAGACAGACAAAACGGGGACAATAGAGCATTTTATTTCGAAAATGCTCTAAGAATGAAAAAAAAAAGTCTCACAGAAAGTGAACGTCAGTTGGTGTCAGATTTAAACCGCGTTCTTCTTAAAATTGTAATTTTAGTCACGTTACGATCTCGAATAAAAAAAACAAAACAAGCAATTAAGCCTGTTCCATTCTGGACACAGGACGTGTTAGAGCACTTTCGTATTATGTATCAGTACGTATGCTATCTTTCAGTAAATATTTGTAAATTTTGTAAATGTTTATAAATTCAATTGTGTAATGCATATATCTGAAAAAAGATATTAAAAAGACGTTTTCTTATATTTGAAAACAAAATTATTTTCTCTTAAATCTAACTACAAGTGGTTTGTGGTTACTGAAATAGGACTCATAATTGAAAACATTCGAAATTGTAGTCATTTAATCGTCCGAAAACTCCGTCAATTGTTGCATAGCTCTGATACTTTCAATTAAACTCAGAACACAAGCTTACTATTTCATTTGATGAGTTTCTTAATAAATCTTAGTGAAACTGCGTGCTGCAGTATTTCGCACCAAATGAATGGGTTATTGAACGTACAAGGTGTAGAATGGGGCCATATATATAATATATATATGGAGCCCTGAAGCCCGGCCCTCAGAGATCCTATCGCAAAATGAACTTTTGATGTACACTTGGCAGGCCAAGACCTACAAAATGATATATACATCATGGGTCTAGGACCTATGGTTGCTGAGATCTAGGGGGCTCCTTTATTAATATAGCTTATATAGTAAAAAACGGTACTTTATAAGCCCCCGTTTACGGTCCTCAGAGGTCAGATCGAGAAATGAACTTTTGCTGCACACATGGCAGGCCAAGACATACAAAATGATATATACATCATGGGTCTAGGACTTATGGTTGTTGAGATCTAGGGTGATGACAGACAGAGAGACAGACAAAACGGGGACAATAGAGCATTTTATTTCGAAAATGCTCTAAGAATGAAAAAAAAAAGTCTCACAGAAAGTGAACGTCAGTTGGTGTCAGATTTAAACCGCGTTCTTCTTAAAATTGTAATTTTAGTCACGTTACGATCTCGAATAAAAAAAACAAAACAAGCAATTAAGCCTGTTCCATTCTGGACACAGGACGTGTTAGAGCACTTTCGTATTATGTATCAGTACGTATGCTATCTTTCAGTAAATATTTGTAAATTTTGTAAATGTTTATAAATTCAATTGTGTAATGCATATATCTGAAAAAAGATATTAAAAAGACGTTTTCTTATATTTGAAAACAAAATTATTTTCTCTTAAATCTAACTACAAGTGGTTTGTGGTTACTGAAAGTTTCTAAATTTCCGTGTTAAGTTTGAATACATTGTCCAGTCTTACAGGATCAACAAGTCAAGGAATTTTTCGAAAACATTATCATGGCTATAATCTCTGTTTATTTTCAAGATGGCTTCATTTATTTACCTACCATATATCACACATTAGAAGATACTTTGTTTTACTATAGTCAGTAGAAATAATATCTTTTATAAAGGTTAATTCATTCTGACTAAAAGCAATGACTTTGGCTCAAGGCTTGCACCCTTAATAATTAGGTTTCCTGTGTACAATAACACAGCCCAACAAAAAAAAAATTTTTGCGAGTTGCCAAGAATGTTTGAATGAATTTATAGCAATTCATGGGTGCTGATTTCAAAACTGCCACTGCTTTTGCTGAATTGGCTCTAGTTTCTGAGATATTGGACACCCTTGAAAATATGATTGTACCCTTTGTGTAAACAAAATGCAATAAGTTTGGTGTCTGTTGTTTAATTTAACTATACCAAGTTATAACTTTGTTTAGTTTTTTCTCTTTTATAGCTGCTTTCTACAGGCATCATGAGTTCATCACGAAGATGCTGCAAACATAATCCGAATGTATTCTGTTACATCTGTGGAGAATACATGATTGAAAAGCATAGAAATATAATCGAATTTGTGCAGCAGGCATATTGGGCTTATTTCGGTGTGAAGCTGGGAGACCAAGACAAGTCTTGGGCTCCCCATAAGGTCTGCAAAAACTGTGTGGAGAGCCTACGGCAGTGGACAAATGATGAGAAGAAAAGTCTAAGTTTCGGTGTACCAATGGTATGGCGAGAGCCGAAAGACCATTTTGGTGATTGCTATTTTTGTATTGTGAATGTTAAAGGCTTCAATCGCCACAATAAATCTAAGTGAGATTATCCTGATCTTGAATCTGCAAGGAGACCAATTCCACATAGCAGTGAAGTTCCTATACCAGTGTTTAGTGGACTATTAGAGCTTTCACCATCAGACTCTGACGAGGGGCAAGATCTGGAGTTTTTGGCAGGTGAAAAAAGTGGAAGCGATTATGAAGGAAGTTCTTCAACACCTCAACCATTTTGTCAAGAAGAACTCAATGACCTGATACGATACCTAAATATGCCCAAGCAAACATCTGAGCTTTTAGCGTCCAGGCTCAATGAAAGAAATGTTCTCAAACAAGAATTTTAAAAATTTCTTATCGGAAAAGAGAAGAGTTTCTTCTTCCATATTTCAGCCAAGAGGAAGATCTTGTTTACTGTAATGACATCCTTGGATTTCTGCTCCAAATGGGACTACAAGACTACCATTCCAAAGACTGGCGTCTTTTTATAGACAGTTCCATCAGAAGCTTGAAATGTGTTCTGATACACAATGGTAACCGTTACGCATCTCTTCCTATTGCTCACTCAACAACACCTAAAGAAGAGTATGAGAATATCAAAACAGTATTGCAGAAAGTCTGTTATTATGATCATCAGTGGTCAATTTGTGTTGATCTAAAAATGGTAAACTTCTTGCTTGGGTAGCAGTCAGGATACACAAAATACCCATGCTTCATGTGCCTTTTGGATAGCAGGGCAAGGCAAGATCATTGGACAAGAGTGACATGGCCTGCAAGGGAAACAATGACTGTAGGTAAAGAAAATATCATCAACAAGCCACTGGTTGACAAAATAAGATCATTCTCCCACCGCTTCATATCAAATTAGGTTTAATGAAACAATTTGTTAAGGCTTTGGGATTTTTGACGGTCCTCAGATTTGAAAACTCATCAACAATCAAAATTTTACAGATTTCACGGATCACCTTGAAGCTTCTTCATGGAACAGTTTTGTTTCAGTTGTCAGGAACTTCTTAGGTAATAACAAAGCAGAGAATTACGAAAAACTGGTACAAGATATGCTCGCTAACTTCAGAAACATTGGAGCAAATATAAGCATCAAGGTACATTACCTGCACAGTCATTTAGACAAATTTCCAGGTAACCTTGGGGACTTCAGTGAGGAAAAAGGCGAGAGGTTCCATCAGGATATGAGGGTGATGGAGGAGAGATATCAAGGAAGATGGGACATAATATGTTGGCTGACTACTGTTGGATCCTCCAGCGCAATTGCTTCAACGACACACACAAAAGGAAGTCGAGCAAACAGCGATTTGCTAATGCATTACCATAGACAATTAACATATTAATTAATTAATTAGACATAATTAGCTTTTCAAATGAAAATGTTTTCTTCTATAGCACTATTACATATCTTTTTAAACAAAATTCTGCATGACTATTAACATTTTCACTAGTATTTGTTAGTATACTATTTTACTTCATGCAATTCTTGACAATTTTCAAACACGGTGCATACATTATTTAATTAATTTTAATTATCTCGTAAAATAGAGCCAATCTAGCAAAAGCACTTACATATTCTAAATCAGCATAGTTGACTTTGTATAAAATGATTCAAATGTCACTGGCAATGAAATCACTGTTTACCAGTGTAATCCGTGATATCAGAATGTAAAGCTTGTTCAGCAAAAAAGTCAGTGCACACTGCACAGGTTATTATCGTAGATACTCGCATATAAATCAAACAATCAATGCCTTAAACTTCACTGAAAAAAACGGCAGCACAATATTCCATAGAATTTGGGTAGCGAAATTGTACACTCAACATCGCAAGGCAACGCGGGCAATGGTGGAAATCAGAAACATAGACTCAACCCCCTTCCGCCATAAGTAGTCTTTGTGTGACCCAATCCGCCATAAGTAGTCATTGTGTGACCCCACCCGCCATAAGTAGTCATTGTGTGACCCCACACACCATAAGTAGTCATTGTGTGACCCCACACGCCATAAGTAGTCATTGTGTGACCCCACCCGCCATAAGTAGTCATTGTGTGACCCCACCCGCCATAAGTAGTCATTGTGTGACCCCACCCGCCATAAGTAGTCATTGTGTGACCCCACCCGCCATAAGTAGTCATTGTGTGACCCAACCCGCCATAAGTAGTCATTGTGTGACCCCACCCGCTATAAGTAGTCATTGTGTGACCCCACCCGCCATAAGTAGTCATTGTGTGACCCCACTCGCCATAAGTAGTCATTGTGTGACCCCACACGCCATAAGTAGTCATTGTGTGACCCCACACGCCATAAGTAGACATTGTGTGACCCCACCCGCCATAGGTAGTCTATGTGTGACCCCACCCGCCATAAGTAGTCTTTGTGTGACCCCACCCGCCATAAGTAGTTTATGTGTGACCCCACACGCCATAATTAGTCTGTGTGTGACCCACCTGCCATAAGTAGTCATTGTGTTACCTCACCCGCCATAGGTAGTCTTTGTGTGACCCCAACCGCCATAAGTAGTCTTTGTGTGACCCCACCCGCCATAAGTAGTCATTGTGTGACCCCACCCGCCATAAGTAGTCTATGTGTGACCCCACACGCCATAAGTAGTCATTGTGTGACCCACCCGCCATAAGTAGTCTTTGTGTGACCCCACCCGCCATAAGTAGTCATTGTGTGACCCTCACCCGTAATAGGTAGGTTTTCTGTGACACCCTACCTCCTATGTACTCAACTCAAACTTTCACCTCCCTCCTATGTATTCAAATCAATCTACCCCTCCATTCTGTGTATTCAACTCAATCTACCCCTCCATTCTGTGTATTCAAAGCAATCTACCCCTCCATTCTGTGTATTCAAATCAATCTACCCCTCCATTCTGTGTATTCAAATCAATCTACCCCTCCCTCCTATGTATTCAAATCAATCTACCCCTCCATTCTGTGTATTCAAATCAATCTACCCCTCCATTCTGTGTATTCAAATCAATCAATCTACCCCTCCCTCCTATGTATTCAAAGCAATCTACCCCTCCATTCTGTGTATTCAACTCATGCATGAAATTTGCTCGCATATCTCATTTGTCACATATTGCTAACAGTTAATTTTTATTAGTTCTTTTAGCCCCCCCCCCACCCGAATCAAAACTTCTCGGTGTCTGCTTCATAGGATCTCACCACTCCAAATACCAGTCACACTCCCATCAAAATACTGTTCACACACCCATCCTAATACTGGTCACACTCCTGTCCAAATACCGGTCATATCCCATCCAAATACCGGTCATATCCCGTCCAAATACTGGTCAAACTCCAGTCCAAATACTGGTCACACTCCAGTCCAAATACTGGTCACACTCCCGTCCTAATACTGGTCACACTCCCGTCCTAATACTGGTCACACTCCCGTCCTAATACTGGTCACACTCCCGTCCTAATACAGGTCACACCCCCATCAAAATATCGGTCATATCCCTTCCAAATATCGGTCACACTCCCGTCCTAATACAGGTCACACTCCCGTCAAAATACCGGTCACACTCCAGTACAAATACTGGTCACACTCCCGTCCTAATACAGGTCACACTCCCGTCGAAATACCGGTCACACTCCAGTCCAAATACTGGTCACACTCCCGTCCAAATACTGGTCACACTCCCGTCCTAATACAGGTCACACTCCCGTCCTAATACTGGTCACACTCCCGTCCTAATACTGGTCACTCTCCCGTCCTAATACAGGTCACACTCCCCTCCAAATACTGGTCACACTCCAGTCCAAATACTGGTCACACTCCCGTCCTAATACTGGTCACACTCCCGTCCTAATACTGGTCACACTCCCGTCCTAATACTGGTTCAAATCATCCCTTTGGAATTTCTCTATGTGAACTGTATATAGTAGCCAAAGTTCGTGACATTGGTAACAAATCTTGTTTATTTTCAGCTCGACTAACTATTTAGGATTCTTTCTCCACACTTTGTATCATTACATAGGATGTTGATAAATGATTTTTAATTTTTCTTGATAGACATTAGAGACTTACTTAATTTACATTAATTCTGTACAGTCCAAATTTTAAAACGATGCAATCCAAAACCAACATGCAGGAATCAAGAAATTATTCCAGTAATAATGAGAGAGAATGACCATTTACTGGACATCATGTACCGCGTATAATAGAGTTTGAACATCTACTGGACATCATGTAGCGCGTATAATAGAGTTTGAACATCTACTGGACATCATGTAGCGCGTATAATAGAGTTTGAACATCTACTGGACATCATGTAGCGCGTATAATAGAGTTTGAACATCTACTGGACATCATTACCGCGTATAATAGAGTTTGAACATCTACTGGACATCATGTACCGCGTATAATAGAGTTTGAACATCTACTGGACATCATGTAGCGCGTTTAGTAGAGTGTGGTCCATCGAGTCATTGGAGTTACTTTAGAATGACAGGGCAGGCGACTACTACACACAACAATTAATAACTGATCAATACTGTCTCATGAACAACTGATCAATACTGTCTCATGAACAACTGATCAATACTGTCTCATGAACAACTGATCAATACTGTCTCATGAACAACTGATCAATACTGTCTCATGAACAACTGATCAATACTGTCCCATGAACAACTGATCAATGCTGTCTCATGAACAACTGAATCAGTTATCAATTGATATTTTAAAGATGTCAGTCAATGCGGTCTGCGTTTTGATATGTTCTGTTTTATCTTTTTTTTTTTATTACAGTGCATCAGTGTTTTATATGCTAACCGTGAATCTATAATTATGATTTTTCATAAACAAATATTCGTGAATGTAATTGTGACATATTATTTCCTACTTTAAGATCGAAAACTTCATGGGATAGCGAAGTTTTCTTTGGGATCAAGTCTGGTATAATTTTGAAAGAGTACCTTTAGGACTTATCAAGTCTGGCATAATTTTGAAAGAGTACCTTTAGGACTTTTTAAAATGATAATATTGGGTAGCGGGTTACTTTGATTTTAACAAAGTGGTACAATTTAAAAAAAGTTCCAGAATAACTGATATAGTTCCCTACACAATTTGAATGAATCTGAAATAGACAACCAACAATTCACATCTATATGAAGAAGTTTAAACCATCCTAATTAGGATTGATCCCAGCTTGTCTTTTTGGTGTAGACATTCGAGACCTTGATTTTCAAGATGTTTGTACATTAGGTTCTGATATTCCACTTAATTAGAATTCACAGACAACTGGGATTCGATTTTCGGACTAATAAGAATTCAGATTAAAATGTCATACGTTGTTTCAGGTAGTTAGAATTTACGTTGATTGAACTTTCATCTTAACTATCGAATGTTGTTTGAGATCAAATATTGTCAATCTACTAGCACCCACCTAAATAACCACATCTGAGATGCGATCCGCAACAATTGTGAAAGCATGTTGTT
>JAGDYQ010000237.1:14842-28527 GCA_021962125.1 Bulinus truncatus
AGCGAAGACACGCATTACACATATTTCCATAAGCTCATATCAAGCACACCACCAATATTATTGATGCAACATTATAAAGTCGCGTAAATCATTGTGTTTTTCTAATTTCACTAAACTGATAACGCAATGCTAACTTAAGATAAATTTGAATAATCTTGTAATACTAATGTAGATCATTTTAAATACAACAGAACAACTTAGTTTGAATAATACAAATATAGAACAACTGGTTTATATTTGGACATAATTGAATGTGTGATGTTGTCGCAGACTTCCAACTATGCCGAGGTAATGTGATAGCCTACGCACATATCAATCGCTTATAAAATAACTGATGAAATGGTCGTAAAACATTGAAACGCCTTTGTTATTAGATGTTATCTTTTGTATTACATACATAAAGACATGACTATAGTGGTAAATATATAATAATGACATGTATACCTTGTTAAACATAAATGTTAACTATATGTGAGAGATATAATATAGATAGACAGACAGATAGATACTACATATATATACATGATAAATATTAATATTTATTGATAAGATGCAGATGATACGATATTACAGATAGATATAGATAGATGTATATATATAGATATATATTACGTATATATTATTATTAAGATGATAAGATTAATGTATGCACATGAGTTATATAGATATGATATACATATACAGATACGTATATATGATGATACATATACATATATTATATTTAAGATGATGATACAGATGATGATAGATGATATATATATAGACAGATAGACAGATAGATATAGACATATGTATGATAGACAGATAGAGATAGATATATATGACAGATGATAGATGATACTATCCTGTCACTGTTCCAGACCTGATGTGAGGTTTCAGTTATTAATCTTCTTGTTCATGTCATCAACATATTCAGAAATCCTAACTCGAACCTGAAAGGTATCCACATGACTTATAAAAACTAAACTAGATGGCTTAGTCTGAGTTAATCAATAAACATTACTTCAAGAAAACTATTATACGACAGGTGATGACAATGCAAACATTATTATTTAGGTAAGGAGCAAGAAATTCAAACATTTTATATGTATGTTGTGATACTAACATTATTGCAAGTAAGTACAGAAATATGGTTATATAAGAGTACAGCGTATATGATTCGCACATTAGATTAAAAGATCATCAAAGAATAAAACTATATTTTAAATAATAAACTATGGAGGCACTATTGTGATATCATTATTGATCTTATATAGCCTGACTCTACAGAGAGATAAAGAGAGAGAGTCAAAAGAACCAGTTAAATCTGAATAGCTTGTTTCAAGTGATAAATATTGAGTGAATAAACCAATGACTGTCAAATAGCAGAATATAAACAAAGATCATTGTTTAATCATTTTTGAAAATCCCAAACGGCGTATTAATCTTAATTAAAATATATATCTTTTAGCTAAACAATAAAGATAGAATATGTTTGATTATATTTTGAGTTTAGAATGTATCTCTTTAACCATAAATGCATCATATATTTTTCTCAAGCATTCACATCGGTTAAAACTGCCAAAACCCATGGTAGTTTAACCATTTTATCGCTTCCAGAACTATGTTAGTTGAACTATTTTACTACTCCGGCGTTAGTTGAACCATCTATACCAGCTCAACGCGTTAGTTGATCCGTCTGTATCGTTCAATCATACGAATAACTTATCTTGCATCAGCCAATATGTTAGCTTAACCACCATGTTCGCTCAACGCATAAAACATAACTCCAGCATAGATAAAAATTTTAAAGCCAGAACTTAGTAAATGATTAAACGTTCCGTTCAGAACTGGTAAAAAGAAGATGAATATACAGAGTTATACTTTCGCCAGGTAACCCAGCCGTTGTTACAACTGTTATTGACTTTACAAGAGCCATTGCTCGGCGAATAATTTAAGAATAACTGAATGGCCACTTATAGTGGAAAATAGTTCCCACCTGATAGTCCCACAATTGTCGCCGTGCCACAGATGGTTACTAATCAAATGTCGATGGTCATTTTTATTTCGCGCAGATTTAAAACTGTGGATAAGAAGGTGTAATCAACAATGCCAGAGATCCGGGCCAACATTGACGTTGACTGGGGCCGTCACCATAGTATTCGTTCAAGTTGAATGTCTGTCTCGCAAGCCTGTCGCTTATCTCGCCTGCTTTAAGGTGTCTCGTTCACAGCATGGCTCCGTCATGAAGGTGTTAAATCCAGGCGCCATTACGGAACGCGAGTTTTAGGCGCCTGTCTTTCATCCACCATGGTTTCGGGAGCGGCAAAGACTGTCATGTATATGTGGTATATTGCCGGATGGCTGTTGCTGCGCCCGTGAAGTTACAGTTACGGCCTCTTCGATATGAGGCGTTAAAAAATTATAATAGCGCACTTTCAGTGCCCTTTGGTTTATGAAAAAAACAAAAACCCACTAACGTGGCAGATTTATCTTCCTTCTTATATTCATTAATGAGATTACCAATGTGAGATGATGTTAATAGGGTATCAGCACAAACACCATCAACCACGTCAGCACCATCAAGATATTTGACTTAAACACATCGATAATCCTTCAGGTGATGTAATAAGAATTTGCATTCCTGCTATAAACACAAATATTGACTGCATTGTATAAACTGATTTGCCATATGCAAACAAAAATCTCAATCACAAGAATGTTCAAACTCATCATCATTACTATAAACCATGATCTGGCGTTTTAAAGTTTGCTGAAATATTTTAAATCAAATGAAAAGTTTGTTATCATGGCTCTAGTGACCACCTTGTCATTTTTCAAAGAGAAGAAGAGCCTATCACCTTTGTTATCGATATGTTCTTTATACATGATATATTTTATATATATCTTTAGTTATTCATTATCGAATGCATCTTTGTTACATTACCGCTGCTGCTGCCATTAGTTATATCGCCTGCTGCTGCCATCACTTGTCATGCGCATTTACCGCCAGCACACTCTTCGTTGCTATTTACCGCCATCATCAAATAGCGTTACTACTTGCCTTCACATTTGCTTGCTAATACTCATCGTTGACATAATATTGTTATCTCAGCAATGGCGCGCTCAATCAATCAGCGGTCAGTTCAGATTTACGACAATTTACAGCCCGATGGAAAGAATCCGCAAAATCAAAAAGATAAACCCTGGTTGAGGTGTCGATGCTTGAACCAGCAGACCCATGCGTAGCAGAACGAGCAGCAATAACATACCCACGTGAAGTACAGCTGAGCACACCATAGTAACAGCCAGAGTTTTCACCATCATGATAGTACAGCATAGGCGAACAATCAGGCATACCGTAGGTGCACAATCATAGGCAACAAGAATAAAACACTTGAACACCATAGTTACAATGTGACAAAAATATAGCATTAATCGCTGAACCCAGTGGTGCGGAACAACCGTGAAACTGGTAACAACAAGAGGTAGCGCGAATAATCCATGCGCGCTTTCAGCGTGAGAAGGCATCAATCGCAGAATCGCAAAACAACACGAGTCCGCAGGCGTACACCACTGCATGATGTGACACCAACCGCACGATGTGGAGAACACCAGCGTGGCATGGCGGCGCGGTCAACAGCGAAGTCGCGATAATTTACTTGGTGGCGCGATATGCAGTTATATTTTGATTTTTTAACATTTTCTCTTCAGAAACAAAAGATAATTCACGTTAAAACTGGCATGTGCCTTGAGGCCAGCTTGCACAATAGAAATGTTGAGCTGAAACTTTGTCTAGCTTCATATGACCTTCAGAAGTGGAACATGACCACGAGAGAAGAGAATAAAAATCTGATGAGAAACAGGGGCGTTAATATAGACTGGAGTGTTTAGATGAGAGTTGTGTCCCTTATGTTTTAAGTTGTAATCGTGAAGAAGTTTGAAAAATACTTAATTAAGAGAAAAGAAATTCACAGTAGATTACGCTCATTTGTAGAAATGTCTAGTGTGGGGGTTGGAGTTTGTCTTGAGGCTTAGTAATCGCTTCATTAAAAAATATTCTACAATCAGATTAATGGCAGCTTTAAATATATATATATATATATATATATATATATAATATATATATATATTGATTTTACTTGGGGGGGGGGGCTTAGTGTGTGTAAATCACTCGTTTAATCCAATTATTTTAGTTTATCAACAGAACAATTTTTTATCTACTTTTCCCATCAATAATAATACTCTGTACTCTATCTATTTATTTCTTTCCAATGGCATATCTATGAGTATGTGTATGTGTACATCACATATGTTGGGAACTTATTCTATGCAAGCTCTCTAGAGAAAATTCAAGTTTCTAGGACCTATAGAGATTATAATATATTGAAGTATTAACACTTTGATGTACATCGATGTGAGAGGATGAAGTGTGAAATTTCCGCTCAAGTATATTTTGATTATGTTCATATATGTTATCAAGATTGTCTGTCCTCAGTTGATCCTGGTCGATAGCTCTCAATAGGCGCATCAAAAGGTAAAATGGGTGAATTCGTGTGTTCTACTCGCGACAGTTAGGGTCGGTGTATGGGCTGTAGGGAGCGACCGATTTGCCTTTTTACCGATAGTCCGATACCGATATTTTCCCCCAGCATTTTTACCGAAACTGATACCGATATTTTCTTTTTAGGGGCTGTCCATTATTTATGTCAACACATTTTTGGCGATTTTTACCTGCCCCCCCCCTTGTCAACAACTTGTCAAACTTCTAGAGACCCACTATAAAATTACGTCAACATTTGATTACCCCCCCCCTAAAAAAAGGTGGCTTCCAAAATGTTTATGTGGCAAAATTAGTAGGAATATAGTTAGTTTAATTAAAATACTGAATGTTAAGCGAGTGTGTAACACAAAACTACAAACTCTGCTTAATTTTCCTATTTATTAAGTAATTATATTAAATTTAAAAAAGTAACATTGTTGACGTCTACTTTTCTTGACCTCCACCCTCCCCATGTCAACAATTGTCAAAAATTTTCTGACCCCCCCTCCCCCTATTTTGTTGACGTAATTAATGGACAGCCCCTTAACCAACAACAATGCCAAACACGTGTTATTCTCGTGCTCTATGACGTATTTCAAGCCAAGTTCACATATTTTGTAACACATCGCCCACGCGTGTCTTGTTTAACCCCCCCTCCCAGATACCGATATTTTTTTTTTAATCAACAACAATGCCAAACACGTGTTTCTCTCATGCTACAGCTAATGACGTATGTCAACCCATGCTTACCCCTTCCCTGTCATATTTCGTGACACTTCGCCCACACGTAAGTCTTGTTCCTCCCCCCCCCCCCCCCTTAACTTCCCATCCCAACAAAAAAAACACACAGATGTTCACTAATTGTATCATTCAAGGTCATACATTAGAATTAAGAAATGCCAATCCTATTGTTTCAAGGTCATATCTCTGAGGAAGACGTGACAATTTCTGTGTACGGGTTTTTTTTTTTTCCTTTTTTTTTTTAAATCTTGTCTGATCTGGTTATAGAATTGAGTTATTTACTGATTTTTTTTTTCTGCAACTCTGTTGTGAAAAAAAAAAATGTATCGGCAGCCAAAAAACGGCCGGTCCGACAGTTAACCCATAGTGCCAATATCGGTCACTCCCTACAACAATCGGCCGATCCGATATTAACCGATAGTGCCAATATCGGTCCGATACCGAGAGCGATCCGATTATCGGTCGCTCCCTAATGGGCTGTTTAAAAGGTCGGTTGCAATCATGTCCCTTGTAGTAGAGGGTCTAGCCCTAGGGGGCCACGCTTGTAAAGAATTTCCATCATTTTATTACGGTACATATGTCCACCCTGAGGTCAAACTGTTTCCAGTCGGGCCACGCCCATTCTAAGGCCGGCCCTGTATAAATGTAATCCTGTTCAGCTGTTCAGAATATTTGTGTATACTCTCATTTCTAATTGTTTAATGTCTGCATTATTCTGTGTGCTAAATGTTAAATTTTAAACCTGAAAACAACTTGACATTGATATTTTGTTCACAATAAATGATCACGTGTTATTTTCATTGTCAGACTTCTACAGGTCTTATTCAATCAGATGTATTTAACATGTTGACTAGTTAATTTCATGGTCGCAAGTCGAAATTTCATCAGGTCTGTAGGAAGCCCCTGTCAATACAGCTTTAAAAAGGAGAATCTGATATTTGTTGCTGAAAAAAAGCGGCTAGCCCAGGCAATCTTCAAGTATGCAGTGGCTACAGAAACAGAAAGCTAGCCACACAATCCTCAAATATGCAGTGGCAACAGAAACAGACACCTAGCCACACAATCCTCAAATATGCAGTGGCTACAGAAACAGACAGCTAGCCACACAATCGTCAAGTATGCAGTGGCTACAGAAACAGACAGCTAGCCACACAATCCTCAAGTATGCAGTGGCTACAGAAACAGACAGCTAGCCACATACTCTTCAAGTATGCAGTGGCAACAGAAACATACAGCTAGCCATACAGTCTTCAAGTATGCAGTGGCTACAGAAACAGACATCTAGCCACACAATCCTCAAGTATGCAGTGGCTACAGAAACAGGGGATCTTCAAAACTTTACTTATAGAAATTGATATTTTTTGTCTTTATGTCATTAAGTGAGGAACTGAAGGAAATGGAAAGCTCAACTTGTGATGTCATTATCAACATTAACAGTGATCATGACGTAATTGTACACAACTAATAATAGAAAGATATTCTGAACTTTAACATCATTCAAAGAATGGTGCCTTCCAACTGATGAGTTCATCTAGATGTCTATCAATAGATAACACTCTACTTCGGTTTTTAACAGGCGAAAGACACGTTCCAATCAGTAAATTCACAGAGATATCGAAAGAAGAAAACAGCTTAGAATTTAAACACTGTGTATTTTAAATCAAACATTATTTGAAAATTATAATAAAAATGTAAATTGCAACAAATTAACTTTGTATGATACAAGTTGAGATCTAATAAAAACTTCAATCAAGTTTGGCTCACATAAAATAAAGGGAAAATTATTGTAAGAAATAAAACTTAGAAAAAAATCACACAAAAAAAGTGACTAAACTATATCAAACCAAACAACAAACTTGAAAAATTGCCAGTTTGTTTTGATGAAGTTAATCCCTAGAACTGCGAGTCTTTGAAAGGGGTAAATATGGTATCTCCGTGTTGAATGATAAGCAATTTTATTTTGGCAAATTTTAAAATGAATAACTATTTTTGTTAGATATTTCACTTTTCATTTTTTTTATATGGGAAAAAAATATAAATTTGAATAAATGTTTCAAAAAAGAAAGGTTGAAATGTTGATATTATATTACAGGTTTTGACACGTGATTTGTTTTTGTAAAAAGAAAATAGGTGCCGGTACTCAGTGATGGATTGCCTAACTTTTAACTACCAGTTCGCACCTCGATGCAAGCTAAATCACAACTGCAAAGATACTATTTAAAAAATAACTTAACTTTAACAAATTAATAATACAATAAAATAATAATAAACGTTAAAATAGAAGAAAAGTAATAATTTTTTCCCCACATTGAAAAAGGTGCCGGTACGTCGTACCGGTGCGTACCGGCACAAAAAAAGCACTGGGTTTTGATTCTATTACATGTTTATGTTATATATTACATGTTTTAATTATGTCATATTCTTAAAAAAAATAACATAAGTTATATTTTACATTCTTAAGTACGTGACCGCTTTCATTTTATTGAGTTTTTACATAAATCAACTTTTGAACATTAACATCCAAATTTCGTAGCTACATTTTGAAAGAAAAGCTAATGAAAACACATAAAGAAATTTCTAAAGACGAAAATAGATTCAGAGGCATTAATCTGAAACATTTGAATATTTAGATTCAGTCTAGAAGAAAATGTCTTTATATTATGGGATAGTTACCATGACGGTTGAAAGGCAAACTATCCATAGGGACCATTCAAGTAGTAATTTCTATTAACTCTAATGCCACGGGACCCAAACATCTATGAAAGTATCTGCCCAAGGCGCCCAAATAAGGCTTTGAGAGTTACAATGCATCATTTCTTAATGTTTCAAATGTATTATTTTATTTTATTGTAGCCTAAACATTTTCATTTCACCCAAAACTTCATACAGTTATCTGGCAACACATTTTATAAAAATATCCCGCACCGTATGCCAGATTGGATATTGCAAAACAATTTTTTTTTTAAAATACTTCGACATTATAAAACAAAATATTAATAATAGACGTTAGTGATTTTATCGTCGAAGGGGTAAAAGGAACATGTATCACAATCACAATAATCAACAATACACAACACTATTTAACAACAGTCTGTTTAGTATCCACTTACAACAATCAATCAATAATACTATTTAAAACATTTCTTTATTAAATATACTGTGTTTTTCCTAATCGAATGGCATTGTATAAGGAAATACCCTTTCCACTTTATGTGTACAGTAAACCGTATCAACTATTTAAAATACCTGTGTGATTATCTTCAACAAACAACCAAAAATAATACAGATTCAAATATAGCAATCAAAATTGTACAATATTTTACCATCTGAATGGATAATTTAATTTCAATTTTTTTTAACTTTGATTGGAAGTAAAGAAATAAATAAAACTGATCCAACAAAATCTGGGAATGACAATGTTTAATTTTGTTTTAGTCTCCAATTGTGCATGGAATTCTTGGCCAACGTTGGGTCTTTTTTAGCAGCAATTTCCATCCGTTCTCCTTGGAGGTAAGGATTGCCATGGTCGGAGACCTCAGACTGAGAGTGAAATACATTTTAATTAAAAGCAATTACTAGACTGGCGGATTATGTGCTAATCAAAGTGATAATGCTGATAAATAATAATTCCTTGATCTCCTCGCGGAGCTAAAGACCACCTGCCATAACTCACCATTGTCAAATTAGTCAAACTAAGGGCCACCTGCTAAAACTCCAGATCGTCAAATTAGTCAAACTAAGGGCCACCTGATAATGCTGATAAATAATAATTCCTTGATCTCCTCGCGGAGCTAAAGGCCACCTGCCATAACTCACCATAGTCAAATTAGTCAAACTAAGGGCCACCTGCTAAAACTCCCGATCGTCAAATTAGTCAAACTAAGGGCCCCCTGCCATAACTCCCCATAGTCAAATTAGTCAAACTAAGGGCCACCTGCTAAAACTCCAGATCGTCAAATTAGTCAAACTAAGGGCCACCTGCCATAACTCACCATAGTCAAATTAGTCAAACTAAGGGCCACCTGCTAAAACTCCCCATAGTCAATTAGTCAAACTAAGGGCCACCTGCTAAAACTCCCGATAGTCATATTAGTCAAACTAAGGGCCATCTACTAAAACTCCCGATCGTCAAATTAGTCAAACTAAGGACCACCTGCTAAACTCCCCATGGTCAAATTAGTCAAACTAAGGGCTACCTGCTAAAACTCCCGATCTCAAATTAGTTAATCTAAATTCAACGGACTAGCACGGACATTTTGACTGGTATTTCTTTCATGCTGTTTGTACGTCACCATTTCTTGCCAAGCTGGCAGCTACAATAGTCAGATTTTTAAAATCTACAAATAATCAGGATCGTTTTTATGGACAGACAAACTAGGTGACTCGGGCCCTCAGTGCCATACGGCCCCCTTCTAACAAATCTGATGCTATCAGGGCACCTAACTCACTTTCACCAAGGGCTCGCCAACGTCTTCAAATGTCCAGGGCCCCATAACACGTAAGAGCAGGTCACCTGACAATCAAATTATTCCGGCAGAGTGACAGCCCAGATTTTTATTAGAAAAACAAAGGGATATTTAAAGTATTGAGATTGTGTCGCTTGATCTAATATATATGTCAGGGGTGTAAACCAACATTTTGTTAACGTTGTCAAGTCTTGTCCTGTAGCACCACAGAGAACAGTTCGGACAATGGCGCGTAACTGGGATATGGGGGGGGGGGACACTTCAAGCGTCAATTACTTTGCCGCCAGCCCGTGACGGCGTCTGTCATACTAAAGTACTTTTTGGTATGGTGATAAAGAGGCTATTTTTAGACCCCCCAACCCCCTGAGAGCCGTGGTCATTTAATGGTCAATGGGACTACCAGCAAGGTGACCATACAGATGTCCTCAGACCAGGTTTTAAAAATGTCAAGTGACTTTGAAGGTCTTGCAATTTACATCTGGTTTTTTTTTATTACATAATATTTTTACTATTAAAATAGACTTCTCTTTCTCGACACACAATGACTCATTGTCACAGATGTATAAGTCATAGACTCATTGTCACAGATCTTTAAGTCATAGACTCATTGTCACAGATCTATAAGTCATACACTCATTGTCACAGTTCTATAAGTCATAGACTCATTGTCACAGATCTATAATTCATACACTCATTGTCACAGATGTATTAATCATAGACTCATTGCCACAGATCTGTAAGTCATAGACTCATTGTCACAGATCTATAAGTCATGGACTCATAGTCACAGATCTGTAAGTCATATACTCACCCTTTTTTTAATCATGTGTGGAGATTTTTTAGCCACCAGTGTCAATCGTTTCCTGCTGGCTGACAGATTTGGATTGTTCTCCTGGAGGGACATAAAATAGAGTGTACATCATATCAACATGTTTGCTCAATCGTGCTTTGTATATTAGATGGCTAGTTTAATTGTTTTTATATTTGATTGTTTGTTTAATTGTGTGTATGTTTGATTGTATGATTGACTGTTTGATTGTTTGTATATTTCATTACTTGTTTAAATGTTTGTATGTGTGATTGTTTGTATGTCTGATTGTTTGTATATTTGATTGCTTGTTTAATTGTTTGTATAATGGTTGTTTGTATATTTGACTATTTATTTAAATGTTTGTATGAATGATTGTTTGTATGTTTGATTGTTTGTATGTTGATTGTTTGTATGTTTGATTGTTTGTATGTTTGATAGTTTGATTGCTTGCTTAATTGTTTATATGTTTGATTGTTTGTATATTTGATAGATCGTTTAACTGTTGGTATATTTGATTGATTGTTTGATTGTTTGTATGTTTGATTGTTTATCTCCCCTCACCAGGCTCTCTCCGTTGTGCTCCATCTTGGACAGCTCGTCAATGACCTTGTTCAGCGCCATCTGCTGGCTCCCGCTGGAGCCCTTGGACGAGACAGTCTGGCTCCCTGCGGGGCAGGTGAACATGTGCTCTGTATCGCAGGGACAGTCCTGTTCAGACAACAGCTTCTGGTTGTTATCTGCGCTGTTGACGAAATTCTCCACACAATTATCCTTAGCAGCTGTGAACAAAAATGACAATGTTCTCAATCAGCTACTAGAGTTGTACATTTTTAAAGACTTCCATTAATAAAAAATTTTTCTGATAAACTTTGTTTTTATTTCTTGCACTGGCCAATTGCACCATTAATAATGTTGACATGTGTTTGCACTGACATGTTTCCTGTTAACATTTCCCTTAAAGTTCATTCAGAACTTTTAAATAAATTATACGAAGATGTCTTACCTATTTTACCCAGAGGGCAGGGGTTGGGAGGGTTACAGTAAGCCGGAAGTTGTTTGTCAGTCTTGACTTGTTTGGCATTTGGCGCTCCTTCGGCAGTACCACCTGGCATAGAACAAAATAATGGCCTTGACATTGAATATCATACTAAAAGAAAAATGAATTGTGTGTATGTGAAATTAAAGAACTAAATGACTTATTAGCATGAATCAAACTGAATACAGGGTTTTTTTTGCCATGTAGCGCGCCGGATCTGCGATCCGGCACCTCTGAAATGCAACCCGGCACCTCTTATAGTTTTCTTCATTTGGTAAAAAGTTTAAAACTTCAGAGACCCACCACCTCTTATTGAAGAGACCCACCACCTCTTATTGAGCAAAAAAACCCCTGACTGAATATATTAATGAATCAAATTGAATATATTCATGAATCAAACTGAATATATTCATGAATCAAACTGAATATATTCATGAATCAAACTGAATATATTCATGAATCAAACTGAATATATTCATGAATCAAACTGAATATATTCATGAATCAAACTGAATATATTAATGAATCAACTGAATATATTCATGAATCAAACTGAATATATTCATGAATCAAACTGAATATATTCATGAATCAAACTGAATATATTCATGAATCAAACTGAATATATTCATGAATCAACTGAATATATTCATGAATCAAACTGAATATATTCATGAATCAAACTGAATATATTCATGAATCAAACTGAATATATTCATGAATCAAACTGAATATATTCATGAAACTCATTGTTTTAGTGAAGTTTTTTAAATCAATTTCTTTATTTGACAAAAAAAAAACTTCAGTTATATTTTAGCAATGGCTCATGAAGTGAACATTCTGTGTGTGTTCGTGGGGGCGGGTAGAGATAATGACCACGTGTTATTTACTAGGGTTCAGGAGCGTAGGAAGGGTAGTGTGTGTTGTGCGACCGCCCAGCCAGACGAACTAGAGAGGAAAGAGTGCTGCTGTTGAATGTTTTTGCACGTTTCAGATTGGAAGAAAGGCGCCAAAAAATATAACTGGAACATGGCGCCTAAACAGCAAGCTACGGCTCTGTTAGGACTTCTTTGAAAATTAGGTTTGACTTAGGAGTAATATAGGTTTTATATAATGAAGAATTCACTACAGAATAGGTGTGGTTGTATTGTTAAGACATGGGCAAACAACGGCATTAATGACGTTCAGATTTTATTTTTATTTCTTTTAAACACTCCATCCATCTGTTCTTGTTCACCGTTCTTTTAAATTTTAGATTCCGGTGTGACCCTTGGTTCACAAATGTCCTGGTATATATTCGTTCACTAGGTAAACTTTGTGGCGAGAGACAGGGATGGGGGGGAGGATTGTATAATTTACAAGGCTTAGAGCCCCCATAAAGAAAGAGGTCTCAAATGTAGCACTGTCCCACAGAATTAATTTATAGCTAATTAAAAACAATCTTGTGAATATCTGAGCCAACACCCACCCCACACAAAAAACACACACTTCTGCTTGGTATCCCACCAGCCCTGACCTGTGGTGACCTTTAACCTACCTGAGACAGACTGGAACCCGTGCAGGTCGCTGTTCTCCGTGTGCTCCTCATCTCTCAGGTGGGCATCACTGATCATGTTGTCGTCGTACATCGAGACCAGCTCGTTGTCATCTTGGTGCCAGTAGGGATAGCTGTCGGCGTTGCCAGCGTCCAGAACGGAGTTCCTGGGGAACAGCTCCTCGAACGGGTCGATCATTTGGGCGCCTTTCAGGTCTTCCATCCACGGGTGGTAGCTGGATAGGACTGCTTGCGCCAGCAGCGGGACCATACACAAGAAAACGGCCATTTGATGATAAATCTGAGAAGAAAATTGATACATTAACTTTCTTACACAGAGGCGGCCTTCGAACAGGACACGGGGCCCATGGCGAATGGCGTTTGTAGGGCACCCAGAGCGGGTGTTGTTTATGGCGCCAAAGGTGAAAATCTTAATATGAGGTCTGGGACAAAAGTTTAGTATAGTGACAGGTAACTAAAATTTCCCCACTCCAGGCCTCCAGCCTATTTATTATTTCTTCTGTTTATTTCTCACAAAATCTGTCAAATATTTTAACGAATGATCAATTGTCATT
>JAGDYQ010000237.1:29027-201527 GCA_021962125.1 Bulinus truncatus
CATTAGATCACAGCCGCTACTATATTAATACAGTCTGTCATTAGATCACAGCCGCTACTATAATTAATACAGTCTGTTATTAGATCACAGTCATTACTATATATTAATACAGTCTGTCATTAGATCACAGCCGCTACTATATTAATACAGTCTGTCATTAGATCACAGCCGCTACTATATTAATACAGTCTGTCATTAGATCACAGCCGCTACTATATTAATACAGTCTGTCATTAGATCACAGCCGCTACTATATTAATACAGTCTGTTATTAGATCACAGTCATTACTATATATTAATACAGTCTGTCATTAGATCACAGCCGCTACTATATTAATACAGTCTGTCATTAGATCACAGCCGCTACTATATTAATACAGTCTGTCATTAGATCACAGCCGCTACTATATTAATACAGTCTGTCATTAGATCACAGCCGCTACTATATTAATACAGTCTGTTATTAGATCACAGTCGTTGCTATATTAATACAGTCTGTCATTAGATCACAGCCGCTACTATATTAATACAGTCTGTCATTAGATCACAGCCGCTACTATATTAATACAGTCTGTCATTAGATCACAGTCATTACTATATATTAATACAGTCTGTCATTAGATCACAGTCGTTGCTATATTAATACAGTCTGTTATTAGATCACGGTCGTTGCTATATTAATACAGTCTGTTATTAGATCACAGTCGTTGCTATATTTAGATACAAGGATTCTGTATGCGCACGTGCCACATTCAAACCTTTATGTACTGGAGACAACAAAGACTTACTTATCTTTTATACTGTGTGGCATTGTCGGTACATTGGTCCATGTCAAAGAAAGACTAAATATAGACTTAATTTTTATTTATTTTATTTTTTTAGACTATAGAGGCACTGTCAGTACCAAGGTCTTATCCAATGAACGACTTAGCATCACGATATTGGCTCTGTCGGTAACATGTAGTCTCTAGGAACAAATGAATATCATGAGACTTGTCTATATATGTACTTATGTCAGTGATACTGTTAGTGCCTAGTGTCCATGTCATGGAGTGACTAAATGTCATGAGAAAGATACCTGTCTATATCTGTACTTATGTCAGTGACACTGTTAATACCTATGTCTATGTCATTGAACGACTAAATTTCAGCTTTACTGCGTCATTGGACACGTAACACAAACTAGCGGCGGATGGTTGTTTGGTGAATCAGAACAAATGAATGTCATGAGGCTTGTCTATATTTTATTACTTATGTCAGTGATACTGTTAGTGTCTAGTGTCTTTGTCATTGAACGACTAAATGTCATGGGTGAGATACTTGCCTATACTTGTACTTATGTCAATAACACTGTTAATACCTATGTCTATGTCATTGAACTGAATGTCAGCTTTACTGCGTGATTGGACACGTGACACAAACTAGACATGGCTACAGCAATGAAATGAGGGGTCGGGGCGGATGGTTGTATGGTAAAGTGCCCGGATGTCGAACCTGAGGTCTCCCGGGGTTCGATGTCCAGTGAAATCTAAAAGAATTTTTCAGGTAAATGTTGAAAGTTATATTGATGCCTCCCGTGGTGTCTTCATGGCCATTGCACTATCGGTTATGGTAGAGATTTTTAAAAAAGGGACACTACAAGATCAGTCAAACCCTCTAGAACAGCCCGGGGATAGAACAAAAGAGTCTTAAAAATTGATTGTCTTGCGATCAGTCACATGACCAGAGAGTACCAAGTACCCAGAAATAGTTTAAAACTTTCACACGGCAGGTTTATATAGCTCTAGATTCTAACCACCACCCATGTAGTTCAAAGGTCATTTCACTTCGATGATCATAAATGGGAAGTAAACAATTACTTGCATGCTGTTTGTTTTTGTTTACTTAAAAAAAAATTACACACTGTTATCATTTTATTTTTTTCAACAAAATCTAAAAAAAAAAAAACGTTTCCTAGCTTTGCTCTTTTTTTTTTGCAAGAGGATTAATTAATACAATGCGTTAAGTACTTGTAGGTGTGTGGTGGGGTGGGGTGGGGGGGAAGATATTTGGTAGTTGACCTGATCTCTGACAATTTGACCGTTACACATGACCTCAAGCAAAACAACGTGACCCAGTACGTTACCAAAACGTTCATCGACAACAACACCCCCCCCCCTTCCCTTTTCCCCTCCACTACGTCAAAATTGTAACATTACCTGATGAGCATTTTGGCCCCCACCCTAATTTCACTGTATGTCTTTATAGTTTTGTGTGTGTGTGTGTGTGTGTGTGTGTGTGTGTGTGTGTGTGTGTGTACATTAGCGTGTCAATCTTTTGTGCTATTACTGTTTCCAAGACTCTTATGAACGGAGAACATTGATCGCGGGGGGGGGGGGGGAGGCATTCAAACACCCTGGTAGGCCCTGACGGTACTGGCCTAGTTGAGCACAGTCATTCGCTATATAACGAGGTACAGATTAGTTTTTCTGAGGTCAGATGGGGGTCCCCCCCAATCGGTTCATACGGTCAGAGGCCCCAAGATTTGCTGGATTCGCAGATAAATTGATAAATGACCGATAGATTGATAATAAAATAGATGAATAAATTATTAATTAAAGATGATAGAAATAGAGAGAGAGATTGACTGACGACAGACATACAGATAGATAAATAAATAGATAGATCGCCTGACCATATAGATAGAAGATAGACATATAGATGCTGGATTGATAGATAGATAAATAAATAGATAGATCGCCTGACCATACATTATAGATAGAAGATAGACAGATAGATGCTGGATTGATAGATAAATAGATAGATCGCCTGACCATATAGATAGAAGATAGACAGATAGATGCTGGATCTATAGATAGATAAATAAATAGATAGATCGCCTGACCATACATTATAGATAGAAGATAGACAGATAGATGCTGGATTGATAGATAAATAAACAGATAGATCGCTTGACCATATATTATAGATAGATGATACACAGATAGATGCTGGATTTATAGATATATAAATAGATAGATAGACAGACAGACAGACAGACAAATTGTTCCCTGTAGAATGTAGCCCTTTTAATAACCTATTTTTAGTTTTTAAAAACTTGTAAAGTTGTTTGATGGCTTCCAGGCTTCATTGTCAGAAATTGTAAGTCAGAATATGAACTAAATTGGTCTCACAATTTCTATTTATCAATAAAAAAAAAAAGTTTTCATTCGTTTCTTTTTATGCGTGTTTTAGTTGTTTTTTTTTTGTATAGCTCGTTGTCAGAGTGGATAAGGAAACGTCATCATTTAATGAGTCATGTGACTCCCAGATAAATTTGTTGACATCAATTAGAGGCATCAATTTTGAGGAAGTGAATGATCACATATATTTGTCATTCAATTGTATGCCTTGTTGAAATAATCAATCTTCAGTTTTATTAATGTGTAGCGCACCAAAATCTTAATAATAGGTCCCCGAAATTACTCCAATAAATGTCTTTGCTAAGGACGACAAAAAATCAACATCTATAATGGCCTTGTTATATATATATATGTGTGTGTGTGTGTGCAGGCACGCCGAGAGGGGTGTCAGGAGGGGGTCAATGCCAGGGGGCCCGACCATGTCAATTTTTTCACGACTCATTGTTTATTAAGGGGCCCACAATGATGTCCTGCCCTGGCGCCCTTGTTGGCTCTCGGCGCCCCTGTGTGTGTGTGTGTGTGTGTGTATGATTGTGCGTGCATGTTTCTACTTATAGTTTTAAATACCAGTAGGTTAAGTACTTACCTTGATGCGGTTTCCTTCAGGACTGTCACACCCTGTTCCCAGTCTAAACTAAGAAACTGTAGGTTGTTGGGGTTTTTTTTGTTTGCTTTCAATCAGACTAATTTTAAATTTGTTTACATCAAGTTAATTAGTCCACTTCAGAAAACTTGAAGAAGAAACAAAAAAAAAAACACAAAATGAATGAAGTCCGATATTGTTTCGATCTCTCGCACGATTTCCTTTACGTCAGATCAATGTTCGAAAGTTATTAACCAAAATCTTTTAGACATTTAACTTTTCACGCTTGAAGTTATTGTCAATATATTTGTGCATACGTTTTAGAGTTACCTCCCAGTCTTGGTCTGTTGTGTCCAGAATTGATTTTTTTTGCTATTTGTGTGTTGTGCCACGTTCAAATTTAGCTCTCACAGCTTAAAAAAAGAAGAAAAAAAAAACAAGTTTAACGGATTAAAAAAACCACTTTTCCTGGCTGAAAATTTTTTTCCGCTCCCCTAAGGCCAAAAGCAAATCTGTCCGCGGTTTTAAAAAGAAAAAATCGAGAAAATTCTTGAATGGTTCTAAAAATAGTTCCTCTGTCCCATCCAAATTTATTAGACATTTAAAAAACCATAATTGTCTCAGTTATAACTTGAATTGTTCAGCTATAAAATATAATGAACTGCTTAGTGAAAATAGATACACATAAACTTGACTCTAACAGTGTGCATTAGGTCAGCTGTTGGTCCTTCAGATAATAGACTTTCGCCTGCCAAAAAAAAAACTACGAAAAATAAATCACCAGAAAAGCAGCCAAATTGTCCAGATTTAAGTCAAGATTTAAAAAAACAAAAAAATAAAACAAACACTTAAAAGCGAAATGAACAAATTGATTGATGCGTCTCACAGTATACCTCGATTGACTTCTTTTTTGACACAGCCTAAAAATAATATTTAATAAAATTGACACGATATGATGAAAAGCCTACATTTTTGTACAGTTCCCATCATTTAATGATGTCTTATACGACAATATAGTTTAAATATAAATAAATCTCTTTCATTATATAAGTTTCAAACACACCTGCTGTTTTTTTTTTGAAGGTGTGTTTATTAGCCGTGAGCAAAACAACACGGACAAAAAAGAAATAAGAATCGTGATTTTAGTTTATTATACAGGTAAGTGATAATATCTTCAGAACACCCCCCCACACCCCTTCACCCATACCGCTTACACATGATTCAATTTGCTTCAAAATAAATTTCACGTAAATTGATGGGGGGGGGGGGACTTTTTTTGTTATTTAGATTTCAAATGTTGATATGTGTGGGATTGAATAATTTTCAAATTAGAACAATAACTCAAGAAAGAGTTTTACTGTGTAATTTTTTTGTTTGTTTTTTTGTTTAGTGGTGGGTAAGGTAATGTGTCGTTTATATGTGCATGTGTGACTTTATGAATGACAGGTGAAAACCAAAGAAGACATTACACTGCTGTTTCACTCGTATATCGTATTGAGCACATTAGATGTATGGTCACGTGAGTATTATAGTCGTTAATTGGCACAAGGTCATTAATTTACAGTTCGGAAGTTGTTAGCCATAGGGTAAATTATGGGTCTCCCACCTCTACCGAAGGTTGGGGGGGGGAGGGAGTGGTCTACGCCTTTATAGTTAAATGTAAAATCTTAAATATTATCAATGAGTGATCATCTAATCAAACTATTGGTGCGCAATTTATTGCTACGTATGAACAGTGACGTTTATGTCTATATTTAGACCCGAAAACTAGGTCATCGGTACTTACTATTTCCTTAAAATCTTTAAGTCTGGGGCCCCATGAATATGAACGTTACTTGGGATCATGTTACATTATGAGAGTTGGAAAGAAATCTACTTCGAATTTGAGAATATGAATTTGAGTGCATCGGTTTTGTCTCTCTCATGGAATGGCGCTTTACAAAATTACATAGATATTTGTTGGCCTTGTGATGAGACGTCCATAGATATGTGATGGCTTAAATATGTATTAAGTGGCCCAGTGTTGACAATACCATAGATTTAGGCGGCCCTATGCTGACACATCCATATATATGTTGTGGCCAAATGATGTGAATTTCATAGATATTTGATGACTTTATGCAGAAGTAACTTTTGGGGGTACCGAATGCATCTAATGGAAATTAATACTGGAGGGGTCTCTTTAGCTATGAGGGTCCCTAGGTGATTGCATAGACACGACCCCTGGTTATCAGATTATTCAACATGTATATCCATAACCTTTCAAAACGGTACGTTCTGTGGAGTCTAGAGATTCGAATCCTTAAACCCTACAGTGTAAACGGACTGTAATGTTTACAGTAGCCAGCAATTATGTTTTACAGAGAAATACATTGAAAGATTTTCAATAGTCACAGTTTCAATTTCAAATATTTCTTCATCTTTTTTTTTTTAATTTGAAGCTTACCATATTTTTTTTCTCTCTCTCTCTCTCTACCGAGATGAGATTATATCCAAAATGTTGATCTTGAGAGAAAGAAAAAATAAATAATTAAAAAAAAAAAACTGGTGTTGGGGAAAAACGGCCCCGAGGGGAGGGAGAGAGAGAGGAGGGGGAGGGGGTTAATGGTCAGTGGAGCAGACTTGTTGTGTCCTGTCAGGTGATTTTTGAGGTTAATCAAACACAACGAAATATTTGAACGTTGTCCAGCTGCTGTGTGACTTTCCAACTCCCCCCTCCCCCCTCCATCCCTCCAACATCATCACCCCCCCCCCCTTTCAACGCTCCTCTGTCCTACCAAGAAATGGACCTTTTTTTTTTAACTATAAGGAAGGTTTGTTTTCCTTTTAATTTTTCATCTCTATGTTGTTCAGTAGTTTAAAAAAATGGAGTAGAGAGTAAAAGCCAAAAGCGGTGAATAGAAAAAAGAGAAAAACGAAGGCGAAGATCATAAATGAAAAGGCCGAGCTGTAGAAATAGCTTTAATCTTATTGCAAAGCTCATTATTACTACTACTACCATTGAACGTACGGACTTTTTGCGCGATCATTCGAGTTATTATAAGTGTCAGTGATTATTAGACCCACTTTCAGAGATAAATGTGTCAATACTGTCGATGACCCAAATCAACGGTGCGTGTTAAGTTGGTGTAAGGCACGGGTGTGTTTAGGGTGGCAGAGCCGGTAAGTCGGTTACATTGTCCATTTTAGTGCTTTTTGATTATCATAACTGTAAATGTCATCGAAACCCAGACCATTGGTTTGTGCATCCAGCTGACTAACCACTCGACCACATAGAAAGTTTACTTTTCATAGTTCATCTCTGTTTTATTGAGCTCCTAACAGTGACTTAACCAGAGCGGTTCTCATGGATAGGCGAAACTAGGCGTTCGTATAAAGCCCCACACAACCAAAGTGGGCCCCCCCTTTCCAGTATAAAAAATTATCAGATCTGATGCTATAGGGTGCCCCAAAAATATCTCACAGTCTCTTCCTCGGGCCCCCATAAAGAACCTAAGAAACGCCGTGGTCTTGACTAGAATCATACAATGGTAACTTCATCTGTCTTGGTTTTATTCACACACACGCTTTTTAACAATAAATACGGAAGTTTCTTGACATGTTTCGTTAACTATAATACGATGCAGGGGAAACCCCCAACAATGAGATTACTTTTACTTTTAATTATTCTTCTTCGTAAGTAAAGAAAAGACTATTGTGCAAACGTTTTTTTTTACATTCTTTTTCATGTAGATAATCAATTATTCACAGAAACAATACATGTAGTTAAGGACATTCAATTTATTCATGTACTTTACAGCTTTTAATCTATTTTTTTATGTTTTTAAATACCCAAAGTAATGAATTCACTTTATGTCTTTGATTTATCTCCCCCCTTCCACCCACCCTTTAACGTCGTAAAGTGAATTATCCCATTGTTTTCTTCTTCTTCTACTTCAATGAGTAAATAGTACAGAGATCCTACTGTTTCACCTTTTTTTTTTATTCCTGTTTGACATTTTATATCCGTTAACAAATGGCTCTTATTAAAATGCAGAAAGAAATGAGAAAAAAAATTCTGAAATGAATGTATCCGTGTCTAAACCATGTTTGCGCTTCTGGTTGAATGGGGGATGGGGCTATTTGAACAGAATTGTGGAACCTATGAGCTAACAAGTTCTGCGGGGAGACAGACCGATAACAGCTCACGAAAATTAAATGGTCAATTTGTTCTAAGGGGGTCCCTTTTTACTTCGGGACACGCCAGGGCTATCCCAAAACGGATGTTTGCTTCATCACTGCTCTTTTCAACAGGCGCCGTCTTTATGTTATTAATCAAATGATGATGCCTCGGAAATGATCTTGGAATATTCGTGGGCCCAAGGCAGAAATACTGTCAGGGTTTCGGGTGAAGGGGGGCTATTAAAAAGGGCATGTAGGGGGGGGCATAAATTACCTGTATGAAAAGTTTATCTTTCAAAGCCTTTGCAGACTATCGGGTTAGGTCAGGGATTGGCAAACTACGGCTCGCGAGCCGCATGCGGGTCTTTCGATGTCAATTTGCGGCTCTTTCGATGTCAATTTGCGGCCTTCCAGTTCCATGCGCAAATAATGATAATTATATTATTTTATATACCTAATCCTAATCAAATACAATAATATTTAAACAACCATTTTAGAGGCTCTTTAAAAAAAACTAAGAAAATTGTAAATTATAACTTATGGCTCCTCCGTATCAAAAGGTTGCCGACCCCTGGGTTAGGTCAGTGTTTTCTCAAACTTTCGACATCTTTTTTTTTTTTAATTTTCATAATACTGTGTACCCCTCCCTACTAAAAGCTACTATTTTTTTTTTTCGGACGGTAACTGTTACCTCCCATTTCAAATGTTTTCTCTTTAGTCGTGCATGTTTACTTGATATTCTCAGCTCGTAACCCCCCCCCCCTCCCACCATACCCCCATTGCCTTCAACTACCTGGCATATGAGCAGTTTAGTTCTAATCTCATATGCCAAGTTGTACTTTTTAAAAAAAAAAAAAACTCAAATCCGGATAAACAGTTTTGGTAAACGCTCAGAAGGTGATTACTGCTATGGTGAACGTGACGTCTCCACCACTTGTCACAGGTACAGATTAAGTGATTAATTTACCTTTTTTTTTAAAACCAGGTGACATTACACACTGCTACTGTTGTATGACAATTTGCGTAACTGTTAAATCTTATTGAAAAAAATCTCCATTTTTTCATGATAGTTAAATCTGATTAATAAACTAAAAAAAAAAACATTTTGTAATCAGGATATGGCATCTTTTAAAATTATTAAAAATTCGCTTTAAAATCTGTACAGAGAGGGGGGGGGGTAGGAATGTGTGTTCGTGCGATGCAGAGTTCTCGACTGCCGTGCGAAGGGGTCCTAACTCGATCTCACCTTTAGATGGGTATCCGACTTCACCTGCCCCAATTTCCCATAGGGCTTAAGGGAACTAGTCGGCGTTATTGCAGTCATATTATAAAAGTTGGGGGTCAGTTTTTGCGGCTGTCCAAGATTGCATTCAGGATGGACGGGTCAGATGAGGTCAGTCGAGAAGTGAAGTGTGCAAAGGTAGTCAGAGAGTAGCTTTACCATCGTGAAATGACGTCATGTGTTTATGTGCGCTCGCGGCTGGCCATGCGTAGGATAACAACGGACGGGTCAGTTGAGGTCTATCGAACGGTGTGGTTGTAGATAAAAATGAATTGTTTGCACGTGTTGCGTGGGCCACAGGGCGTCCATGTGGTTAAGTCCGATTTGAAGGACCAGATGAGACCAGTCGAGTCTTGGCCTTTCCACCACTAAACGATAACATTGAAGATAGATTGGACCACTCTGCCATCTCCTGTCTTACCGTCTTCGACATCTTAAACAATGGATACTTTTTTAATTTATACAACTTTTTTTTTTTTTTTAAATGACAAGAAATGATGAACTTTTCTTAAACTTTGTAAATTCATGCAGCAGCTTAAAAAGCATTTTGTATCACTATTTGAATCACTATTTGTATCACTATTTGTATCACTATTTGTATCACTATTTGTATCACTATTTGTATCATTATTTGTATCATTATTTGTATCACTATTTGTATCACTTTTTGTATCACTATTTTATCGCTATTTGTATCACTATTTTATCGCTATTTGTATCACTATTTGTATCACTATTTGTATCACTATTTGTATCACTATTTGTATCGCTATTTGTATCGCTATTTGTATCGCTATTTATATCATTATTTGTATCGCTATTTGTATCACTATTTGTATCACTATTTGTATCACTATTTGTATCGCTATTTGTATCGCTATTTGTATCGCTATTTGTATCGCTATTTGTATCGCTATTTATATCATTATTTGTATCGCTATTTGTATCACTATTTGTATCACTATTTGTATCGCTATTTGTATCACTATTTGTATCGCTATTTGTATCGCTATTTGTATCGCTATTTATATCATTATTTGTATCGCTATTTGTATCACTATTTGTATCACTATTTGTATCACTATTTGTATCACTATTTGTATCGCTATTTGTATCGCTATTTGTATCGCTATTTGTATCATTATTTGTATCACTATTTGTATCACTATTTGTATCGCTATTTGTATCGCTATTTGTATCACTATTTGTATCGCTATTTGTATCGCTATTTGTATCGCTATTTGTATCGCTATTTGTATCGCTATTTGTATCACTATTTGTATCACTATTTGTATCACTATTTGTATCGCTATTTGTATCACTATTTGTATCACTATTTGTATCGCTATTTGTATCACTATTTGTATCACTATTTGTATCACTATTTGTATCGCTATTTAATTAGCAAAATTTTTAAGAGACCTGCCCTTGCCCGAGGCCCCTCCCCTCCCCCCCCTCCCGTAATATTTAAACTATGTTTACGACGCCATTTTGGCCGACGGGCACCGCGGTCTATACAAAGTACTAAAAACTAGTGATATCGGAAAAGAATACATAAAAGATATAAATCTTTGTTAGGTTAAAAAAAAATGTATATCCGGTGTAGGAAATCGGACAAAAATTTATATCCCCAAATCGGACAATGTTTAACAAACAAGTGAACTTTTTGAATAAAATAATGGTGGATAAATATATATCTTTTTGTTGAATCTCTGTATCCATCCATCACTAACCTATAGAACGCACAACAATAGGTAACCAATGAACACAACACATGTTCTATGTGGTACGATTAGGCTAGGAGGTTACGACACGTTTTGGTTGCATGCCAACTTTAATTCATGTCGACATAGTTTTCATTGTGATTTTTTTTTTTTAAAAGTGGTCATACGTTTTGTTCTTGGGCCCCTAACAATCTTTACTATCCGGGGCCCCTTTATCTTATCTTCACTATCTGCTGTCACACATTATATATCTGGGGCCCACTATCATAACACATCTTCAGTATCTGTGGTTCAATTATGCCTACACTATCTGGGGCCACACCTACACCCCACCCCCGGGCCACCCCTAAACCCAACCCCCGGGTCACCATCGTATCAATGAGATTAACGATCGGAATGTAAATATTAATTAATTAAACAGTACATCCATAGACATTATCATAGTCATCCCCCTAGACCCCCCCCCTCTTCCCACTTCACAAGGGAGGCCCATCCCCACTTCACAAGGGAGGCCCATTCCCACTTCACAAGGGGGCCCATTCCCACTTCACAAGGGGGCCCATTCCCACTTCACAAGGGAGTCCCACTTCCCACTTCACAAGGGAGGCCCCCTTCCCACTTTACAAGGGGGCCCATTCCCAACTTCACAAGGGGCTACCCCCGCCCCCCTAAGAACAGAAAGGTCATCAGTACATCCACCAACCACCCAAAACTCCCAATGCTGAGACGGCACTGCCTTGTGTAGTGAAGCACACAAGTAATGCTTACGTACACGCAAGATAAACAATATCTTCTCTTATATTGGCTGTTGTATTGTTTTGTCTTTTTTTTTTAGAAATCGCTGTTTTAATTTCTTTTTTTTTTCTTTAATATTGTGTCCATCATCCGATTATCCCCCTTTTTTCACGTACTAAACCAATTTGGGTTTTATTTGTTTTTACGCGAAAACTTCGAAATTAAATTTGGAAACTTTACTTATACATATAAAAAAGGAAGTAAGATAAAAATAGAACTAACGTCACCGAGCGGTTCCTGGAAAAATAATTGTGAAACTGGGTAAACAGCTAATATATGGCACATGGAGAATGTTTTTTTTTGTTTGTATTAAAGTATGCCGTCACGCATGGTTATTATAGTATGCAGTCACGCATGGTTTAACTTATGTTTCTTTATTTCAATGTTCCCCCACCCCATAAACGCTGGAATAGCTGGTACATATTTTTTTTGAATTGGTTAGTTGATCTGTGTGTAGGCCTGGCAGGTTTGGGTTTCAATCCAGTCACTTGTTGGCGTGGCCAAAACGAGTTTTAAAAAATCTCTTATATTCTCTCTCTAATACCCTGTTATTCTCTCTCTAATTCTCCTCTCTCTCTCGGTGTAACTCCCTCTTTGTCTCTCTAATTACACTCTTTAAGACTCTCCAATTCTCTCTCTCTCTATCTTTAAGACTCTCCAATACCAACTCTCTCTCTAAGACTCTCTAACACTCTCTCCATTTAATAATCCGAGAGGATTGCAGTGATTGATTTTATTTCAATCATTTAGTGTTCCAATGGGCCCTCAGTGATTGAACTAAATTCCTCATAACGATTTATATGGGTCTTTACATCTCGTGTGTGTGTGTGTGTGTGTGTGTGCGTGTGTGCGTGCGTGTGTGTGTGTGTGTGTTTGTGTGTGTGTGTGTTTGATTATGTGTGTGTGTGTGTTTGATTATGTGTGTGTGTGTGTGTTTGATTATGTGTGTGTGTGTGTTTGATTATGTGTGTGTGTGTGTGTTTGATTATGTGTGTGTGTGTGTTTGATTATGTGTGTATGTGTATGTTAGGGTGGAGTGAAAAAAAATAAATTTTATTCTAATAGTTCAAAATGGTTGGCAAATGGTCTAAGTAGTTACGGCCTAAAATATCTTTTATGTAGTGTAACATTTACCGGTGCCCCAAGGGCATTCAAATTTTAAAGGATACAAACTTTTAAGCATTATAACAATTTTGAATGAAATCATCTCAATTGTGATATATACGTAATGTTAATGCGCAAATATGAACTGCTGAACTAAATTATTTTTATGAATTCAGAATTTAACAATTTAACAATAAGTCAGGATCGTCGATTTTTCTTAAGGCGGGAGACAAATATTTGACAGGAAGATGGTCTTCCACAAGTGCCTGTCACCATCTTTGCACGACGGTTTTGTTTTAATGTCAAACCAAACATGACCTCACAATATAAGTTGAAAGTTCTTGTAGCTCAAATGACTGAGACATCGTTACAATATACAAACGGAGCAATATGTTCGCCTTTGTCCACCAGCGTGCATGAGACAATTTGCCAGGATCGTGGTGAGCAACCCACAAAATTCTCCGGCGACGCCCTTCCAGAAAGCCACACTCTTGACGTTGGAAAGCTCCCTGTTCAGCAGCTTCTCTGCGATCGTCTCCCTTGGGTAGCCTTCAATCTCTGCGCGGAGTCTCTCTTGTATCGATTCCACGGACAAGTCTGAATATATCGGAGTATCGATATTGGTTTCTGTTTATAACGAAATGGCAACTTGTTATAATAACATTCTTCGAATTCACACATATCGATATTACAAAGTGTAAACAGTGTAAGCTTAATACACCTGAAAACCACCCTTCCCTTTAAGCTGTTCGCGTGTTCGCATGCAACTTAATTCGCCGAGCGCGCGCACCGACATTACAACCATGCGCTCTAAAGATTCTTTTATCTGGCCTAAATATAGCTGTATTGCGCACAATAATTTAAATTTCCTTGCAAAGTTACGCCCTGGGAATATCAAATGCTGCGCACAAACTTTAGTGAACATTGCCTGCAACCATGTTTCATAGGAAAAAAAATTGCATGGCTCTGCAGAATTATTTTCTTTCCATGAAATGTTAAAACTAACCAAACCAATGTACCGTACTATTTATTACCTCCCCTGTCTCATTACATGTAAATTGTGGCCACGAAAAATGTTAATGAGGGCTGCAAGTACGGTGCTTCATATGGTCAAAAAAAAATAAAGAGTCACACCATAAGTCGATTCAGTCAAGCTTCAGAGAACAGAATAAACCAAAATAAAATAATAATTATTATAATGAAAAATGAGATGAACTCCAATGTTGCATAGAGTGGGTGGTGGGGAAGGGACTGTGCTTCCTTTAAAATAAAAATATTGAATTCAACACGGAACAATTACTTTAAAATAAAAACCGGCTCTTTATTAGCTCCCTCCACCCACACACACACGCACACTCACAAAACCGAACTTATTGTTTATAGTTGAAAGCGGTTCCTATCACTGAGTGCAGGGGACGGATGGTCGAGCGCTCGTCTATCTACCTGAGGATCCCGGGTTCGATCTGCGGTGGTGACCACTGGGAATTTTTCAGGTAGTGGTGACCCCATGGCCATTACACTCCTGGTTTTGGTGGGGGATAAAAAAAATCCTATTTACAGCGCCGAAAATAAGGATTTGGCGGCCCTGGGGGGGGCGGGGCCTTGGCCTCTTTCGGTACCCCCTGCATTTTGATATTCGACACCATGACATGAGATAATGTCCCGGGGGGGGGAACTCTCGAATTAGGACCCCACCTCCCCCCACCCTAGGTGCGCCGCGTCCTTTTTAGAAGCGGGAGGGGTTCAGAGAGGTTGAGGATAAATATATCATCATTACAGGATTGAGGATAAATATATCATCCTTACAGGGACTTCACAGATCACTGGAAACCTGGGAGTGGGGGGGGCAGAGGGGGGGTGTAAAATGACCCACGCACCTAGTACCCGATACGTCCGCCGAGATTATCAGCACTACAGCAGACCGGAACAACCTGCGCGCGATAAACGCCGGACATACGACAACTCTTACGCAACAGCAGATGCGAAAGCTAAAAACAGACTTTGATCTCAATGTCATGCTGCTCGACATGGTCGAGTGAACGCTATCAAAGATAAACACAAAAAAAATGATGGGGGGGGGGGGGAGTGATAAACAAGAATACGGTTAAAAGCTGAAGAAATTTGAAAGAAAAACATAAAATATGTTGAATACAATAACTTGCTAAACTGGAGCTGTCAACACAAGTTTATCACACTGTACTGCCCTTTTGATCATGTCATCCCTTTTATCTGGACAAATTTTCGAAGAAAAACATGCCTGAAAGAAAATCTGTAATCTCGTTTTCGAATCTGCCCGCCATCTTGGTATGTATTTGTAGGCATTATTTGTGAGTGTCAGAGCTGTACTTTAGGAGTGGCATATAGCGCTACCGCCTACAGCCCCCCCCCCCCGGCGGAAGAGGCCCCAGCCAGGAGCGTCCAAATATGCATGTAGTCTCTGCCAGTTACCCCTCAAATATCTGTAGTCTCTGCCTGTTGCCCTTCAAATACCTGCAGTCTCTCCGTGTAGCTCCCTCAAATATCTGTAGTCTCTGCCTGTTGCCCCTCAAATATCTGTAGTCTCTGCCAGTTGCCCCTCAAATATCTGTAGTCTCTGCCTGTTGCCCCTCAAATATCTGTAGTCTCTGCCTGTTGCCCCTCAAATATCTGTAGTCTCTCCGTGTAGCTCCCTCAATTAACTGTAGTCTCTGCCAGTTGCCCCTCAAATATCTGTAGTCTCTGCCAGTTGCCCCTCAAATATCTGTAGTCTCTGCCAGTTGCCCCTCAAATATCTGTAGTCTCTGCCTGTTGCCCCTCAAATATCTGTAGTCTCTGCCAGTTGCCCCTCAAATATCTGTAGTCTCTGCCTGTTGCCCCTCAAATATCTGGAGACTCCGACCCCGAATTATCTGAAACAAGGCTCACTATTGCAGCCATTGACCTTGGCTTGAACTGTTCTTACATTTGGGGGGGTGGGGGGCGGTATAAGCAAAGGTATTATCGGGGGTGGAGGTGGCTTAAGAAAAGTTACAAATGTGTGTGTGTGTGTGTGACATAAACGAATTAGTTTCAGAATTATGTGATTATTGAAATATGACAGCTATTATTCAGGAAATGAGTATTCATATTTTTGCGTCATAATGTTAATGTTTTAATCAATGATATATAATGTTATAATAAACTTGTCAAATAGCCTCGCTGAGAAGATAGGGCTGGGGGGTTTGGGTGGGGATTTCCTGACGACAGCCCTGAAATATTGTGACTAAATAAAGCATCCCGTCCAGAAAAAAACGACAACAAGAAATAGGACGATTGTCATTTGCAGGGCCTAGGGCGTGTCCATTGCGAGGGGGGGAGTGTCATTTGCAGGGCCTAGGTCGAGTGTCATTGGCAGGGCCTAATTAAAATGTCATTTGCAGGGAGTTGGTCGAGTGTCATTTGCAGGGAGTTGGTCGAGTGTCATTTGCAGGGAGTTGGTTGAGTGTCATTGGCTGGGCCTAATTAAAGTGTCATTTGCAGGGAGTTGGTCGAGTGTCATTTGCAGGGAGTTGGTCGAGTGTCATTTGCAGGGAGTTGGTCGTGAGTCATGAACGGGTCCTGATAAGAACAGTTAGGAAATATGAAAACTAGAAGCGCGGGGGCTTATTAGGCGCGGCGCCTAAGGGCTTTCGCCCCAGTAACAGCCACTAAAGCCCAAAGTTCGGTTCACCTCTATTTATAAAACAGCATTCGAAGAAACGCATTTCATTTCAAGTTTTTCCTTCAACTAATAGTCTGTCAATAAAAAGAAAAACATTTCGTACTCAAAAAAATATTTTGGACTAATTAGACGGAAACATTTTGGACTAAATAGACGGAAACATTTTGGACTAAATGGACGGAAACATTTTGGACTAAATAGACGGAAACATTTTGGACTAAATAGACGGAAACATTTTGGACTAAATATGCGCGGTAACGATTTGGACTAAATATAGAAACTTTGGATTCGGCACACATAAAAACATTTGGACAAACAGACGTATAATTTCTGGATGATTTTATAGACATAGAAACATTTTGGACATCAGACATATAATTTTTGTATTCAAAATACAGAAAAATTGTAAGAATAAATCAAAATGTATTGAGTCTTTTATCAAACAAATTTGCAGAAGTTCATTTGACTAAAGTTAAAAAATAAAAATAAAAAAACAAAACACGGAAGTGCCAATTGTGGAAAATGTCAAACCTTATAATTTATAAACTTGTTTTTTTTAAAAATTGACAAATGTGAATGTTCCAGATTAAAAGAAAAACATCCACCGTCAACCTCGTTGAAATGGTGCGCAGTCCATTTACCCTCACCCAAGCGTAATAATTTTTTTTGCCGAATGTTTATTTGTTTTGAGAATCGTCTTTCTAAGGCAGGTTGACATTAACCGCATTTTGTCCGCTCCACTGGAATAAGTGAAGAATACGTGTAACACATATAGATGCTGATAAAATAAAACAAGACGTAGAATGTGCACTTTATTGTAATTCAATTCTAGCGTTGATCCTCGGACAATAAAGCGTCAATTTTGGAGGTTTAGTGTTAATTGGGATTTTATGTGTATGACGACATCAGATCATGACCTAAGATCTGCCTTATGATTTATTTATTTTTAGGCGTTCACCGAATTTTTCAACATGTCTCGCGAAAGGCGCGCATGTCAGGAAAATAATTTCACCAACTTAATGTTATTCACTTCTTTCGGGCAAACTGTTAACGATTCTTCAACTTTCTTGGTCAACAAATCATTTCTTGGTCAACAAATCATTTCTTTCAATAATAAACGTGGCAGCCAATTTAGTAGATCTTTTTAGTACTAATTCATTTACTGCTGTATATTCAGTCATGTACAGATATATTCAGTCATGTACAGATATATTCAGTCATGTACAGATATATTCAGTCATGTACAGATATATTCAGTCATGTACAGATATATTCAGTCATGTACAGATACATTAAGTCATGTACAGATATATTCAGTCATGTACAGATATATTCGGTCATGTACAGATATATTCGGTCATGTACAGATATATTCAGTCGTGTGGAGATCATGAAAATATATTTCAGTCATGTAAGATATATTCAGTCATGTAAGATATATTCAGTCATGTACAGATATATTCAGTCGTGTGCAGATATATTAAGTAATGTACAGATATATTCAGTCATTTACAGATATATTCAGTCATGTATAGATTACAGATATATTCAGTCATGTGCATATATATTCAGTCATGTACAAATATATTCAGTCGTGTGCAGATTATGTACCGATATGTTCAGTCATGTACAGATATATTCAGTCGTGTGCAGATTAAGTACAGATATATTCAGTCATACACAGATATATTCAGTCGTGTGCAGATTATGTACAGTTATATTCAGTCATGTACAGATATATTCATTCATGTACAGATCTATTCAGTCATGTATAGATCTATTCAGTCATGTATAGATATATTCAGTCATATACAGATATATTCAGTCATGTACAATGTTCCCTCTAATCTTTGGTGGCGCTGCGCGGTAAAAAAATTTCATGTGCAACTTTTTAGAACTTCGAAAAAATTTGGGCGCCAATTTGGAATAAATTATAAAAAAAATTGAGTTTTGTTTGTAGTCCGAATCTGCAAGAATTATTCGAACAATGTTAATAAAAAAAAGCAACTATTTCTATATGACTTATTCTAAAACTAATAAAACTGCTAGTCACCTAAAATAACCAGACAAAATAAAAAAAATGGTTTCCTGAAGTAATTGCTAATCGCTATTGAAATTATTAGCTATTGGTAGTTTCTGGAACAAAGGAAGTGAATCTGTCAATCAGTCACTTAAATTTATATAGCGCTTATTATGTAGCGAGCAAAAGCTTTCGGAACATGAACTTTGAAAAAGTGCGTTTTCAGACCCTGTTGGAATGCCATGAGTGATTTAGACGTAGTTAAAGAAGCGGTTAGAGAATTCCATAAAAAAAATACCGGAATGAGAAAAACATCATTTAGCACCACTTTTTCAATTCCTTGACAATTTTAGAAAATAATATTATAAGCAATTTAGTTGAAGTAATATTTTCATCAGATTGTATTCTGTGCGCGGGGAATAATTTTTTTCTGCGCGGAGGTTTTCTAAAAATTGCGCGCGCGCGCAAGCGCGCAGCTTAGAGAGAACATTGGTCATGTATAGATATATTCATTCATGTACAGATATATTCAGTCATGTATAGATATATTCAGTCATGTATAGATATATTCAGTCATGTATACTATATTCAGTCATGTATAGATAAATTCAGTCATGTACAGATATATTTAGTCGTGTGCAGATCATGTACAGATATCTTCAGTCATGTAAAGATATATTCAGTCATGTACAAATATATTAAATCATGTACGGATAAACTTATTCATGTTTATTGTATTAAAACACGCATTTCCTTTCACTAGTGGTAGGTCTAATGTATATAAATATTAATCTGGACAAGGAATTTTTTTTTCTTTTCAGCGCATTTTAATAAAAGCGTTGTTAAAAAAATGATTTAAGTTTTAAATAAAATTCAAATGCTGTTGTTGCACAATTAACCTAATCTCACTCGTCTATAAAAGATTAAAATAGCTTCACTACAGTGCACACAGTGCATATATATATATATATATATATATATATATATATATATATATATATATATATATAAGGACACAGGAAGTCTAAACACGTCTCATTCATAGACCTATTACCACCCACTTCCATACATCAAACTTGCAGTCGTGTCGTGTCTATCATAATCAAAGGACCTCAAACTTTTTCGCGACAGTAAACCCCTTAAGGGTGCGAAAGTTATGTTCGTAAGTGCACCTCATACGTAAGTTCGCGAATAAATGTAAAATTATTGTCATACAGCGGACGGGTGGTCGTGCGGTGTAGAGCGCACGACTGTCGACCGTATATGGTTCCGGGTTCGAATCTCAGTGAGAACCTAGGAATTTTTCCAGGTCCTGGTGAAAGTCCCACAAGTCCACCCAGCTTTAAATGGGTACCTGACTTTTAAGTTAGGGGAGTAAAGACGCCTGGGCGTTGTGCTAACAACACAATCCCTTGATATGCCGAGGTTTCTGAAACAAATGAATTCTACACTTCATCTGCCCCGATGGGCCCTTTGGGGCTTAAGAGGGCTTTATTTTTATTTTCATACAAAAATCTGCTCACCTTTCTGATATGATACTTAGGCGTGTGTTTTTGGGGATGAGTCACGCAGCAAGCTGGCGACTTTTCTTCAAACACTTAACTGTTTAAACAAAAATTATGTCGCTGAATACCCCCCCCCCCTTGGAAGACAGATGAGATGGGTCTGGATAGGGCACACTCTACACAAACATGCAACCAGTGTCACAATGCCAGGCAATGAGCTGGAACCCTCCTAGGTAATAAGCAAGAGAGGCCGCCCAAGAAACAGCTGGCGGCGAGACCTTGAAAAGCTGACACCACAAAGATTGGTTTGACATTGAATCAGCCGGAGAGGATGTCAAAGGACAGAGGACTCTGGAGATCTGTTGTATGTGGCCCCACACACTGCCAGGGGTGAAGGGCAATGATGATGATGCGTAGCCCTGGATAACATTTCCCGCACCCAGGCACTCCGAAGGGGGGGGGCAGGGGGAGGGGTCATTGCCAGGTGGCCCGCATCTTTAAGGGGGCCCGTCCGCCCCGACCATGTCAATTTTTTCACGACTCATTGTTTATTAAGGGGCCCGCAATGATGTCCTGCCCTGGGGCCCTTGTTGGCTCTCGGCGCCCCTGCTCGCACCCCCTTGGTGTACGCCTACTACCGGTTGATAACAGCGGCATTAACACGACACATATCCACGGGAGGCGAAAACGCAAGAAACGGGTTATTCCCCTTCAGTTCTCAATGGATTTTTTTAAAAGTGACCGTGTCATGATATTTCCAAAGATCGTTTAATAAGAAATTAGCATAACAATACCAAAAATGAACCCAACCCATTTTTATGTTACTTGACAATTCTCTCAAGGTAACAGGGAATATCCCAAAACTAAATATAGCTCCAAAATTTCCACACGCCAAGCACTATAGCGCTCAGCTGTAATTGACTTCCTGATTCCTATAACGCCACTTAATAGTCTTACTAGGAATTTACTTTACTATTTGGTTTCTTATCAGTACCTATTATAAAAATCGTCACATCAATCTCTAAAGTCAGTAAGTTACCTGTCACTATCTCCACCCCCCTCCCTCCCCAAACCATCAGGAACAGACACAAATAATGAAAGAATTGAAACTTTTTTAAAAATAACAACCAGTCCAAAAATATGCCAACCAGATATCAACACTACAAGTAAACATTCCAACATGTACCACAGTCACACGGTTTAACTAGTTTGCTGCATTTTTGAAAATATCTTTAAGCTTTTTCCCGTTTCCCCAGATTTGGAGATAATCTGATGCATGGTCACCGCAGGGTCAAGGACGGGGTCATGTTTGGTGAACAGACTTAATGAAACGGGCTAAGGGGGTAGAGAGGGGAAAGAATAATACTAATGGCCTACCATAATGTAAATAGTAAGATTAAGTAAAGTGTTTTTCTTCCTATTGCTTTTATTAGAAATAGTCCATGATCATATTATATCATGGAATTAAAAAAAAACAAACACTCCGCGTGCTGTAAACGGCTACGGTTAATTTATACTTGCGCAAAAAAAAAATAAAAGAAAATCCAACTGAACTTCTTTTTTTTTTTCAATTCAAATTTTCACTGTATCCATTTCTAAGAGTTTTTAAAAAAATCTTTTTTTACATGTAGGGACGATTTGATTTCCTTATCGTTCACTTGACCAGGTTGGTGTGCTAATGTCTAAAGAAACTGTAGACACGTACTTAACATTACAAATGGATTACAGCGATTTCTCTCTATTTAGATGTGTGACGCCCCTGTAAGGATGAGATGAAATCTCTTAGATCCTATAAAATAAACCACTAATGGGACGGTCTTTGCAGTGCCCTTTCTTCATCCCCCACCATAGCCGATAGAGCAATGGTCATGGAGGCATCACGGGAGATATATTTAGATAGAAACATTTCAATTCTCATTGTTCTTTCATGTCAAATAATAAAATTTCATTTTAGAATTGAATTTAAATATGACGTCTGTGATTCGAGTGTGTGTGTGTGTGTGCGTATGTGTGAAACCGTTGATTTTTTAGTTTAATATTAAGGCAAAAGTAAAAACAGGAGTTTAAAGGCAATAGTTAAAACAGGAATATAGAGATAAACAGAATCTCTACTTGTACTGGGAGAGGGAGGGAGGGGGGGGGCAAGATTTACGCAGTAGGAGCCCTAAGATATTTCTAGACTGTCAATCTGGGATAGCATCTTAAAAAGTGAGCAATTACAATAAATTAATAAATATATATATACTCAAATCAGTACTTCTTTTCAATAGCCCCCCCCTCACCATCCCGTCCAAACTATATCTCTTTTTGTGATGTTCAATTAGTATGGAAGAAAAATGTATTTATCTTTAAAAGTTCCGTTTGATAATTATAGGCTTGAAAAAGTTTCATAGCTTCTGCGAACAAACCACTCATCATAATTTCCATGAAAACTTAACATCGCATAATTGTGTGTAAAATAAAAAAAAAACGATGCTTTTGCCCACACCCCTCCTCCCCACCCCTCTAGGGCTCATTTCACGACGACCCTAAGTCACTGTGCCCTATCCCGCCCTTTTTCTCACGTCAATGACAGAAGCAGACGATGTAAACTGACCCCGTCTGACCTTTTCAAGACGTTTACCTTACATTTTTTTTTCCTTGTCAGCCTCTAACTGGTTTTTTTGATGACGTAATTCTTAAATTAACAAGGGGCTATAATTATGATTATGCCTTTTGTTTACTCATCTGTTATCTACAGCTACTTTGTCAAAGTGTATGTATGCCAGAAATAGACGCAGGCAATGTTTTTTTTTATAGCACCATACATCTCAACACGGTGCTTTTGATTCCAATCAATTGTTTGAATGTGTATATATATATATATATATATATATATATATATATATATATATATATATATATATATATATATATGGAGAACATGGTTCTCACACATTGGTTAGAATGTAGGATAATATATAAAGTAAATCTTTGAGAGGTTAAATCAAGAGTTCAGGGTTAAATATTTGGGGGTAGAATCATTACATTTTCTAGCGACCTGGGTTAGGGACTTGACATATGATACCTTAGCCTTTGTTCCGAGAGTAGGGAGAGAGTCAACTGACATTCTTGACAAACAGATATATCACCGAACACAACCGAAGGTGGCAAAGGGCGCTAACCTTTTACTGAGTTTTTTTAATTAGCCAATCCAACAAGCAGGCACGCCGAGAGGGGGGGGTCATTGCCAGGGGGGCCGCATCTGTAAGGAGGCCCTGCCGCCCCGACCATGTCAATTTTTTCACGACTTTTTGTCTATTAAGGGGCCCGCAATTATGTCCTGCCCTGGGGCCCGTGTTGGCGCTCGGCGCCACTGCCAACAAGTGGGTGGGGCACTGAGCCTGATGAAAAAAGTTTTGAAGAAACGGGACGTGGGATAGATTGGAGCAGTAGATTTTTGTAGATAGAGCCGAGAGTGGTCACAAGTAGACTACCCGTAGATATTAATGTTATTGTACTTAGTGAAATTGATGTTGGGCCATATTGGATGTGATGTACCTTGTGTTTATAATAAATATTACCATATACACGGAATCCCAGTGCCTCTGTTATAAATACTACTGTACGGAGTTTGAAAGCGTTTGCACTTAGACATATCTATAATAGAACGATTGGATACAGACTGAAAGAATACTATGCTGGCAATATATCTAAATACACAGCCGAAGTGGCACTTAAACAAGTACGCAACAATATATACATATAAATATATACACTGTGACTAATAAGCGTTGTCCCGTACTGGCCAATTCAATGTCAATGTGCTTTAAAACTAAATTATACTCTGATAGGTCTTAATGATCAAAGCTGGGTTAACTACTAGGCCTATAATTCTATAACCTTAAGCCCTGAAAAAAAATCTGCCCATGCTTATCTGACTGTAGCGAATCGGTCCCTCAAGTCAATTTACGTCCAATGATAGTATTACGTCCTATGATAGTATTACGTCCTATGATAGTATAACGTCCTATGATAGTATTACGTCCTATGATAGTATTACGTCCTATGATAGTATTACGTCCTATGATAGTATAACGTCATATGATAGTATTACGTCCTATGATAGTATTGCGTCCTATGATAGTATAGCGTCCTATGCTAGTATAACGTCCTATGCTAGTATTACGTCCTATGCTAGTATTACGTCCTATGATAGTATTATGTCCTATGATAGCATAACGTCCTATGATAGTATAACGTCTTATGATAGTATAACGTCCAATGATAGTATTACGTCCAATGATAGTATTATGTCCAATGATAGTATTACGTCCAATGATAGTATTACGTCCTATGATAGTATAACGTCCAATGATAGTATAACGTCCAATGATAGTATAACGTCCAATGATAGTATAACGTCCAATGATAGTATAACGTCCAATGATAGTATAACGTCCAATGATAGTATTATGTCCTATGATAGTATAACGTCCAATGATAGTATTATGTCCTATGATAGTATAACGTCCAATGATAGTATTATGTCCTATGATAGTATACCGTCCAATGATAGTATTATGTCCTATGATAGTATAACGTCCAATGATAGTATTACGTCCTATGATAGTATAACGTCCAATGATAGTATAACGTCCAATGATAGTATAACGTCCTATGATAGTATAACGTCCTATGATAGTATAACGTCCTATGATAGTATAACGTCCTATGATAGTATAACGTCCTATGATAGTATAACGTCCTATGATAGTATAACGTCCTATAATAGTATTACGTCCTATAAATAGTATTACATCATATGATATAATTACTATGGGCTATAATAGTATTATGTCATGTGATGTGTCTTTTGAAAATAATCATAATGTCACAATGTGTTATCCTACGATGTGTTTTCTTCTCTTTAGTATCAGATGTTTTCGTGACCTAGATCTGTATTTCCAGTAAATATTAACCGGATAGTTTGTTTGTTGTTTTTTTTTGCACGCTTTCTTACATCTCCAACTGGGTAAGTGTACAAGGGGTGGGTACAATTATACTGCAACCAAACAAGCAGATTAGTACCATATTATTTGTGACGGCTCGTATTCTACCATTTTGAACCTTATAACCAATGCGTCCTCAATGTACAGGTAAATACAATGGAAGAAATAACAAATGCGACACAGTTTCCATGTATCTTGTACTTTTCTGTCTTGTAAACAACATAGCTTTTATTTATTTTTTTTTAAAGTGACATGTTAGTGAAACAATGACAGCAGAGTACAGAGAGGGCGGGTAGTGAGGGGGGGGGGTGGCAAGTGTGATCCGACCAGCGTATCACTTTACTAAAGTGAAATTTTAACCAGCATTAATACAAACGTATAACTCGCTTAGACACAGCACTTTAGTTCTGATAGGGACAATTGTATTTAGTTAGGGACCCTTGCATTTAGTTAGGGACACTTGTATTTAGTTAGGGACACTTGTATTTAGTTAGAGACACTTGTATTTAGTTAGGGACACTTGTATTTAGTTAGGGACACTTGTATTTAGTTAGGGACACTTGTATTTAGTTAGGGACACTTGTATTTAGTTAGGGACACTTTCATTTAATTAGGGTAGTTGGGTGTCACCATGTGCCGTGGACCGCTCTCTCATTACACATTTCAAGAGTAGAGCTATCCGACTGCCTATAGCCCCAATTGGGCCACCTTTCAAGTAAACATTAGTAAAACTTGATGCTTTCAGGTCCCCAAGCGTACTTTTGTTCTGAGCGCCCCTCTTCCTCAAATATCTAATCAAACCTTCCGTCGGCCTTAAAAACCTAAGAACGACTGTTTTCAAGTGACGCCTTTGACTTTCTACCTATGTGCGGTGCTGCTTGTACCTGCGCATTGTTTTGTTGTACACGGTGGCTATTGTCACTTTTCAGTTTCGTAAACTGAGCATGTCGTCCTCTGGTGTCAACTAATGTCAGGGCAGGTCGTTCTAGTCCTACAGCGACCTTTGACCTATGCAGTGGTCTTGCGCTGATGTATTCACTGTTCACAATTTGAGGGCTGCTGAAATCACATGTCTTTCGCGTTTTAAAACTTGCTACTCGGCATCTATGTCATTTACCCATTAAAAATGCGGACTGTTTGTCGTGATAATTAGATATGTTTTACAATAGCATCATAGGCTTAGCATATTGAAAGGGGGATGCTGGATAGAAAAAAATAAGCCAGATATGGCACAGTTTTATTACACTTTTCTGCCTCACTCTCCCACTTTAAGGGGCGTTGCAGCCCTGACTCACATGACAGGGGTCATTCCGAAGCACGAATCTGATATAAAAGCGTATAAGTAATTGATGGAAGTGTTTGATCAGAAAAGACCATGTGCTATATGCCAACTCGACCTATGTTGAACCCCTTGTTTATTCAATGATAAACGTATACTCTTTCGTGTATCAGAGATTGTGAACATCACATTCAAACAGAGATCTAACTACAGTATTGACAATCAATATTCTTTTCTACACTATATTGTTATAACTCTCTCCTCGGCATTGGTTGTTGCGTTGTGAATAGGAAATTCCCGTAAACCAGCGCACCGTATAATTTACATATTGAAAGCTGGTGACTTTGTGACGTAAGAGCAGCAGACTAGTGATGATGAAGCCGGCTGTGTAGAATAGGGTGTCCCAAAAAATCCAAGTTTTGAACTGTTCAATGCACACCCTCTAAAAAGTTTCTTTATGGGCCACAATTAGCAAAGGAAAAAATTCAGTCCATTTGGGTAAAGTTTAGGGGTCCCTCAACCGCTTCAAAATTATGTGCTTGAGCTAAAAATCGCGACATTGATTTGATACAGCTTTATTATTTTATTTAACTTGACAAAGAGTTAAAGACTAACAATCAATAATATTATAAAATAATAATATATGACATATACATATAGTTTTCATATTGTAAATGAAATTATTTAACAAATTAGCTGAAGATGTTCGAAGATGTCAGTAATTTCAACAGCAGTTTCGCAACCGTTTGCGCGTTTAGTTAGTTGTTACATTCGCCTAAGTTCGTCACGGCGGCATTTTTTATAGTCTTTTCGATGCTTCTCCACCACTTGAAGCAAATATTGCAGTTGTACTTCATCCTTTGTTGTTGTATTAAAGTTCTGAATTAGGGCGACACCACGTTCAGCACAGTCATTGGTGCAGGGCAAGTTGCTGACAAAGTGCGCTGCAGCTTTAAATGACTGTGATTCTGGCCACAGCTCGATGGGCTCAGCAAGAAAGCTGTCATCAATTCCAGCAGTTTGAAAGAAGTTGCGCGAACAACATAGCTCTGCAGCACTCTGTGGAAGGGATGTGATTAAGTGTGGGCCTCTATCATCTTTGATGTTCAGCACCATTTGCTTTTTCTCATCAGCATTAAGCAAATTCGAGAACAGCGCTAGAGTTGCAAGCTCTTGGCTTAGATACCAGGAGTGACGTTCCATCATCTTCAGGCCAACATTACGCAGCTTGTCATCTTGATAGTCTCGGAGACGTTGAATCAAGTAAACGTCATTAATTGGTGCATCTGCAGCAGACCTTGTTGTAAACCATGACTGGACATACACCGAAACAACAAACCGATTAAAACGCTGAATACCTTGCAGTTCACGAGACGTCAGATTAATAATGGTTTCGTTGCCATCAAACAAGAGTTCAATCTTTAAGGAGTAGATAGCCTTCGCCATCCAGCGGGCCCTGTGAAGAGCACCAGGTTTTCTGATGATCAACTTAACATCCAGCCCAACCATGAATGCAGCAAGGCAAAGAAATTCCTTGTAGTCATCTCTGGGTTGAGTTTGAACCAACTGCTCAGTTAAAAATGCCTTTAAGGAAGCTGATGCTGACATCATTGGAGATTCCCGTTTTTGTGGTTGGTGGCTGTTAAGTTTGGACCAGTTTGCTCGGAATCGCTTAAAGATAAGGATCTCTGGTTCAGTTGATGGTCCTAAGCACACATTGAATGTGTCCGATAGCAGAACTTCAAGCATGTGGTGTCTACATGCAAGCCACAACAAGTTTCGTCCAATGTGGTTCTCCAGTAGAGTGCATGCACCTTTCACTCTACCAGTATTTGATGCTGTCGTATCAAAGCACATTCCCACGATGGTGGAGTCAGTGTTCCACGACTTCAGTTGTTCCACAACAGCGTTTGCAGCTGCTTCTCCCGTCCCAGAAGCTAACTTTGGAACCCCCAAAAGCTTCTGACTGCCATCATCAAGTGAGGTTAGGAGAACAGGCAGTCGATCAACTTGCTCACATTCAGCACCAGCTGCACCACCTGTAATATCTGGAAGAAGTTTCCCATCCCAGTGAACTACTGCCTTTGAGCTGCAATATTCTGCCCTGATTCTCTCTGATGCTTCTGCACGACAACGCTTACGGTGACGATGGACAGTACTTTTTGAAAGTACAGAAGATGAAGTGGAACAGCCTGGTTCATTGAGCACACTAGCTATGATCATAGTCGACTTTCGTATGCTGGTGTTGGTTCGATCTAACGCAGCTGCAACAGTGGACGATATGACATGTTGTCGTTTGTGTATTTTGGAACCCTGACTCGACGGTGCATTCTTTGGTTTGACGTCGAATTCATTGTCGGATTCTGTCATATCTCCTCCAGTGATGTGACATTGGTATGGCAGGCCATTATTTCAAAAGTAAAATTAATAAAGCATAAAAATATTTGTCATATATTGCTAACATGAGGAAGTTGAACTAATCTTCTGGACCCTTGAGGGACCCCTAATTTCGTTCTGAATGAGGTACCATTTTTGGGACTATTGCAGCTAATTATAAGGAAACTTTTTAGAAGGTGTGCTATTTGAGATTTAATGAATTTTTAAAAATTTGAAATTCTGGGACACCCTAGTGTAGAATGGTAGCCACTGTACTTCCTGACTCAGCGGCGTAGCGTGGGTATCGGCCGCCCAGGGCGGAAGACGATTTTGCCGCCCTCTCATTTAGATATTTCAATTTAATCTATACATTTTTGCCGCCCCCCTAAAAAGTAATAAAAAAGTGCCGCCCGGTGCGGACCGCACCCACCGCCCCCCCCCCCAGGTACGCCACTGTCCTGACTGTAAATTAATTATTCAAAGCTGAGTTGTTGTTTTTTTTTTTAAAACCAATGCCTGTGTTTTAGTGAACTTCCTTTTAGAACATTTAACAATATTGACAAACACAAAATCTAAAAAAAAATGTAATGGATTAAAAGTATACTTTATTCTTATCAAATCCGTTAAACCTTCACTTCCTGATTTATTTGCTGAACAACTAAAAACACATATTTATATCCCTATGAGACCTGGATGTTTTCGTTGTGTGAAATCCTTTAAAAATCAAAAGAGTTCGATCAGGTACAGGATTACATTTCGATGGATGTTTACTAAATTTAAAGGACTTTATGACTGGTGTATTTGTGTGTGTGTGTGTGTGTGTGTGTGTGTGGCGGGGGAGGGGAGGGGGGCAGCGACTTAGAACGGGTCACGTTGACCTCAATCTTGAATGGGGACCACCTGCGTATTAGACAAACAACTTGTTGGATTAGTTAGATACAGATACATGAGTATGTAGCCCACCAATAATCCAGCAGTAATCCATTGCAGATTACACTAATCTACCTGCGTGCTTATCTCTTTTCAAAACAACACTCAATATAGTATGTTTACTGTACTAGTGATTGTTGATACCATTTAACCAAGAGGGTCATTTACCTATGAAGCTAATACTAAATTATAGTTTTAAACATTATCCATGGTTGGATTAAGATGACTGGTGTTATTAATGCGGCATTCTGTACATTTCTGATATATGTCAGTTCCTGAATTAAGCCCAATTAAGACAAAATCCCCATTCAGACATAAGCCCAATTCGGACTAAATCCCCATTTAGACATAAGCCCAATTCAGATATAAGCCCAATTCAGACATAATTCCCATTCAGACATAAGCCCAATTCAGAGGAAATCCCCATTCAGACATAAGCCCAATTCAGACAAAATCATCATTCAGGCATAAGCCCAATTCAGACATAAGCCCAATTCAGACATAAGCCCCATTCAGGTAAAAAATAAAAAGCCAATTTTATGACATAGGCTCAATCATAGTTTAAGCCAAATACGCATGCGCTAAAAAAATGAATAAAATATACATAGTCTTTCTAAGCTTCTAACAGAGGCCAACATGAGTCTCAGCCTCCTTATCGATCATTTATTGATCTATGTAAATCTATCACCAACTAGACAATCCTCTTATACATAGTACATAGAAAAAAAGTGTTAATAACAACAAAAGAACCTTCACTTTGTCACTTACCCTTTCTGCTAAGATTGTTCAGAAACATTCCTAAATTGGTCAGAAACATTCCTAAATTGGTCAGAAACATTCCTACATTGGTCAGAAACATCCTTAAATTGGTCAGAAACATTCTTAAATTGGTCAGTCCCTAGCCATGACGTGTTAAGTGCTTGTATCACTGTTACATCCATTTTAATCCGGTGAAAGTATTCAATGTAGATACAGTGCAATTAAAAATAAGGTAATCGGGGCACATTTTTGAACTAAAAATAAAAAGTTCGAGGTAAAAATGCATAATCACAGTGCAGTATAGTACAGAGCATAGATTTTTAAAATAATTATAGCTAATGAAGCTTAATAATACTATCGCAAATATCCAAAAAGCTTTGAAATGGACCAAATTCACACGACTCAATGTATGCACTATTAAAAGATGTGTTGTAAATTTACTCCGAAAATGAAGCCCAGATGTACACAAATTTGACACCATACGGGCTATTCAAGTGGTTAAAACCAAAAACAAAATTGTGATAGAATTCACAAAAATAGAATAATTATTGCTCTTATAATTGGACCTTCCCGTAACTAAAAGAAAATGTATGACAACCTTTATTTGTGTGGTAGTGTGTGTGTGTGTGCGTGAGGAAATAAAAAAAAATGAAAACACATTTTCATTGTTTCAATGAATGAACAGAAACGTGAAAAATGTTTGCAAAAATATTCGTGTCAAGGTCTACGTGAACATAGTGAATGGTGAGTTATGAATGGCCTCCCCTTTTTCATAACAATGCTCTGAGTTGTCTTCCATTCATACCCTGCCCCTCCCCCATCACGCTAATGATCTGTTCACTTAGTTTAAGGTGCGAGAGTGCGCGTAGGTGACTGAATACATTTCAATTGATCTGTGAGCCTTGGGTTGTTTTAGTGTTTCGTTGGGGGGGGCATCGCCATGTTAGGATGTATGGAGAGAGAGATAAAGAGGTACCGGTTATATAGTAAGAGAGATATATAGATATATGGAAGATTGATAGACAATAAGATAGATAGATAGATAGATAGATAGATAGATAGATAGATAGATAGATAGATAGATAGATAGATAGATAGATAGATAGATAGATAGATAGATAGATAGATAGATAGATAGATAGATAGATAGATAGATAGATAGATAGATAGATAGATAGATAGATAGATAGATAGATAGATAAATGGGTAAATCATTGATTGATGTATGGATGGATGGATGGTTAGACAGGCAGACAGACAGACAGATGAATGATTGAGTGACACAAATATTGGTATAAACTTATGTCGGAATGCAAGTTAATCGGCGTCAATCCCAAGTCATGTGTTCAACTATCTACGTTAAACCTGCGCATTCCTAGTATGTGTTCTATTCATTTAAGTATCAAAGAAAGTGTGTTGGCTGTTGTTTTTTCTTTCTTGGTTTGTTTCATCATCATCACTATTAATCAAACCTTTAATGTATTACTATCGCAGAGAGGGATGGGGATGGGAGGAAGTGGGGGGGTGGTGGCTTGTAGTGTTCCTCAGGTCCACTTCACCGGACATGTTTGTCCATTATCACCCCCCCCTTTGTTTAGTAAACAACGATAGATCCCGGATGTTTGTTTGTTTTTTTTTTTTTTTACATATTCTTAGAGTCGTTCTTTGGTTTTTGAGGGGGGTGGAAGAGCAGGGGGGGGTCTAGGAAGAGACTTTTTAAAGATGTTCGGAGGGGTGGGGGTAGGGGGTGTATGCGAAAGTCCATGTCGTGGCTCCTCTCAGCATTAAATCAGATAAAAATGAATATTTGAACGGGGGCCCTTTTTTTTGAAGTAGGGGACCCCAGGCAGTCGTCTATTTTTTTCCTGTCTATAAAAACGGCCGTGACTTCAATTTTAGGAAAATTGTCTTTTGAAATAATGGAAATTTGTAAACAATTAAATTATGCCATCAATCAACCTATTCTGTCGTAAATGGACCGTGGTACAATCTCTTTCTCTCACTATATATATATATATATATATATATATATATATATATATATATATTAGGGTGGTGCTTAGAAACGAACTTTTAATAATCTGTTCTCTCACCCCCTATTTTTGTTCGTTTATATATAGAAACTCTTAAAATAAAATATTAAGATATTCAGTTTATGTTTACTGGTAGCTCAATGGCGTCAAAGTTTAGGAGTATTGGACCGTGATGAAAAAACATAGTGTACTGCACTGTTGTTGTGTGTATAACACTGTATAATATTATTTCAAGTTATGTAGATTGTCCTACACTGCTGTACTAAACATATAAAACATGTAAATAGGCCTGGAAGTGGTAACTTTATACACAGCAGGCCTAGTAGGCCTAGACAAAGAAACTATTAGCAACACAGTATAGGCCTACCTACACCACCTAGAAAATATTGGCAACGTGCCAAACTGATTATCCTATGGTTGTGCATTGGGATGGAAAGTTGATTCCTGATCTCACAAATAAAGAATGCGTCGACAGACTTCCTGTAATTGTTTCTGGGAAAGGAGCATCACAGTTGTTAACTGTTGCGAAACTGCTTTCCGGAACTGGTGCTGCACAGGCCGGAGCTGTCTTTCAAGCTCTGCAAGACTGGGGTGTTAGTGACATAATCAGAGGCATGTGCTTTGATACTACTAGTTCCAACACTGGTCGGATTAGTGGTACCTGCATCCTGCTGGAGCAAAAACTTCAGCGAGGCCTTCTATCACTTGCTTGCAAACATCACATTATGGAACTGATTCTGGGCGCAGTCTTCCAAGTCTGTCTAGGTGCCACTTCATCTCCTGAGATTCTGCTATTCAAACGCTTCAAGGATCATTGGCCGTTCATTGACAGAGCAAACTATGAAACATCACTGACAAATTCAGACCTGTCTACTTCGCTAGAAGATGTGCGCAACTCTCTGATTGAATTTGCTCAGAAGCATATTCAAGAGCAGCAGCCAAGGGATGATTATCGAGAGTTCCTGGAACTTGCTCTGCTATTTCTTGGGGTCGTGCCTGAAAGAGGAGTGCACTTCATTGCTCTTGTTGCAATGTACCATGCTTGCTGGATGTCGAAGGTTCTGTACAGCCTGAAGATATGGATGTTCAAAGGGCAATTCAGACTAACAACCAAGGAAGAGAGAGGTCTTCAAGAGCTGTGCATCTTTATTGTACGTGTCTACATGAGAGCCTGGTTCACGGCTAATCTGGCAGCCGCTGCTCCATACAATTCTCAGCTACTCCGGAATCAACAGAGCTGTTTCCAGTGCTGCATCCAACAAGTTTTCAAAGCACCTCTGGTACCCGTCCCCTGAATTGGTTGGGTTGGCATTCTTCGAGGATCAGGTATCGGCGGAAACAAAAAGACGCATGGTAAATTCCATGAATGAAAGCGGTAATGAGGAGCCAGAGGACATCACGCTAATCTCTTTTGATTTGGAATCCTTCAACAACAGGAGGCTCGAGGACTTCGTGTCGCCAAAGTCTAAGAGATTCTTTGACATGATGGAGCTTCAGACTGGATTCCTGGATGCTGACCCAGATGAGTGGACCATCCATGAAGATTATCTGCGATCTTTGGAGACCGTTCGGCAGATTTAGGTTGTCAACGACTATGCAGAGAGGGGTGTAGCACTGATTCAAGAGCACAGTGGAATCCTCACCAGAGATGAGGAGCAACTTCAGTTCCTGCTGGAGACTGTTCAACAGCATCGACAATCCTATCCAGACACTAAAAAACAAACAATGTCAAAATGACTTCTTATCGGACTGATAACATTGAACTATAATTACAGGTAGAATATTATAGATGCAGGATTGTTTGTGCTTGTTTAATAATTCATTCTACTGTTTAATGTTGTGTTTGAGAAACAATCTTTGATTAAAAAAGCATTTTCACTAAAACTGAACTTTTTTTGTTGACATATTTTCTTATTCAGTCAATAACGCATGTGAGATATTTGTGTGTTGGCCAAAGAATAATATTAGGTAGTAGGTTTCGCCCTACTGTCTTTCATTCGTATTTCAACTGGAACACGGATGCATCTCCGTAACATTGTTGTACAAGTCCCTTGTCTGTCTCTAGTTTCAATCGCCTCTAAGGCATTTATGGTATACATTTTTAGGCAGATACTCTCCCAATGCTGTAGTGACATGGTGGGGGGGGGGGGGGGGAAGGAAGGGTAGCAGTAAAACAAAACTGGGTAGCGATGTACAGAGTCTAGTAGGTGATGCATGCTGATTTAAACTGGGGGGAAACATGATTATATCAGACATTGGTTGGTAAAAGGAAGAATGCAAAGTTTAAAATAGGATCTGAAAAAAAGAAACAACTAACCCGGATGTGTGGCACAGAGCGTAAAGAACAAAACCCAAAAACAAAAAAAAAAAGACAGTACGTCGATTAAGATACAGCCGTTATTAAATCTTTATGGGGGCCCCGAGGCAGGGATGGCTATATATATATATATATATTTAGGGGCCCTGAGGCAGGGATGGCTATAAATATATTTAGGGGCCCCGAGGCAGGGATGGCTATATAAATATATATTTAGGGGCCCCGAGGCAGGGATGGCTATATATATATATTTAGGGGCCCCGAGGCAAGGATGGCTATATATATATTTAGGGGCCTCGAGGCAGGGATGGCTATATATATATTTAGGGGCCCCGAGGCAGGGATGGCTATATATATATATATATATATATATATTTAGGGGCCCTAGGCAAGTGTCCTCGGTAGTAACCCTTAAAGCATATTTAATATAAATTACCCCCTTAACAAGAGTGGGGGGGCAGTGGAGTAGCGAGGGGTGATAAAGGGGGAGGGGGCATCATGCCCCGGGCGCTACTCTCAAAGGGGCGCCAAAAGGTATAATTTGCATATAATATTATATGGTTTTCAAATGTGGGGTGGCGCTAAAAAGGTATTGTGCCCCGGGCGCGAGTTAAGCTCGCTACGCCACTGGAGGCGGCGGGGTGGGGGGAGCTAGCTAGCCTTTTTTTTTTTACAAGAACGCCTCTAGTGGACGAGCTATCTTGTAAGCAATGTGGATGACTTAGATTTGTCCAATAGAATGTATTGTCAGTACGCGCTACTTTTCGCAAGTTTGCTACTTTCAAAGGCCATGTGCTACAGGAAAACAATCATAAAATAGAGGGAAAACTTTGTTTGTTAAAAAAAAGATTATGAAGACAAAAGTCTGAATGCGCTACTTTGTGGTAAAACATTTTGTGCTAAATTATACAGAAGATTTTCCTGCGCTAAACATAATTGTGTTAAACTTAGGTCTGACACTAGGGCCTGTTATAACGATTGCTACCAAATGGGCCCCCACGCTATAGTTCAGCTCAGTGTAAATTATATTCTCTTTCCACTTTTCAGCTATTTAACGCTACCAAACTGCTTTTCTTTCACCTGGAGTAAAACTTTAAATTGTTAACGATTTGGGCTTCATATTTCCTAAAAGGCGGCCCTGGCTGTATGTTTTAGAATTATTCATCAATATCTACACCAATTCAACGTTGTTTTCTTTCCCCAGTCCACTGTTCATGACAGGTGCACCTACAAGACATGACCATTCAACAAACCTGCTGACATTAACGTTACAGGCACACCTACAAGACGTGACCGTTCTATAAACCTGCTCACATTAACGTGACAGACAAACCTACGAGACGTGATCATTCAATAAACCTGCTGACATTAACGTGACAGACACACCTACAAGACGTGACTGTTCTATAAACCTGCTGACATTAAGGTGACAGACACACCCACAAGACGCGACAATTCAATAAACCTACTGACATATTTGTGCTAAAAAGAAAAATCAGAATAATCATAAAGTTGTCACTTCAATCGTCACTGCCAGTATAGGCGTTCGCTTTAGCTTGGTATTCATGCGTGCTCTCGTCATAGGCCGGGGTTGGGCAAACTTTTGAATCGCAGGCCGCATCAGGGTCGTAAATTGGTCAGGCGAGCTGGGGCAAGAAAAGACTGATTGTTTGTTGATTGATCGTTGATAACATATTCAATGTAATCGTCGTAACACAAAAGGCCAGGGCTGTGCTTCACTGTGAAACGATTGGACGGCGTCGGGCCCGTGATAAACAGCTAAATTTGAGAATCCGTGCTCTTAGAGGAACACATAGAAGTTAGCGTCATGCTGCACACTGACGTCATCTGTGGTGGACATTTTTTTTAGTTTTTTTTCTAGGAATTAAATTAGAAACGAAAGTTGATATCGTTTGTTTTTTTTTCCCTTTTGTTGTTTTTGTTTTTAATTTTTCTGTTTCAACTTTTTAAAACCTGTCACTAGGCAGACGACTTGCTTGATGACCTCACCATGTCATGTCACAAGCCTGAACGTTCGCAGAAAGGAGCATGCAGCAGTCTTACGCAATGTTCTATGATACTGTAACAATGTTATTGTGTAGATTAGATTACCACCATTAAATTACAGTAGAAAGATTTTTATAAAACTGATGCATGTTCTGGGCAGTGGCGTACCTAGGGGGGGGGGGGTGCGGTCCGCACCGGGCGGCACTATTTATTACTTTTTAGGGGGGGCGGCAAAAATGTATAGATTAAATTGAAATACCTAAATGAGAGGGCGGAAAAATCGTCTTCCGCCCTGGGCGGCCGATACCCACGCTACGCCGCTGGTTCTGGGACATTATTTAAATGACTAAAGAGAGAGAGAGAGAGAGAGAGAGAGAGAGACAGATATGGCGAGGCCATAGATAAAGAGGGTATATTGAGAGGGGAAGATAGAAAGACTAGGGAAGGTGAGGTCAGCCGTGTAAAAGTGTTTAAGGACTTTAGGTAAAATGCATACAGCCTTGACTTTTTAAACTGACATATATAAACAAAAGAATCGTACTCAAAGGTGTAAAGCTAGGTCATAGGTCGATTTCACATTGTGTCCCTCTGTCTCAACGAAATTCACAACTGCGTTCCTTTGACTCAACGAGATTTGACATTGTGTTCCTCTGATTCAACGAGATTTGGCATTGTGTTTCTATCACTCAACGAGATTTGACATTGTGTTCCTCTGATTCAACGAGATTTGGCATTGTGTTTCTATCACTCAACGAGATTTGACTTTGTGTTCCTCTGATCCAACGAGATTTTACATTGTGTTCCTATAACTCAACGAGATTTGACATTGTGTTTCTATCATTCAACCAGATTTCATGATGTGCTCTTATTCAAAACCTTTCAGCAGACATGATAACATGTTGATTGACCTTCCACTCTCTGGACTTTCTATCTTTACATCCCACGCACTCGATTGACCGGATGTAAAATGACCCACCGGTCCATCGTTGATGTACGATACAACTAGCTACAAATTCATTGTTAGCTTTGTAAGCCTTAAGGCCGTGGTTAATTTTCTTCAGGTTGTGCTAAGTTCCAATTTAGTTGTGCTTATTTTAAATTTAGGTTGTGCCAATTTCAAACTTAGGTTGTGCTAAGTTCAAATTTAATTGTGGCAACCTGAGAAAAAAATAACGAAGTTAACGAAATCAAAATGGTGGATTGGTTGGCTTTTCATTTGGTGACTTTTTTTTTTTATTAAGAATTCATATTTCTGTTTTATATACAAAGTTAATTTAACGCCTATCACTGGCAAGTTACAAATAGGATTATGAATGAATGGTACGTCTCACAGCCGTCATAAAAAAGCAGGTGTTAAACCTACGAAATCATTTAATATTTGTGTAAACTTTTTTAATAAATCTCCTTTTTAACCGTATATCACACAGAAACACATTTTTTCCCCCTTTTCGAATTAAATTAGATGTATTAAAAATTGTGTTTGTTATGTCTATGGCAGATTAATGTGTACCCTGATTTCAAATACAAATTAATGCAAATTGCACGCCTGTAATATTCACCCACTAGAACTCCTACATACGGCAGATCCTGAAATCTCCTTTCAATGTAACAATTTCAACTTTTTATCTGTTTGTTTAAATGTAGCGACTTTATAATGTAGCCTTAATATCGACCATGTCAATTCAAACAAGAAAGGAGAAGGTAGTGGAGAGAATATGTTTTCAGTTGAACGGAGTAAAAAAGAGTTGTCACACTTGGAGCCAAGTTCGTCCATTATTTAAAAAAAATATATGACATTTGATTGGTTCCGAAAAAGATCTGCATGACGTAATGAATGCTATAGAAAACAAACAAAAAACTTCAGGTCAGTCGTACTGACATTGAAAATCGGGTCACAAGCGATCATTCGTTGTGTGTGTGTGTGTGTGTGTGTGTGTGTGTGTACAGGGCCGGCCTAAGGCTGATTTGACCGATTGCTCCAAATCAGGCCCCTCGCCTGGCAGGGGAGCCCCGAAATTTACATTTAGCATATCACTATCAAGTGCTGGCTCTTGTCCCAGGCTTTTTAAAGATTAGAAGAGGGGCCTCGTAAGCATCCGTTAAATTGGGCCCCGCAATTAGCCGTGACTAACTAACTTTGGCCATCTTGGGCCCCCAACTTGACGATCTCCACTAACTGGGGGGCCCGATCTGATCACAAAAAAAAAAACAACACATATGTCGTCTCTCCATGGGCATTGTAGACTCAAATTTTGGATGGGAATAGTGTACATAGATAGATTTTTTTTCTTTTACATCTTTTTAACGTATTATTTGAGGGGCGGGGTGGGGGATGGTCTATCCCAAAGGGGAAATGTGTGACCCATGGACGAAAACGCCGCTGGTAAATATTGGGGGGTCCTTATGTTTGAAACGTGCACCCCCCCACACCAACCCCGACACCCCTAAAATGTTAAATCATTTGTGATGGAGTCCCTGACAAACGCTGATATTTTTTTCCTTCCTTGTGGCTGGCTATAAAAAAAAAACCTAGTTAAGGGGAAAGGGGCCCGTTTAGTGTGTGGGGAGAGTGGGTAAAAGGGGGGAGGGGAAGGGGCCAAGTAGCCATATATTTACTTATCCGTAAGACTGGCCCTGATCCTCGGTGCAAACAGCTCATATATCCAAATCAGTTTTCCTGGAACATTTGAAGAATTCGCTCACGTCATCAGCAGTATGTCAAATTGCCCCGCCCCCCTCTACATCTAGATTAAACACACAAGGTCAAAGTACTTAAACCCCCTCCCCGCCTCCCCCACCCCGGGGTCTCATCGAAGTCCCGCAGACCCACGGTGAACTAGACACGGGTTTAAATTTACTGGTCTCAACTAGTCCACCCGAACAAATACCGTGTTCTGATGTTTGGTTGGTTTTTTTCCAGATATTTCCAGATCTATGCTAGCCATCAACCCGGATGTTCTATACTGGTTCTTCGTTTATTTTTAATCTATCCACTCTGGCGGTGGAAAATATCCCCCCCCCCCGCCACCCCACCCCCCCCCCCCACCCCGACCACACTCACACCTAAACCAAAAAAATCGCTTAAGCAGCGAATTCTGGAAAAGTAAAGATCTTCTATTTCGACAAGCGGCCATTTTGACAAGCGGCAGCGGCCATATTGACAAACTATTTTGTCTCACGGTAGTGTGACGTGATTCTGAACTAAGAAGGATATTCGCAGAATAATGACGTAATTGGGGGTAAGCATAGCTTATACGTTGAATTCACTCCTTCCACATTCACAAACACACACACACACACACACACACACGCTGCAGTATGTGGTCCCAAGACTTGTGCCGGATCTGCTAAATAGGTCAAGGCCGTTGTGACTAGCCTGTAGGGCAGGAACTTATGGACATGGGTTTAACTCTCATCTGTTAGGTGGGCGGGGAGGGTGGGTAATTCAGCTATGAAATTGTTTGTATTTCAAAAACAAGGTAAAAGGGCTAATGTAACATATTAGTTTTCCGGGTACATTTACAAGGTCACCGTGACTATAGCTGGTGCTATGAGTCGTGACTTTAGCTGCTGCTATGAGCCGTGATTATAACTGGTGCCATGAGCCGTGACTATAACTGGTGCCATGAGCCGTGACTATAGCTGGTGCCATGAGCCGTGACTATAGCTGGTGCCATGAGTCGTGACTATAGCTGGTGCCGTGAGCCACACATCGTGCAATACTACCGAGATAGAGATCGAGCAGCACATCAGTACTAAAAGTGTGGGTACGAACCCCTCCCGCCGACATGGTCATTCTGAGTGCGTTCAATGATGAGAAGTACTGTTCTTGCTTCTTTGTCACATCAATGATATCACTACCGTCGTGGCCATTTTAAAATATACACATTCGTCGGTGGGGGGGGGGGGGGGAAGGTGGTGCCGTCTTATCCTAAAAGGCACAGTGCCTTGAGCCCGCAAACCAGAAGAGACACACCCCCCCCCAAAAAAAAAGTCTTAAAATGATTTTTAAAATACAAATGTAAATATAAACTCTCCAGCTTGGAGCTCCCTCCCCCCCCGAGCCCTTTCTATGTAAATGTGCGTGGGGCCCGCGATGATAATAAGATGGTCCTGCCAGAGGCGAAGGTGTATTTGGGGACAATAGCTAAAAAAAAAACGTGTTCCGTGCAGCCGCTTGAATATCTTCGGCCCCCTAACAATCAATGACAACTGTAGCCCCTTGAAATCCCCCCAACATTTAAGTCATTTTACACAATGGGCCCCCTGACCAGTACTCTTAATGCCCCTTCCTTACGGTTGTCATAGTAACCAATTCTTATAATGTTTCGTGGGAACACTTGACTACCTCAGAATGTAAATTTAACTCTAAAAAAAAAAATTGCCATCCTGGCAATGCAGGCCTGTCAGAATTGTCAAAATCGCCCATAGCATTCATCATCATCATTGCCCGTCACTCCTATCGGGGTATGGGCCACCAACTAAAGATCTCCAGCGACTTCTATCCTGAGCCATTCCTCTCCAGCTGCTTCCAGCCGAACCCCATCCTGGTGATGTCCGCTTCAAATTCTCGCCTCCAGGTGTTTCTTGGCAGGCCTCTCTTTCTTTTTCCTTGAGGATTCCAACTCAATGCTTGCCTGGTGATGTTGCTTGCCGGCTTTCGAAATGTGTGGCCTATCCAGCCCCCACATCCTCTTCCTGATCTCCTCTTCTATTGAAGCTTGGCCGGTTATACTAAAAGGCTGGCATAGAATTAGTTTAAGACTAATAATTATCATATCTTAAGAATACTGTTTCGTAAAAAAAAAAAATATAAAAAAAAAAAATTAAAATTTGTACTGGGTTTCAGTGGATTTAAATTTTGAACATTATCTCCTCCTAGGAATCAGTGTTACCCCCCAAGTCCGTGGGGGGTGGGGTGAGGGCACAATTTCAAGGGATCACCGATCATTGACACTATTCTATCCAGGAAGCTCGTGCAACAGAACCCACCACCCTACACCATTCGTAGATCCGGAATGAAATAGTAATTTATTTAACCGCTTCCTATTTAGATAAGACAAGTGTCAGGGTCGAAGTATCCGAGGGTGCTTGGGGAGGGAGGAGGGGTGGGGGGGGGGGAGGTTTGTGCGGCTCTATTGCTTCAAATTCTAAAAGAGCGTAGACGTTTCAAGGAACTGCAAAAAAAAAAAACAACACAAAGCTAATATTCAAAAGACGCTGATTGCAGCTTTTTTTTAAAAAAAAGAATGTCATTGGAACATTATGTTCAGCGCTGTTGTTAGTTCTTTACGGGCATAGGCGTAGACGTCACAGATGTTAGTGAGTCCTAGAAAAATTGACTTGTAAAGGGGGGGGGGGCTTTTCAGCACCAAAATTTAATACGGGGGAGGGAGGGAGGGGGGAGGGGGCGATTTCAGAGAGAGGCCGTGGTCTGCCTATACATGATGTCGTCTCCTAATATATTCCTCCACCACAATATGTCTGTGTCTGTCTCCTAATATATTCCTCCACCACAATATGTCTGTGTCTGCATCATAATATATTCCTCCACCACAATATGTCTGTGTCTGTCTCCTAATATATTCTCCACCACAATATGTCTGTGTCTGCATCCTAATATATTCCTCCACCACAATATGTCTGTGTCTGTCTCCTAATATATTCCTCCACCACAATATGTCTGTGTCTGCATCCTAATATATTCCTCCACCACAATATGTCTGTGTCTGTCTCCTAATATATTCCTCCACCACAATATGTATGTCATTGTATGTGTCTGTATCCTAATATATTCCTCCACCACAATATCAGATAATGGACCTTTATTGACTATGTAGAACGTTGTTCTCTCAGTACTACACTGCTAACAGTTACGATCTTCATTAGGCATACCTTCTAGTGCAATGCTGTTTATTTTTCTATTTACCGTTGGCGAACCACTTTACAACAACTCTGGACCCACAATAAGGTCTAGAACCGCACTTTTAGAACCACTGCAGTGTTTAACTTTACAACTCTGGACCCACAATAAGGTCGTGAACCACAATTTTAGAACCACTGCAGTGTTTAGCTTTCACCAATTTATTGATTTTTTTGAGCTGGAATTGGGCGACGTTTATATGGTGACATGTATGTGCTACATTTAACAATGATATGGATTCCAGGGCCTAACAATAATGTCTGGCTTCATTAACTCCAACAATAATGTCTGGCTTCATTAACTCCAACAATAATGTCTGGCTTCATTAGCTCCAACAAAAATGTCTGGCTTCATTAACTCCAACAATAATGTCTGGCTTCATTAACTCCAACAATAATGTCTGGCTTCATTAACTCCAACAATAATGTCTGGCTTCATTAACTCCAACAATAATGACGCCACAAGTGCGGTCTGTCCAACGGGGCTCTGCACAATTGTATGTGTAATGACAACTAAACTTTCATTTATTGTATGTGTAATGACAACTAAACTTTCATTTATTGTATGTGTAATGAATGACAACTAAACTTTCATTTATTGTATGTGTAATGAATGACAACTAAACTTTCATTTATTGTATGTGTAATGACAACTAAACTTTCATTTATTGTATGTGTAATGACAACTAAACTTTCATTTATTGAATGTGTAATGAATGACAACTAAACTTTCATTTATTGTATGTGTAATGACAACTAAACTTTCATTTATTGTATGTGTAATGACAACTAAACTTTCATTTATTGTATGTGTAATAAACTAAACTTTCATTTATTGTATGTGTAATGAATGACAACTAAACTTTCATTTATTGTATGTGTAATGAATGACAACTAAACTTTCATTTATTGTATGTGTAATGACAACTAAACTTTCATTTATTGTATGTAATGACAACTAAACTTTCATTTATTGTATGTGTAATGAATGACAACTAAACTTTCATTTATTGTATGTAATGACAACTAAACTTTCATTTATTGTATGTGTAATAACAACTAAACTTTCATTTATTGTGTGTGTGAATGACAACTAAACTTTCATTTATTGTATGTGTAATGACAACTAAACTTTCATTTATTGTATGTGTAATGAATGACAACTAAACTTTCATTTATTGTATGTGTAATGAATGACAACTAAACTTTCATTTATTGTATGTGTAATGAATGACAACTAAACTTTCATTTATTGTATGTGTAATGACAACTAAACTTTCATTTATTGTAAGTGTAATGACAACTAAACTTTCATTTATTGTATGTGTAATGACAACTAAACTTTCATTTTTTGTATGTGTAATGACAACTAAACTTTCATTTATTGTATGTGTAATGACAACTAAACTTTAATTTATTGTATGTGTAATGAATGACAACTAAACTTTCATTTATTGTATGTGTAATGAATGACAACTAAACTTTCATTTATTGTATGTGTAATGACAACTAAACTTTCATTTATTGTAAGTAATGACAACTAAACTTTCATTTATTGTATGTGTAATGACAACTAAACTTTCATTTATTGTATGTGTAATGACAACTAAACTTTCATTTTTGTATGTGTAATGACAAATTAAACTTTCATTTATTGTATGTGTAATGACAACTAAACTTTCATTTATTGTGTATGTGTAATGACAACTAAACTTTCATTTATTGTATGTGTTCAAATATAAATCATATCGTGATCAATGGAAACCTATTTATAACGTCTGCACTTATGGCTTGCATTGTAACTTAAATTAAAAAATACCAAACGTTATTGACCGTTGACTAATAAATTAAAGACCATTATGTTTTTTGTTCACTGCTGTGGCCCGAATACCGGCACACGCCTGTATAGCATAACTCTCAAAGTTAATTAGTTGACAAAGTAAGTCTAGTACAGAGATGGCTAAGTAAGTTTAGTACAGAGATAGTAAAGTAAGTCTAGTACAGAGATAGTAAAGTAAGTCTAGTACAGAGATAGTAAAATAAGTCTAGTACAGAGATAGTAAAGTAAGTCTAATACAGAGATAGCAAATAGGACTTGTTCAAAGTGTCAGAAATAAATAAAACTGATATGAAATTTTTACGCGTATAAAAATATTTAAAAAAATAGCCATTTAAGATGAATTTCATATCGTGTGTTTTATTGAAGTATTTGTAATAGAATTTATGTGTGGTGAAATTTAAAAAAATTTCGGCGCGCCAGGACAATTTTCTGGCGTGCCATGTTAGGCCCTAGTGCCATAGGTTTGCAGTCCCTGATGTGGTTGATTCTTGTATCCATGGAATAACTCAAACTGAAATGTGAATAAGCCAGTCAAATAATGTTACCCGTGATTCAGTGAAACTAGTTCTCATTTTATATTGTTTTGATTAACATTTGAATCTATTGTAGATAATTATTTTACTTTTGACAGAACTGAAGCAAGTACTCAAATACAGTGTATTTTGGACTGAACTGAAGCAAGTACTCAAATACAGTGTAATTTGACTGGAACTGAAGCAAGTACTCAAATATTTTGAATGAACTGGAAGCAAGTACTCAAATATTTTGACTGAACTGAAATAAGTACTAAATATTTTGAATGAACTGAAGCAAGTACTCAAACATTTTACTTTTGACTGATCTGAAGCAAGTACTCAAATATTTTATTTTATTGCCCGTTACACCAAAGTTTGACAATGGCGCCCATGGCTGGCGGGCGAGTTGTGTCGCCATGCAAGACCCCAGTCATTCCCCACCCACTTGGTAATGTTAATGTCAACTGTTCCAAATGAAGATTTGAGCAAATCAGTGACATTACCTGTGCTACCTTTACTTGGTGATTTGTGATTTTTTCTACTTTCAATTAAGCAAAACCATCTGATGGAGTCTCACGTAGGCAAGGTGTTATTGTTGGAGGTCATGTCAGCAGTAAAAGGTAATGGGGTGGGGAGGCGTTACAAAAAGATAGTGTAAATATTATTCTAGAAAAACAATCAAATCTTAGGAAAAATATTTATATCTTTTAAAATTTCAATGATTAAAGTAGGCAAGGATTTTTATGATCTACAAAAAGCAGAAATATATTTGTATGATCTACAAATGTAGAAATATATTAGTATGATCTACAAAAACCCTTTAACAATGTCACACTTCACACACTTACCACCTGTAACAATGTCACACTTCACACACTTACAACCTTAACAATGTCACACTTCACACACTTACAGCCTTTAACAATGTCACACTTCACACACTTACAGCCTTTAACAATGTCACACTTCACACACTTACAACCTTTAACAATGTCACACTTCACACACTTACAACCTTTAACAATGTCATTAACTTCAACACACTACAACCTTTAACAATATCACACTTCACACACTTACAACCTTTAACAATGTCACACTTCACACACTTACAGCCTTTAACAATGTCACACTTTCACACTTAATTTCTTTAACAATGTCACACTTCACACACTTACCCCCTTTAACAATGTCACATTTCACACTTACAACCTTTAACAATGTCACACTTCACACACTTACAACCTTTAACAATGTCACACTTCACACACTTACCCTGTAACAATGTCACACTTCACACATTACAGCCTTTAACAATGTCACACTTCACACACTTAACATCTGTAACAATGTCACACTTCACACACTTACAACCTTTAATAATGTCACACTTCACACACTTACAACCTTTAATAATGTCACACTTCACACACTGACCCCTTTAACATTGTCACACTTCACACATTTACCCGTGTAACAATGTCACACTTCACACACTTACAGCCTTTAACAATGTCACACTTCACGCACTTACAACCTTTAACAATGTCACACTTCACACACTTACAACCTTTAACAATGTCACACTTCACACACTTACAACCTTTAACAATGTCACACTTCACACTTACAGCCTTTAACAATGTCACACTTCACACACTTACAACCTTTAACAATGTCACACTTCACACACTTACAACCTTTAACAATGTCACATTTCACACACTTACAACCTTTAACAATGTCACACTTCACACACTTGCTCCCCTGTAACAATGTCACACTTCACACACTTACCCTGTAAATGTCACACTTCACACACTTACCCTGTAACAATGTCACACTTCATATTAATCTACAACCTTTAACAATGTCACACTTCACACACTTACCCCTTTAACAATGTCACACTTCACACACTTACCCCTAACAATGTCACACTTCACACACTTACCCCTTTAACAATGTCACACTTCACACACTTACCCTGTAACAATTTCACACCACACACTTACAACCTTTAACAATGTCACACTTCACACACCTTAACCCCTGTAACAATGTCACACTTCACACACTTACCCCCTGTAACAATGTCACACTTCACACACTTACAACCTTTAATTAATAATGTCACACTTCACACACTGACCCCCTTAAAAATGTCACACTTCACACACTTACCCCTTAACAATGTCACACTTCACACACTTACAACCTTTAACAATGTCACACTTCACACACTTACCCTCTAACAATGTCACACTTCACACACTTACCTCCTTTAAGAATGTCACACTTCACACACTTACAGCCTTTAACAATGTCACACTTCACACTAACCCCTGTAACAATGTCACACTTCACACACTTACCCCCCTGTAACAATGTCACACTTCACACACTTACCCCTTTAACAATGTCACACTTTACACACTTACCCCCATTAACAATGTCACACTTCACACACTTACAGCCTTTCACAATGTCACACTTCACACACTTACAGCCTTTAACAATGTCACACTTCACACACTTACCCCTTTAACAATGTCACACTTCATACACTTACCCCCTGTAACAATGCTCACACTTCATACACTTACCCCTTTAACAATGTCACACTTCACACTTTACAGCCTTTAACAATGTCACACTTTACACATACTTACAACCTTTAACAATGTCACACTTCATTACAATTTACAGCCTTTAACAATGTCACACTTCACACACTTACCCCCTGTAACAATGTCACACTTCACACACTTACCCCTTTAACAATGTCACACTTCACACACTTACCCCCTTTAACAATGTCACACTTCACACACTTACCCCTGTAACAATGTCACACTTCACACACTTACAACCTTTAACAATGTCACACTTCACACATGAACTTACCCTCTTAACAACAGTCATACACTTCACACACTTACAGCCTTTAACAATGTCACACTTCACACACTTACAGCCTTTAACAATGTCACACTTCACACACTTACAGCCTAACAATGTCACACTTCACACACTTACTCCTTTAAGAATGTCACACTTCACACACTTACAGCCTTTAACAATGTCACACTTCACACACTTACCCCCTGTAACAATGTCACACTTCACACACTTACCCTGTAACAATGTCACACTTCACACACTTACCCCCTTTTAACAATGTCACACTTTACACACTTACCCCCATTAACAATGTCACACTTCACACTTACAGCCTTTCACAATGTCACACTTCACACACTTACAGCCTTTTAACAATGTCACACTTCACACACTTACCCCCTTTAACAATGTCACACTTCATACACTTACCCCCTTTAACAATGTCACACTTCACACACTTACAGCCTTTAACAATGTCACATTTCACAAACTTACCACCTTTAAGAATGTCACACTTCACACACTTACAACCTTTTAACAATGTCAGATTCTCATATACACTTCCCCCTTTAACAATGTCACACTTCACATATTTACCCTTTAACAATGTCACACTTCACACACTTACCCCTGTAAAATATGTCATGTTCTGGCTTACCTTATTCTTGCCAATAATAAAGAGCCATACCAGTTAAATCCCATAAGTTAAAAATATTCTGGCGCTAAGCTGCGCACTAATAACATGTTCGGTTTTGCCACGGCCACATTAAAAAACACCTTTAAATTATACATATTCTTATAAATGAAGACAATTTAAAGTGAACCTCATCAAATCAGATTGTGAATGGCGACCCACAATACGTTGAGACCCACTGCATGTTGTCCCATACACATGAATCAAGCCTCAATGGAATGGCAAAGAAGTAAATAAGAATAAATCATCTGTGATATTTACAAAGTGTCATTCTTTTCGATGTCAACAATCGGTTATGGGGATGAAAGAAGGGCTCTACAAAACGGCCCTATAGGATCTGACAGGTAAACATATTTTCAATGACTTCAAAGATCGTCACGACTAAACAAGTGTTTGAAAATTCGACAGGTATCTCATTCCCATGCCAGATTAGCCTAGTAGTAAGACAAGATCTGGCCCCGAGATTAGCCTAGTAGTGAAGTATCAAATGATCCGGGCCCCGAGATTAGCCTAGTAGTAGAAATATCAAATGATCCGGGCCCTGAGATTAGCCTAGTAGTAGAAATATCAAATGTTCCGGGCCCCGAGATTAGCCTAGTAGTAGAAGTATCAAATGATCCGGGCCCCGAGATTAGCCTAGTAGTAGAAGTATCAAATGATCCGGCCCCGAGATTAGCCTAGTAGTAGAAATATCAAATGATCCGGGCCCCGAGATTAGCCTAGTAGGGAAATATCAAATGATCCGGGCCCCGGAGATTAGCCTAGTAGTAGAAATATCAAATGATCCGGGCCCCGAGATTAGCCTAGTAGTAGAAATATCAATGATCCGGGCCCTGGAGATACCTAGTAGTAGAAGATCAAATGCCTCCGGGGCCTCGAGATTAGCCTAGTAGTAGAAATATCAAATGCCCGGCCCCGAGATTAGCCTAGTAGTAGAAGTATCAAAATGCTCCGGCCCCGAGATTAGCCTAGTAGTAGAAATATCAAATGATCCGGCCCCGAGATTAGCCTAGTAGTAGAAATATCAAATGCTCCGGGCCCCGAGATTAGCCTAGTAGTAGAAATATCAAATGCTCCGGGCCCCGAGATTAGCCTAGTAGTAGAAATATCAAATGCTCCGGCCCCGAGATTAGCTTCAGTAGTAGAAGTATCAAATGCTCCGGGCCCCGAGATTAGCCTAGTAGTAGAAATATCAAATGATCCGGGCCCCGAGATTAGCCTAGTAGTAGAAATATCAAATGCTCCGGGCCCCGAGATTAGCCTAGTAGTAGAAATATCAAATGATCCGGGCCCCGAGATTAGCCTAGTAGTAGAAATATCAAATGATCCGGGCCCCGAGATTAGCCTAGTAGTAGAAATATCAAATGATCCGGGCCCCGAGATTAGCCCAGTAGTAGAAATATCAAATGATCCGGGCCACATTTTATTAGCCTAGTAGTAGAAATATCAAATGATCCGGGCCACGAGTTTAGCCTATAGTAGAAATATCAAATGCTCCGGCCCCGAGATTAGCCTAGTAGTAGAAGTATCAAATGATCCGGGCCCCGAGATTAGCCTAGTAGTATAAGTATCAAATGATCCGGGCCCCGAGATAAGCCAGTAGAAGTACTAATGCTCCGGGCCCAGATTAGCCTAGTAGTAGAAGTATCAAATGCTCCGGGCCCCGAGATTAGCCTCTAGTAGTAGAAATATCAAATGCTCCAAATCTCGAGATTAGCCTAGTAGTAGAAGTATCAAATGCTCCGGGCCCCGAGATTAGCCTAGTAGTAGAAATATCAAATGATCCGGGCCTCGAGATAAGCCTAGTAGTAAGAAATATCAAATGCTCCGGGCCCCGAGATAAGCCTAGTAGTAGAAGATCAAATGCCCGGGCCCGAGATTAGCCTAGTAGTAGAAATATCAAATGCTCCCGGGCCCCGAGATTAGCCTAGTAGTAGAAGTATCAAATGCTCTGGGCCCCGAGATTAGCCTAGTAGTAGAAATATCAAATGATTCGGTCCCCGAGATTAGCCTAGTAGTAGAAATATTCAAATGATTCGGCCCCGAGATTAGCCTAGTAGAAGTATCAATGATCGGGCCCCGATAAGCCTAGTAGTAGAAGTATCAAATGATCCGGGCCCCGAGATAAGCCTAGTAGAAGTATCAAATGATCCGGGCCCCGAGATTAGCATAGTAGTAGAAATATCAAATGCTCTGGGCCCCGAGATTAGCCTATAGTGAGAAGGACTCAAACGATCCGGGCCCCAGATTAGCCTAGTAGTAGAAGTACTCAAATGATCCGGGCCCGAGATTAGCCTAGTAGTAGAAGTATCATTAGCTCCCGGCCCCGAGATTAACCCATTAGAGAAATATCAAATGCTCCGGGCCCCGAGATTAGCCTAGTAGTAGAAGTATCAAATGCTCCGGGCCCGAGATTAGCCTAATAGTAGAAATATCAAATGATCCGCCCGAGATAAGCCTTAGTAGTAGAAGTATCAAATGATCCGGGCCCCGAGATTAGCCTAGTAGTAGAAATATCAAATGATCCGGCCCCGGCGCTACTGGAGACCTGCGCCTAGAGCAGACCTGAAGGATCTAGTAACAAATGTTATTGGCCCAGCTCTGACTTAATCTGCTCTGCCTCCTCTCCCTGTCCACAATGTGTTACACATCAGTAGCACCCTTCTCCTAAAGGCGTTACGTTATAAGACTCCTTGTAGACCTAAATTTAGAATACTGCTCATTCACAAATGATATTTTTTCAAATATAATGGAGATGATCCAGTTTTCACATTAAGTGCTCCCTAAATTCCACAAAGCATTTACAAAAAGAAAAGATAGAGTTCAAAGAGTAGTGACAAATTTCAAAGAGTAGTGAAAGAGTTCAAAGAGTAGTGACACATTTCAAAGAGTAGTGAAAGAGTTCAAAGAGTAGTGACAAATTTCAAAGAGTAGTGAAAGAGTTCACAGAGTAGTGAAAGAGTTCAAAGAGTAGTGAAAGAGTTCAAAGAGTAGTAGAGTTCAAAGTTCTGCAAAAATTGATTGCAGTTACGTGTGTAATAGCAATTGAGAGAGGCAAAGAATGACTGATGAAACTATCAATACACCGAATGACTGATGAAACTATCAATACACTGAATGACTGATGAAACTATCAATACACTGAATGACTGGTGAAACTATCAATACACTGAATGACTGGTGAAACTATCAATACACTGAATGACTGGTGAAACTATCAATACACTGAATGACTGGAAACTATCAATACACCGAATGACTGAAACTACTAATACACTGAATGACTGATGAAACTATCAATACACCGAATGACTGATGAAACTATCAATACACTGAATGACTGTTGAAACTATCAAAACACTGAATGACTGCTAAAACTATCAACACACCGAATGACTGATGAAACTATCAATACACTGAATGACTGATGAAACTATCAATACACTGAATGACTGATGAAAACTATCATACACTGAATGACTGATGAAACCATCAATACACTGAATGACTGGTGAAACTATCAATACACTGAATGACTGGTGAAAATTATCAGTACACTGAATGACTGGTGAAACTATCAATACACCGAATGACTGAAACTATTAACACACTGAATGACTGATGAAACTATCAATACACCGAATGACTGAAACTATCAATACACTGAATGACTGGTGAAACTAGCCAATACACTGAATGACTGATGAAACTATCAATACACCGAATGACTGATGAAACTATCAACATACCGAATGACTGATGAAACTATCAATACACTGAATGACTGGTGAAACTATCAATACACTGATATGACTGATGAAACTATCAATACACTGAATGACTGATGAAACTATCAGCAGCACTGAATGACTGGTGAAACTACCAATACACTGAATGACTGGTGAAACTATCAATACTGAATGACTGGTGAAACTATCAATACACTGAATGACTGGTGAAACTATCAATACACTGAATGACTGGTGAAACTATCAATACACCGAATGACTGAAACTACCAATACACTGAATGACTGATGAAACTATCAATACACCGAATGACTGATGAAACTATCACTACACTGAATGACTGGTGAAACTATCAATACAATTGGAATGACTGATGAAACTATCAACACACCGAATGACTGATGAAATTATCTATACACTGGACCGACTGATGAAACTATCAATACACTGAATGACTGATGAAACTATCAATACATCGAATGACTGATGAAACTATCAATACACTGAATGACTGGTGAAACTATCAATACGCTGAATGACTGGTGAAACTATCAATACACTGAATGACTGGTGAAACTATCAATACACTGGAATGACTGAAACTATCAACACACCGAATGACTGATGAACTATCAATACACCGAATGACTGAAACTATCAATACACTGAATGACTGATGAAACTACCAATACACTGAATGACTGATGAAACTATCAATACACCGAATGACTGATGAAACTATCAATACACTGAATGACTGGTGAAACTATCAATACACTAGAATGACTGATGAAACTATCAGAAACACACCGAATGACTGATGAAACTATCAATACACTGAATGACTGAGAAACTATCAATACACTGAATGACTGATGAAACTATCAATACATCTGAATGACTGGTGAAACTATCAATACACTGAATGACTGATGAAAACTATCAATTAATTGATTTTTCTCGACTGCTATAAAAGAACTATTAACGTTAGCTCAAATAGTATCAAATTATACAACAGTGTTTTATGGCGTACGCAGTAAATTCTGTTTACGGATACATATTCTAATTTCTTACATGTAGGTTCTGATTTGCTACTGAAGAAACATGTTCCACGTTTGTCATTTCTCCGTGTTATATTTGATTTCGCCAGTGTTCAGTAAAGTTCTCTAAAATAATGTTCTCATGCATAAAGGTTGGAACATGAAAAATTAGTTACTTGTAAATATGTATTTGTATTAGATTTAATTAAAAGTTTAACTAAAAAACATCTTGTTAGCGCCCATCACTGCCTAATGGGAACACAATAATGAGAAGTAGAACGTAGTGCCTAATATCTTAGGTCTGAAATCTGTGCCCTAACATCTTAGGTAAATGAATATGTGCCCTAACATGTTAGGTCAATGAAATGTGTGCCCTGACATGTTAGGTCAATGAAATGAAGTGCCCTAATATCTTAGGTCAATGAAATCTGTGTCTTAACATCTTAGGTAAATGAAATATGTGCCCTAACATGTTAGGTCAATGAAATGTGTACCCTAACATGTTAGGTCAATGAAATGTGTCTCTTACATTTGATTAAATTTCGGCTAAACAATGAATGATAAGTTGTTGTTTTTTTTTCAGAATATTTAAAAGACAACAAGAGGTTTAACATGCCATATTAAAGACAACATTGTTAGGTTTAAGTGCCATATATTAAAGTTAGCTTAGTATAAAAATTTAAAATGAAATCCCATCAGTTTGAAAAGAATAAATAACTTAATTCACTCAGTCTATTGAAAGAACTATTTAGACCTACCCAATATTCATATTAAATGAACAACACTGATGCATTGGTGTATGTTCTGATTGAATCCATCCACTCACATCGACATCCGACTGCACATTGATGCAATCAGACCTCCAGCAAAATACAGTACATGTACATGTAGAAGATCAAATACAAGTACATGTACAAGATCAAATATAAGTACGTGTTCAAGATAAAGCCTGACAGACGGAATGTTGTGAAAGAGTTAGCAAAGTGTTCACCTCACACTGCCTTAAACAGAACTTGACCATAAACTTAGGCCTATATCAAACAATCACAGACAAGTAAGTCTTTCAGAGAACAAACTACCTCTTAAAGTGAAATACTAAGAAGATTTATTCAATTGCTCTTCAGCGAACTAGACTTTCAAATAAATCACAGATAAACTTAATGAGTGGTGATTTGGGGTTTTGCTTTTGATACTAACAAGAAAATACATAATTACAGAGAGAGAGAGAGAGAGAGAGAGAGAAGGAGAGAGCTGATATTAACTAAAGAATGCCAACAGACAGCTGATATTGTCTCAAGGAATGCCTAACAGAAAGTTATATTGTCTCAAGGAATGCCCAACAGAGAGTTTATTGTCTCAAGGAATGCCCAACAGAGAGTTATATTGTCTCAAGGAATGCCTAACAGAGATGATGAATAGATGGAGTGCAATGTAGGTAGTGATGAGGAAACAGATGGAGTGCAATATGGTAGTGATGATGAAATAGATGGAGTGCAATATGGTAGTGATGAGGAAACAGATGTAGTGCAATATGGTAGTGATGATGAAATAGATGGAGTGCAATGTAGGTGGAAGTGATGAGGAAACAGATGGAGTTCGCACTCATCGTGAAAAACAAATAAAATATGTGTTTTCTACATTTGTGATGTTAAATAAGGTGAAAACGAAATGCAAGATAATATTTTTCAACAGTATAAAACAAAAACTTCAAACTTTTTAAAATATACATACGCGGTGATTCAAATATTTATTAAAATTCAGATGACTAGAAATGAAAGCGTGGGCGCCATTTGTGAATTGTAATACGACAAAATTGAATTATATAATATTCAACAGATAGATAAAAAAATAATTGCAGCTGATATTTGACGTGTGTTATGTTAACTTCTGTATAATCAATTTATTTCATTTCGTCTGCCATTATCAAAGACGGCGCATGTAGGTCAATACACAACTTCCTGTTTTTCTGGTGCGGCAGACACTAAACTCCAAGTTTCGGTTTCCATCGCAGTGGGCTTGACATCTATAATTGTACCTAGTTTTACCCAGTTGTTAGGTTCTTTTGAAAACATTTTTACAAGAATGTACTTTAGTTCTATAAACTAACCTACGTAAAAAATGTTCCATGTTAAAGACTCATTAATATTTTATCTTGAATTTTAATAACGTATTTAATGATGAAGATTCATTCACTATTAAACAATAAAATCCTGAAGTTATAATAAATGGCAATGCATGTAAACCCAAAAATGAGTATATAAGCATATACTGTATATTAGGGTGCATCAAACAAAAAAATTTTTAATAATTGATCTGTCATATTTAAATTTGTTCCATTGATCAAAAAAAGCATTGTGTAAAAAAATAAAAAATATTTGACAATATTTAGAGGTCCCCGGACTTCAACAAAGTTTGCATAATTAAGCGAAAACTAGATAAAACCATCCTTCTTGTAAAGTCTTACAGACTTACATACAAAAAGTGAAGCGCTATATAAATTGTTTTATAGTCTTTGGTTTTATAATGTTTGGTAGCTATGATTGATTTTGATAAGCAGTTGTGCTAGAAATAAAATTTAAAATTCACATTTTATTAGCAAAAACAACACTTTTCCTTACCGCATATTGATGACCAAGGCAAGCATTTTAATTTCTTTATTTATATTATTTTAATTTCTGATACACACGACCTATAAAATCAGAACATGGAAATGATATGGTTTACACCTTCTAAGGAAATGCTGGCTGACCCTGGCATCACTTCAACAGTTGCATATCCAGTTATTACTGCGTCTCCTGCCTCGCGAACAAAGAAACCACAAACTCTTCTGAAAACTGAATTGTTTGGCATTGGCCCTGCAATCTGTGTTGATGATGCTATAATTACTGGAATTCTTCGACTACCAACTTGTTTACAAGTTTTGAGGTGCATGATGTATCACTGCAATGTAGCAGCACACAGTGAGCGTCCAGGTTCTCTTGGTGCACCTTCTCGATTTACAACTGCCAAAATTGTGCTGAATCAAGTTACTGCTTTCTACGAAAAAGCAAACATTCCAATGGTGACAGAGAGGAGAGCTTGTGAGAAGATTGTTCAGCTTCTTGATGAATACAATAAACTTCGTTCAATTGATAAAAGTCGCCGAAACACACCAGCCACCAAACGTAAACTGGAACAAATGAAATCTATGTTGGCAACAACTTTTCAACTGTGGCCACCAAATGTCGAGACTATTATCAAGAATGCAGAAGATCTAGCATTCTTGAGGTCTATGAAAGGAGACAGGTCTTCCAGCTTTGGATCATTTGACAAAACACTTGCAAAAAAGTCGCTCGACGCCATTCACGAGATGTCGCAACATTGGAACGTCAGAAACGCGCAAGAGAAGAAAATGCAGCATGTTCAACGATATCAGTGCCTTCCAGCGAGGGTAGCAGTGACGAACCCGATGATTCTACTTCTAAATCTGAAGATAATATGGAGTTTGTTGATAACTGTTTGGATGATATAATGCCATTGCAAAAGCGAAGAAAGCCAACAGGAGCTTTGGTATTTGTACCTCCAGATGTTTTAAGCCGACCAAATCTTGTGTCACTAGCGACAAGATTAAAGATTACACCAACACAGCAGGCAGCTTTCACACAGGGCCTTATTAGCGAGTCTGGGGGTGATGTATCAATGGTGGCTTCTTCCTATGCCACTGCAGATCGTTCACGTCGCAAAGTTGTAAGTGAGATATCTACAAAGATCCACGACTCCTGGGAACCACCCAAACTCTGCACTCTCCACTGGGATGGCAAACTGACACCTTCTCTAAAAAATCATCGTGTCACTGAAGAACGCATAACAGTTGTTGTCGGTGATGCAAAGCAATTGAAACTTCTAGGAGTGCCAAATTATGCCAAGGCAACAAAGAAACCCGTTGGTGAAATAATTGCAGAATTAACCATGAAGCTAATGACAGAGTGGCATTGTAATGATTGTATCGTTAATATGACATTCGACACAACAAGATCAAACACTGGTCATCAGACTGCTGCCTGCATTGCCATACAAAATATGCTGCAACGTGCTCTTCTGTGGTCAGGTTGTCGCCATCACATTGGTGAAGTTATCCTCTCGCATGTGTTTGCAGACATGAAAATAGAAGTTTCCAAATCCCCGGATATAACTTTGTTCACCAAGCTGCGAAGTAATTGGGAGTTGGTGGCACATGATTGGTCTCACGTTTGTAGTTCGTTTACGTTAGCTGATCATGATCTGAAGGCTCAAGAGCGACTGACGATAATGAGAGATGCGGTAATTGCACATGCCAACTCTAGTAAACAAACCGAATTCTTGAGACGACTACCACGAATTCCTTAAGCTGTCCCTTGTTTACCTGAATGCTACAAATAAGGAGGTTAACTTTAAAAGACCAGGTGCCCTGCACAAAGCACGATGGATGGCAATCCGTGCCCTGAATAGGCATCTGTGGTACCTCACTGCTGAAATGATCCCACTTGCTCTGTTCAGCAATGAAGTACCTGTGTTGGAAAAGCGAGCTCTAGCAGATGCTCTGCTAAGGCTTCGACCAGTGGTTGCCCTCCAAACTCCACAGAATCGATTTGGAAATGGTTGGGAAAACCACGATTCCAATCAATTGATTCTAAAACTCGGTTGTGTGATCTGGCTGGAGTTGACTCGTGGTTTACTATATACAGACTTCAACTGGACACAGGATTCCTCCAACTGCCTGTTGATGATTGGTGCCAAACAGCTTCTTACATTGCCAGTGCAGAAAATGTTGCTGCTATTAACGTTGTTAACGATTGTGCCGAGAGAGGAGTGAAACTGGCATCTGACTTTGTTGAAGCAGCGCGAACGGATGAACATTTTCAAAACATTCTTCAAGTGGTAGAAATGGACCGCAAAAACATCTCAAATGTGCGTAAACCTTACAAACGTGCAACAAAGTGAAACTGAATTAAATGCAACAGTAATAAATAATTTAATACTTTAATGTAATTTTTATATAGGCTAGAATAAACTTTTTTTTCTTTACATGTTTTGTGATTTCTTGGGCGGGGGGGACCTCTAAATCAACTCTGATTTGAAAAATATTTTACACAAGTTATTATTAATGATATTAGAACAAATTAGAAACATAGACAGCTCAAAAACAAACAATCAATTTTTCCTCTATTGTGGTGATGCACCCTAATATATATACTAACATAGGTATACGCTATGCTGCTGTGATAACAAACAGGTTACATTTTCATGTTGTCTGTGTTTATTTAGCACTGTGAATTACATGTTCATGTTGTCTGTGTTTATTTAGCACTGTGAATTACATGTTCATGTTGTCTGTGTTTATTTAGCACTGTGAATTACATGTTCATGTTGTCTGTGTTTATTTAGCACTGTGAATTACATGTTCATGTTGTCTGTGTTTATTTAGGCACTGTGAATTATCATTAAAAAATGTTTTCTTAGCCTAAGAAGGTCATCGGGGCAGATGAAGTGTAGAATTCATCTCTTTCTGTAACCTCGGCATATGAAAGGATTGTGTGGTTAGCACAACGCCCAGTCGCCTTTACTTCCCAAACTTTTACAGATTTAAAGATGGAGGTCTAAAGGGACGTTTTACCAACTTTCGACAAGACCAGCAAAATTCCCTTTGTTCTCCCTCGAGGATCGAACCCAGACTCTCAGGTCAACAGTCGAGCACTCTACATAACTCAGCCACCCGTCCTCGTCATTAGGCATTTAATTTGTCTATAGATTGATTTGCTCTGATAGACATTTTGGCTGATAACATCCAACACTTCAAGATCATAGATATTCAGATCTACATTAATCTGTGATAATATCCAATACTTTAAGATCATAGATATTCAGACTATATTAATCTGTGATAACATGCAACACTTCAAGATCATAGATATTCAGATCTACATTAATCTGTGAGATAACATCCAACACTTCAAGATCATAGATATTCAGATATACATTAATCTGTGAGATAGCATCCAACACTTCAAGATCATAGATATTCAGATCTACATTAATCTGTGAGATAGCATTCAACACTTCAAGATCATAGATATTCAGATCTACATTAATCTTGAGAGGGCATCCACACTTCAAGATCATAGATATTCAGATCTAATTAATCTGTGATAACATGCAACACTTCAAGATCATAGATATTCAGATCTACATTAAATTGTGAGATAGCATCCAACACTTCAAGATCATAGATATTCAGATCTACATTAATCTTTGAGATAGCATCCAACACTTCAAGATCATAGATATTCAGATCTACATTAATCTGTGTGATAACATGCAACACTTCATAATTATTATAGTCAAATCGAGTATTAATGTATTATCATAAGATGTTAAACAGTGATCAACATATGAACCAATTTAGATTCAATTTGGTCAATAATAAAGATTTTTTTAACAAATCTGTCTGATGTCTGAACACTTCTTTTCAAATCAGATTAATTTTATGTCAATGTGTTAGCGCAATGATGCACCCTATGAGCTCAGTTATTGTATATTGGAAATCAAAAACCTTAAATAAATAGATCGTTAGATACTTCAAGGAAAAAATTTAACAAAATAAATCAATTTCTACATCTAAATTCAACACAATAAGTCAATTTCACATCTAAATTTCTACTTCTGAAGAGTGAGAACATCTATTTTGTGGTGGGGGTAAAAACATTGATTTCAATTGAACTATGCACTTTCTTGATTGAGGAATATTGATCACGTGATTGTTTTGAATTAATTTTTGTAAAAAATAATGTGTGAGACCTTTTTTTATTACTTTTATGTTCTATTTCCTTGTCATTGTATTGGGATGTTGTACAAGCAGTTCCACTAGTCAATAAATAAATAGACTGGGAAGGAGTTGACCTTTTAATCTACATAATCTGACCATCATTCAAGTAAACAGTTGAGAGAACGTAAACTGACATAGACAATGACACACATACACACTCACACATACACACACATATATACATACACACACATATATACACACACACACACATACACACTCACACATACATACTCACACATACATACACACTCACCATTCATATCCCAAAAGAATGTTTGAAATGTGTGATTAAAGCTCGAAAAAAACATTTTTCAGCTTTTTTTTTTAGGCGAAAGGGACATAATTACAACTATACTAAAAAAAAACTGTGCAATCATGCATTATGCCTTTTTTTAAATGTACTTTCATTACTTATTAATTCAAGTTCTCTTAGCCATATACACGATGAAGTGTAGAATTCATCTGTTCATGAAGCCATCACATATAAAGAGGTTGTAATGACTAGCACCACGCCAAGCCGCATTTTATTCCTCCAACTAAAGTGAGACACCCATTTAAAACTGGGTGACTGGTAGGGGGTGGGGGACATTCAAGCAACTTTACGGAAGCTCACAGAATTCTGTTGGTTCTACTTTCATTAGTAAAGAAATCCTTCAGTACAAAGTCCAAATATTTCTTTTGTTTTAAATGACTCATTTGCCCCAACAAATATACATTTAATTTTCTACAATGCCATTGTTTATGACCTAAGAAACATAATGTAAACGTAAAGTGAAATAAATCAATAAATGTACTGGGTTATGGTTACTTTATTGAGATTCACACAATCTGCTGTGATTTAAATTTAAAAAAGAAACCATATCTGATTTAAAATATAATTTGTGTGTTTCAATAAAGTTTGTTAACAGATCTACGTTAACTTTCAAAGATGGACAAAATAAGCAAACAATAATTTCACTGTTGATTTTCTCTTTTTATAAACTAATCTCTAGTTTTGAACAAAATGCAACAATGAACATTGATTTTTTTAACCGTTTCTATTTTAATTAAAATAGTCTGATAGTAAAAAAAACTTTGGTATTGATTCTCATTAGTTATTTCCACGTAAATTTTGACCCTAAGATAATGAAAGTTTGGAACTTAAATTTGTTTGTTGACCCAAATTTCATGACAAACTTTAGTTTCAGCAAAAAAAAAAAAAAGAACATTTTATGACAAAGACTTTTAGATATTTAAAAAACATCTGTCAGGACAGTGAAAGTATGTCAGGGTGTAGGTGATCTTCAATTCAAACGTTGGGACAGTTTAATGTAATTTGATATGAGATGGGGGCAGAAAGGAGACAGAACCATTTACTTTAACGAGGTAGGGGGACTTTAGACAAAGAATAGTGTCCAGGTAGAATTCAGGAAGAGGCGTAGACGTGGGCAGGTTCATGAGTTCAGGGTAGGCTGTAGCTACAAATAAATCAAGGCAAGAAACAATGTGTCAGTGGGGAGGAGTTCAATTAACATTAGAAGTGCGATGTCACGTTTATTCTGCTAGGTTCACCAAACTTAATTATGCATTGAATGGGAGACTTTAGAATGATAGGATGCTTTGTCCAGCTAGTCTATATAAGAGAATGTTAGTCTAGTTCGGGAGGAATTGTTGAGAGGAATTGTTGAGTGTAGATCGACCGTGGTGTATAGTTTTGTTAGAGTTTGAGGAAAGTAGTTAATTGGGAAGAAACGAAGGAGTTAGTAAGAATTGTGTGGTTATTTTCCAGAGTTCATAGTTTGTAATGTGTTTGTGAGGCTGTTAATCTGTAGTGGTGATTTACCTTTTGTAAACAAATTAGAGTCAAATAAAGTGATAGTGATTTATGATAGTCAATTCATCTGACTTGTCACAATTTATTGATGTAGTTGTGAGATGCATAGTGTGTTGTGAAAGAAAAATAAATAAAAGAAAGAATAAAATAGAAAGCTCAATCGCCATCCCAAACAATAATTGAAAAATGAAGTTTAAGACAAATATTAATTGTCTTGTGAACCCATGCAAGTAACCAGTTTGAAGGAAGTAACAGCTACAACAGAAAAGAAACTTACTGGAACCACATGAATTGAAAGTATCATTTCTTACTTCATTGAGAATAACTTCATATGACGTGTCAGATATATTGTCGAGCCCTGCTGTGTAAAAACAAATATCAGTCACACCCTGTGATTGTTTAAGTGACCACCAAGATGATGCTACGGTCTGTCAGTGGCAGTACAACCGTCTCCGTCAGCGTCAGTCCAGTGTCATTGTCAGCGTCAGTACAACCGTCACACATCCAGCGTCAGTCCAGCGTCATTATCAGCGTAAGTCCAGTGTCATTGTCATCATCAGTACAGTCGTAACACGTTCAGCGTCAGTCCAGTCATAATTGTAAGCGTATTTACTAGCACCACATTCTGAGTGCAGACAAAGTGATTTAAGACCAAACCAACCAACATCTTAGACCCCACCCTGCACGAGACGACGACACAGGTCTACACCACCCACAGATGTTAAAGGCCAAGACAAAGAAATCTGTACAGAGAGTATTTATGTTTTATTGTTTTTAGATTATTATCGATTAGCATTTTAATTTAATTTTTTTTTACTAATATCTTTTGTTATTTAAGGAACAAATTAAGTATACTAACGTATATGTGCATTTTTATATAACAATTTTTTTAACCATTGAATTAAGTATTTGTTAACATAAATATGGCTGGGTATTACGATTTAGAAAATGAAGACCTATTTGAGGAATTCGCCTTTTTGACGAAGTAGAGGAAGACGAAGAAGATAGATTAAAACACTTAGCGGACATTTCACAAAAGCAACTTAGGACAATTTTTGAAAGACTAAACAGTATAGAAAGTGATATAAGAACACTTATGATCAGATCACATCTATTACTGACTGATTCAACACATAGGGCGGAGCTAGAAGTAAAGACTGACAGTAATATAGAAACATTAGAAGTAGTATAGAAATGTTAAACAATAAAGTTAGCAAAATTGTAGATAATTAGAAGAGCAAGTTAAGATAAACATAACTAAACCTAACTCAGTCAAAGACAGCCATATACTGTCACGGTAAATAAACCGCCAATTGTTTTGGACAGTATTGAATCTGTACCAGTCAAAGACACTAAGCCTGTACATACAGTTAGTGTAAGACCATTTGTCCTCGTGTGCTATTCGTGTAGAAGACTAGGTCACAGGTCTAAGACTTGTCCTAAAAGACTATCCAACATCCTATGTTTTAATTGTCACTTGAGGGGTCACGTCGCGAGGAACTGTCCATCAAATTCCAGAAAACAGGTATACCCAGACAGAAATAGCATGTACCATGATAGAAAACAGATACACCTAGACAGGAGTAGTATTCACCAAACACAAGTAAGACTTTCCAAAACCCACGCAAAACCTTTCCAGACAGATATGAATACCATAGGGCCCAGAGTTATCAGAATCTTCATGACAGACAGCGTTGGCGGAGTAGAGAGTTGTAGTGTTAAGGTCGGACATCAAAGACAAGATAGACATAATAGTGGTAGAGCTAGGAATATGGGGCAAGCTGTTAATAATGAATATTTTGATTGGTGGACGAGAAGAGACGTTTCCAAACAGCTCCAGAGACAGAAACATTTAGACAAAAGTGGTTCAGAGATAAATGTGAAGACTAATTGACGATCACTATGGTGACCGGTATTACCAGAATTCTGTGCAGACTTCTAGGTGGTGAGATAGGAACGAGAAAAACAAGCGAAGAACCCAGTCGATACTGGTACATTTTGATAATATAGTCATTGTGAATTGTGTTAAAGTGTCTTACGTGGTTATTTGGCAATGGAAATATGATGTATTTCCCATGAGAATTGAATGAAACATTTTGGTTTCTTGGAATACATTGAAAAGCGAAGTGGTTAGTACCTATATTATACAACGCATTAAATTATTACATGTTAAAAATATCCAATCATGTTAAAAAAAATAATCATCAATTTGAGTTGTTAATTTTTTCTCTCTAACTATAAAGGAGCCTACATGTAATCGTAGGTGGGAAAAAGTCTGCCTTTATTGTTTTTTGAAAAATATTTAACTTCAATTTTAATCCACATAATTAAGGACACTTTACTGTAAATTTTGAATGTGGCATTAGAATTATTGTTTTCTTTACCTATGAAGGAGCCTACATATGACAGTAGTTGGTAAAGTCTGCCTTCATTGTTTTTGAAAAAAACATACTTCATCTTAGGTTTAATACATATAATTAAGGAAACCTCAATATAAATTTTTTATGTGACATAAGCTTTATTGTTTTCTTTACCTCTAAAGGATCCTACACAGATTTGTAGGTGGTAAAAGATATGCCTTCATTGGTTTTGAAAAAAAAAAAAGTGTTTATGAGAGATGATACTAAACCAGACAATCAATGTATTTTATTTTACTGAGCTTTTAAGATGAGATTTGTTAATGAGATTTATGTTGAGATATTTTAAGACTTAACACTATCAGATTTTTTAGGATAATTACGAGCATAAGCATTGATGAAATGTGTTAATGATTTTTGAATATTTGTATATCTTTTGATATTTTGTACTCACATTTGATGTGGAATTTGTTCTTCATTTTTTTTGTTTGATGTTAATATCATTGTTGGACATGAGTGTGAATTATGTAATAGAAAAATTGCGTACTTTGTACGAAATTTTTTTACCGAGAGGGAAGGGTGATGTCAGGACAGTGAAAGTAGGTGGGGTGTAGGTGAACTTCAGTTCAAACGTTGGGACAGTTTAATGTAATTTGATATGAGATGGGGAGCAGAAAGGAGACAGAACCCATTAACTTTAACGAGGTAGGGGGATTTTAGACAAAGAATAGTGTCCAGGTAGAATTCAGGAAGAGGCGACTTGGCAGGTTCATGAGTTCGGGTAGGGCTGTGCTACAAATAAATCAAGGCAAGAAACAATGTGTCAGTTGGGAGGAGTTCAATTAACACAGAAGTGCGATGTCACGTTTATTCTGCTAGGTTCACCAAACTTAATTATGCATTGAATGGGAGACTTTAGAATGATAGGATGCTTTGTCCAGCTAGTCTATATAAGAGAATGTTAGTTTAGTTTGGGAGGAATTGTTGAGAGAGGAATTGTTGAGCGTAGATCGACCGTGTATAGTTTTAGTGGTTTGAGGAAAGTAGTTAATTGGGAAGAAACGAAGGAGTTAGTAAGAATTGTGTGGTTATTTTCCAGGAGTTCATAGTTTGTAATGTGTTTGTGAGGCTGTTAATCAGTATAGTGGTGATTTACCTTTGTAAACAAATTAGAATAAATAAAGTGATAGTGATTTATGATATTCAATTCATCTGACTTGTCACAATTTATTGGATGTAGTTGAGAGATGCATAGTGTGTTGTGAAAGAAAAATAAATAAAAGAAAGAATAAATAGAAAGCTCAATCGCCATCCCTGACAACATCATTTACTAATTAATGATCAAAATATTAAAATATAACTTTTCATTTATGAAACGACTTATTAAATTCGTCCTACACGTTTTGTCTGGCAAATTTGTGTCAAATGCATATAATATTAAAAATCCATTTATCCTTTAATTCACATTCTAAAGAAAGTTTCTTTGATGATATCATAATTTACCAGTAATTTAAAGTGTTGGTCTAATAATGTTTTTTTTAATAGTTCACTGGTTTGCATGTCAACCAAATTGAAATATAAACACTTGATGTAAACTTGAAAACTACGGCCGTAAGACTCAAGCCAAGATTTGGAGTTTGCTAAATTGGAGAATCTAAATTATTAATAAGTCACGCGATAGTTTGTTTTCGACTATTAAGGCAACCAGCTTGGTTGGGACTAATACTGTCATTTAGGAACACCCTTGATTTTTTTTTAACTGAGTTCAACCCTGTCATTCAGGGACACCCTAATGTGTTTGAATTTGCGTCCAGCTAATACTTGAGTTATGGCAACCTCTCTAAACAGGCTGAACAGAAAGATTAGATTGTTTATACCACAGAATTTATGTTCTGCAGAATGCATTAAATTAAAACGCACATTTTCGCTAGCCGCCATATTTGTCTTACTGTGCTATTGCTTATCAATGTTTAAGTGCTAAACTATTAAAACATGAAAATAACAAAAATGGCGGAATTGTTTTTTTTTAAATTGCGATGCTTGTCTGATATGCATAATGTGGTATGTCTGATATACATAATGTGGTATGTCTGATATACATAATGTGGTATGTCTGATATACATAATGTGGTCTGTCTGATATAAATAGTGTGGTCTGTATAGGCTTTTGAGGTCCTGATACAGCAATTAGATAATAAAAAACAGGTTTGACTGCAAGGCAATGAAGACAGCTATATAAACAGTAGAAATGAAGATGAACATACTGACAGTATAAATGAAGATGTCCACTTACTCCACATTGACAGTGAAGTCATGAAGATGACCATATTGACAGTGAAGCCAATGAAGATGGCCAAATTGATAGGAGATGAAGATGAATCATATTGACAGTGAAGCAATGAATTTGACCCAGATGACAGTGAAGCAATGAAGATGAAAATATTGACAGTAGAAATGAAGATGACCATATTGACAGTAGAAATGAAGATGACCATATTGACAGTAGAATGAAGATGACCATATTGACAGTAAAAATGAAGATGACCATACTGACAGTAGAAATGAAGATGACCATACTGACAGTAGTGAAGAGATGACCATATTGACAGTAGAAATTAAGATGACCATACTGACATTAGAAATAAAGATGACTATATTGACAGTAGAAATGAAGATGACCATATTGACAGTAGCAATGAAGATGACCATATTGACAGTAGAAATGAAGATGACCACATTAACATTAAGACAATGAAGATGTCCATGTTACAATTATAGACAATGAAGATGTCAGCATACAACATCTAATTTCTTCCCCGGGTTGACCTAAATACACTCAAGTTCTATTTAAAAATGTACAAAGAATTTCCTTAATGTGGTGTTTTATGGGTTTTGCCTTTTCGTATTCATACAGGCTGATTTGTTTGACACAGACTTCTTGACTGGATTTAGCTGAAACTGGCCATCAGAATGACCACCATAACTGACGGAATTGTCGGAGCAGTGTGAATCTTTTCGTTCTCTTTGCATAGACGTGGTTGCATGGTTCTTGTATTGCATAGTTCGGTTTTGACCAGAAAGAAGTCGCTGCTATTTGTTTAAGGCCGTTCAGTTTTTTTGTCTTCACAGTTCAATTTCTGGGACTTGTGACGATGTTCTAGCATGCTTGTTGTTAGACAATTTTGCATTAGCAGACTTGATGTTAGCAGACTTTGTGTTGGTGGTCCTGCTGTTGGCAGACTTTGTGTCTGCAGACTTTGTGTTGGCAGACTTGGTATTACTGGTCGAGGCAGACAACGACGTGGCTGGTGAAGACTCCCACAGACTTCGGGTCATTTGCATGAGATCTCGCGGGCGGTGGTTGTGATTTCATGGCGTCATACATGAGTTGGTCCAAGAGTCAGCGTTTGTTCGAATGTTCTGGAAACGTATCTGTTTTTGTGTAAGAGGACTTGCAGGGATGACCTGCCAACTGTTTCGTCCAGTGGATGCTGACACGTGATCTTCCATCTACACAAAAATAAAAAGAAAGAAAAAACATTTGTATGATAGTACATAAAGCAGACTGTGTGTAAAACATAAAGTAGACAGTCTAGTACATAAAGGGACAGTCTGTGTGTAGTACATAAAGCAGATAGTCTGTGTGTAGTACATAAAGTAGACAGTCTGTGTGTAGTGCATAAAGTAGACAGTCTGTGTGTAGTACATAGTGCAGTTTGTCATGTGGTACAAAGTAGACAGTCTGTGTGTAGTACATAAAGTAGACAGTCTGTGTGTGCACATAAAGTAGACTGATAATACATAAAGTAGACAGTCTGTGTAGCATACAGCAGATAGTCTGTGTAGTACATAAACAGAAAGTCTGTATAGTAATAAAGTAGATAGTCTGTGCGTAGTACATAAAGTAGACAGTCTGTGTGTAGTACATAAAGTAGACAGTCTGTAGTACATAAAGTAGACAGTCTGTGTGTATATAAAGTAGACAGTCTGTGTGTATACATAAAGTAGATAGTCCAGGTAGTACATAAAGTAGACAGTCTGTGTGTAGTACAGACAGTCTGTGTGTAGTACACATAGATATAAAGACTAGATTGATTACGTCTATTATATTGTGCCCGATGAAGTGCTATAAAATGGTGCTTGAAGTTTAAATAAAGAAGAGTACAGTTCTTTATTTTTTTCCGAAAAAGATCTTTCCTTAGAGTTGGCAAGACGCAGGCAGCCATTTTAAATGAAAAAAATACCAGCTAGAAAATTTGGGCGCTACTATAATCAACAGATGTGGCAGAAAATCACTTTTATGGTATTTAACTTGAAACATAGAGTGGTCCTGTATTTTTTATATATTTTAATAGTACCAACATTATTGCTATGACTCGTACTGTATATGACATTTAATTGATCAATATATCAAGTTTATAACTAGTGTTTATAAATCAACTACGAACTATTTAATTTATAGTTCGATTGATTTTATTCTTAATGATATTGATCAAGTAAAAATTTTTTTAATGTAATCAAAACTGTCCCAAATTAAATACTTATATATGATAAAAGCAATAATGTTGATACATCATTTTTATTTGTTAAGAAGGGAGTATTTAAATAGAGTGACTAAACTAAATAGTAACATAGTTCTGTTTGGTTTTAATATTTGAAAGCTGAGTTTACATGCATACTATTGACAGTGGCACAATGCTTGGGCTCACATATTGAAAAAAGATAGTTTGACAGTCTTTTTAGTAACTTTATAACGTATTGATGATTTGGTTGCGCCACTGACTAGAGTACAGATACTATTAGACAATTAGAATAGTTAAAATTAAAGATTTAATTATAATTTAAGGTTTATTATTTACATTATTATAATGTAAATAATTACAGTCAAACCTTCGTTTTCCAATGAAATTTTTCTAGTTCTAGAAAAATTTTATAATCCAAAGTAGACATTTATTTAAGATTTCCCATAACATTTAATGGAAACCAAAATGATTGCATCTAAAAATATTCTTAAGCATATTTTGAATACTATTTTATATATTTTTATTCAATATGCAGTGCTCAAATGTATTAAATAGGACATTTTGTTAATTAATTCAATGCTATCCCATTGTAATTTTTTTGTGGTGCGTTAACGTACCTAGACCCTATAACCTAGTGATACTTTCTTCGCCGTTTATCAGAAATGTAACATGACGTTGTCATTAAACAGATTTATTACTTGAATCGCTACATCTTGCAAAATACTAGTAAACCTGGGTTTGACTATTTTATTTGAAAAATTTAATATTATTTAATTTAATGCATAAGAAATTTTAATCCACAGAATAATACAGAGCAAGAGAAATTAAAAGTACTTCTATAATGCTACAATTGTCATTCTGATAGGGAGTTCAAGAGACATTCTGCTTTTTGTCTTGTCATTGTTTGGCTTATAGCTGAGTTCATTTTTTGGACAAAGAAATTCAAAAAGTATTTTAAGACATTTTCATAGATTCTTCAAAAACATTGAATGGAGGCAACAATCCCACTAAGTGAAAAAGTAGAAAATACACTTTCTGGAAACATTTTAGGGATCATTAACTTCATCATAAGAAATGTGGACACTTTTTTCAACTACTTACAGTTAAAATAACCTCTGTGAATTCTCAGACTATTGGACTCATCTAATGAATAATTTATTGGAGTATTTCTACATCTTTGATTTAATCTCTGCATTACCAGTTTTTTGTGATCTACTGAATAATGTCTATTGACAACCTTCATGTGTTTCATTTAATATTTATATATGTATTTAGATTAATAAAATACTGATTATTATTACATTTTATCCTCTAGTTGATTTAATAATTTAAAAAACATTAACTTTTTTTTAAAGAAATTCATTTATTGTAAAATAAATAATTGAAAAACACAATAACCAAAGTTTGCATCTAAAATAATTTTTAACTTGTTTTAATTAACATTTGAGAAAAAAATTTCAAAAGCCATTTAAGTCAAGTAATATACAAACATTTTTAATAGGCTGCTTTAAAAGGAAAAAAACATTATAAAGTTAGGCAACTTAAAGTTGAATGACCAGTGGTTTTCAAAAAAGTGTTGTGACACACTGATGGGCTTGACGAATTTTAATTGGGTCTCATTAAATTATAACCTATATCAAATTAAAAGTGCTTTTTCTTTCTTTATTGTATATTGTTTTGCAGGTGGGTAGTGTTAACAAAAACAATTTATCATAGTGGGTTGCGAAGTGTAAAAGTTTGAGAACCACTCAATTAGACTGTAGTGTAGAATTATCTAGTTTATTAATTTATGCACATAGTTCATAATTGGATTATCTTAAATATTACAAATTATTACTGGATCATGTAACTTTTTCCTCATTCAGACAGTTAAAATGTTTATAAAATGAAAATATATCCATTCAATTTTACAATAATTACTATGATTCCAGTATTATAGTTTTTTATACCAAATTGTGAAATATCATAAAATAGGCTTAAATTTCTAATACAATTAAAAATTAATGTTGATGACTAGAATAGATACTACCACAATTTAAAAACAAATACTTAAAGCATTTTTGATGTTGTACACGGTGGTGAAAAGGTGATTTTATTTAGTTGAGATTGAACCAGTATTTCATTTAGTGAAATTAACTTAATTTTATTTCAATTAGATGACATTATAAACATATTATGATTTAGCATTATCTAAAGGGTATGTTAATTACATACAAGTTTTTCTACCTTCACATAAATTGAATAAAAATAGATGCATCTAAGAATAAACTTTTGACTAATATTATTATTAAAAGTATGTACAGTAATCATTTCTAAAAATTATTTAGCCTATGCACCTCCACTTATGCAACTTTTACCATATCCTAAAGTTAATTTAAAATATTTGTCCAATCAGATAACCAAGACCTCATGAGTCTATCACTTCACAATGGTTATAACCCAAATGAAAAAACCCAGCTATCTTATTAAGCTTATTGTTAAGCATCCACATTAGTTGGTTTATTAATGACATAAATTATTATTATAAGTTCACTAAATTGCATTGAAAATCCAATATAACAGCTGGTGTGACTTGTCATGTTTTGATTGTATGATGAACATAACATTTCTTCAAGCATACATTTTAAACTTTTGAATCCTGATTTATAGCTAACAAAATGTATCAAATTACTTAAATTAATCTGAAAAGCCTATAAAATTTGAACAATTGCCACTAGAACAGAAAATTCAAAATAAAACATAACTGATCGGATAAGTGTTCTGATGCCAGTATTTATTTACAAGTCTATATATTTGTTTAAATAGGTAAATGTGAGAGCATAACTAACAAATTTGAAATGTTTCTTTGACTTCTTGGGCTTCTTTGTTGAATGAAATCACTTATCAACTCTGCACTTTATCTCTTCAATATGGGTTCATCCTCCTCATACTTTTAAGTTCACATGGATCAGCTACTAAGTTTGATGGAGCTGATATTCCTTATCCACATGAAAACTGGATGTTGACAACTGTGAAAATATTTATTTTAATTGATTTAATGGAAAACAATATAACAATAATAAAGAAATCATGTCTTTTTTAGACAATATGTAACATTTATTTAAAACATGTATCATTGGTCATTATAAGCCCATGGACTGGTTGGCTTCAACAGGGATATTTTAACTTATAAACAAGCATGGGTGATAAAGGCTTTTGATATCAAGCATCACGAACTGCATCACAGTGTGGAAAAAAACTTGCCCATCCCTTATGTTTTAATATCATGTATTATATATTGTTTTATAGATTTTAAAATCTTTTGTCATGCCTATAAAATTTTCTGCTTCCATGTTTGGCATGCGAGCAGTATTGAGCTATCCATTTTAGACCTAAATATGTAATGTAAATAAAAAAAGTATATGTTTCTAGCCATTCCCAAACCAAAAGACTTAGAAAAATGCTGCTCTGGACATCCAACTAGTTAGTCAGACCATCATTTCCCTGAGTTATGTGAAAATTATTTTAAGAGATATAAATGTGATATGATTTTAACACTCAATCTCTCAAAGACATCAGAGGTAAAAAAAAAAGGAACCATAGTTCAGTATTTACCAAAATGGATGTGTAATAACAGTACAAAGTGACCAACACACACACTTTAAGTTGATGTCTCTCTTGTTTAATTGAAGGCAATTGTTTTTCTTCTAGAGGCCAATGGAAACCTTACAAAGAATGATAAAATAGATATGTATTAATAATAATGATAAAAGGAAGTAATTTTAGACAATCACATTAATCATTATTATATTCCATATCATCATGCATATGTTACAATGTAATATTAATAGCAAGTAAAGGAAAAAATATCTACCATAAACTGCATTACATGTAATTGTAAAGGTAATTAAAGGTAATAAAACTCATTTGGTCAAAACATTATTTCACATTAATATAAAAAATGTGTAGATTCGTTAACAATTACCTAATAAAAATATGGCAAGTGGTGATACCTAATAAAAATATGGCAAGTGGTGAGTGCCTTAATAATAACTACTTATACTATAGTTATAAGTTTATAAGCCAAGCCCAAGGCTTATTGGTTGATTTAAATCATATGTATTATACTATTTCTAGTTAGTTTTTAAAGGTTGAAAAATAAATTAAATAGTTTATAATGCGTCATTACCTGTGAAAAGTCCTTGATTTAGTGTGTTCTCGGAATTAAAAATACAGTCACTGACAAACCAAACATGATGTTTTTGTTGAAATAAATTGAATAATAACATCGTCTTGTTTGAATCGACTTCCTGTTTATTCAATCTATGAGTACTTACACTACGTCATCAAAGTTGGCAAGATTTTTGAAATATATAGGTAAGGGTCGGAAGTAGTTCAGCACCGTTGGTTCGACGCTCTTCCATACATGAGCAATCTAGTCTTATATCTATGGTAGTAACATAAAGTAGACAGTCTGTGTGTAGTGCATATGCAGACTGTGTGTAGTACATAAAGTAGACAGTTCGTGTAGTACATAAAGTAGACACTATGTAGTGCATAAAGTAGACAGTCTGTGTGAAATTTTGTCAATCGATGCTGATTGTTTATACAAAACAACAAAATCGCTGTAAAAACAAAATTAAGTCTACACTATCAGTTATAACTCAATAGTCTAAGTAAAATTGATACATCCAGTGCTTTTTTTTTTTGTTGTAAAAATATGTGATGGATGATGTGACTCAGTGATGGATGGCCTAACTTTTAACTAAGTTCGCAGTTTCGCATTTTATATTTTAATTTTATTGCGCGCAATTTTAAAATAATTCAATTTTAACAAATTAATAATGTAATAAATTAATAATAAACGTTAAAATACAAGAAAAGTAATATTTTTTCCCCACATTGAAAAGGTGCCGGTGCACAAAAGCACTGGATATATCCCAGCAGGGGAAAATATATGTTGTTACTTCGTGTTCTAGAACAAAGTGTCACGCTTGATGGCGTGGACATGTCAGTGGCGAGAGGGGAGACTTTAAAGTATTAATGTGTTTTTAGATTACTGTATAACTACTTCCACTATGAGTGTGTTTTTAGATTAATGTATAACTACTTCACTATTATGTGTTTTTAGATTAATGTATAACTACTTCCACTAGTGTGTTTTTAGATTAATGTATAACTACTTCCACTATTAGTGTGTTTTTAGATTAATGTATAACTACTTCCACTATTAGTGTGTTTTTAGATTAATGTATAACTACTTCCACTATTAGTGTGTTTTTAGATTAATGTATAATTACTTCCACTATTAGTGTGTTTTTAGATTAACGTAAAACTACTCATCTGTTAGTGTGTAAAGTTTAATGTAAAACTACTCCATCTGTTAGTGTGTGTAAAGTTTAATGTAAAACTACTCCATCTGTTAGTTAGTATGTGTTAAGTTTAATGTAAAACTACTCCATCTGTTAGTTAGTATGTGTTAAGTTTAATGTTTAACTACTCCATCTGTTAGTGTGTGTTTAATGTAAAACTACTCCATCTGTTAGTTTGTGTTTATTGTAAAACTACTCCATCTGTTAGTATGCGTTTAATGTAAACTACTCCATCTGTTAGTGTGTATTAATGTAAAACGACCTAATTCTTTAGTGAGTGTTTAATGTAAAACAATTGAAGTATATTCAATGCGCCGTTATAACGAATCAAAAGCTGAGTCCGAGCAATGTCTCGATTCAATATAATGTCCATCACATGAGTTGTGCTGTGAGCTGTTACGACAATACATTAAGAGCTGTTGAATGGGCAAACAATCGTTATTGTTTTGTTGTATGGAAACTGAAACAATCAATCATTTTGTGTTTACAATAAGGCTATGAGGTGAGAACGCAACACGGAAACAGCCAGAATATCATAAAACAGCCATCATATCGTAAAACAGCCATCAGATCGTAAAACAGCCATCATATTGTAAATGAGCATAATTGAGCTTCAGATTTTCGTCAATAGACAAACGGACATATAAACTAAATAAAACGAACGGACATATAAACTAAATAAAACAAATGGACATGTAAACTAAATAAAACAAATGGACATATAAACTAAATAAAACAAACGGACATATAAACTAAATAAAACAAACGGACATACAAAGTAATCAAGAAAAAACCAGGCGCCGAAAAAATAGTCCTAAAAATTTTAGATATCTCGAAATGTAAATATGAGGGAACAAAGTATACTTTTCATCTATTAAATAGTTGTCTCGTTCGTTCAATAACCTGGTCAAAAATGTATACTTGGGAAAATAGATAATTCATTGACCTACAAGTCTACAACATTTCATACTTTCTGACAACATTTCATACTTTCTGACAACATTTCATAATTTCTGACAAACATGTCTGGATATTATTGTATACATGATGTACATTAATATATTGAAAGATAAATTGTCATATAGTGAAACATACAGACAGACACACACAGACTGACAGACTAGCCAACATAGAGACTGACTGATGGATAGATTTATGAATAGACAGACAGGGCTTAGAGATAGGCCGATAGACACTCAGATAGACAGATGATAGATTAGATAGATAGATAAATTTGGATGCAGAAGTTGTTTTTTTTTTAAATTTGTAATGATGAATTAATTGTGCTGAAAATTACTACACATGTAATGACAACAATTGAACTTTAATGAAGTCAGTATTTGAGCTGTATAGAAGTCATTATTTGAGCTGTACAGAAGTCAGTATTTGAGCTGTATAAAAGTCAGTACAGGAGCTGTATAGAAGTCAGTACAGGAGCTGAATAGGTCAGTATATGAGCTGTATAGAAGTCAGTACAGGAGCTGAATAGAAGTCACAGGAGCTGTATAGAAGTCATTATTTGAGCTGTACAGAAGTCAGTATTTGAGCTGTAATAGAAGTCAGTACAGGAGCTGAATAGAAGTCAGTACAGGAGCTGTATAGAAGTCAGTACAGGAGCTGTATAGAAGTCAGTACAGGAGCTGTATAGAAGTCAGTACAGGAGCTAAATAGAAGTCAGTACAGGAGCTGTATAGAAGTCAGTACAGGAGCTGAATAGAAGTCAGTACAGGAGCTGTATAGAAGTCAATACAGGAGCTGTATAGAAGTCAGTACAGGAGCTGTATAGAAGTCAGTACAGGAGCTGTAATGTGTTGTAGAAACCAATCGATACACTCCATCGTGTCAGACGTGCTGTATTTATTGGAACTCTTTTTTGTTGAGGCCCTCGGTGCACCCCACCTCCCCCCACACACACCCACACACACACCACACACACCCACACAAATACCCAGAATGTAATGTTTCCCTCATCAACTGTTTACAAACAGACAGGCACACCCAGGCACTCGTTGGGATTAAGGAGCAGTCTTGCCAATTCATACATGTGTGTGGGGGGAGAGAGAAAGAGAAACAGAGAAATAGCATGTGTGATTTAGCACGTGTGAGCACTGATGTGCTGTAGGTCAGGATTTCAATCAGCACGTTTAGAAACTTTGCATTCTGGTCGATGAAAATGTCAATACACACACACACTGCTGGTCCAAGCTGATGTTTACCAATGTGATAAAGGGAATGGAATAAAACAGGTGGAATGTTAGTGCTGGCCTATGTGTTCCATAAACGAGAGATTGATTTTAGGCCATTTACCCGGCGGCCAGTAAAGAGTGTGGGGATGGAGCTAAGGGATCCGATTAGATCTGTTTATTGGAGTGGTCAGATACTACTGATACAGTTACCCCTTCCCCCCCGTCTGATCTCAATGACAGAGGTATTGATGACGAAGTAAATGGTTTATCGATGAGAGATAATTTACTTTAAATGTACATGCAATTTTTTTATTTCGCTATAAACAGATCGAAGCTTGCAGATTTAATCAGTTTTACACATGGCACTTGAGTGAAGGATCGAATCCAGAAATAGAAACGGTCTTAGTAACAAAATGTACTTACTGATCTACGTACCGTAACACAATAATTGAATGATTGATCCAGTTGGAATGTAACGCTGATGCAGCATTGGTGCCGATGGTACGTCTTAAGTCCAGCTCGATAATTTTAATATCAGTCATTATGTAACAGGGTGATGTAAGTAATTGCAGGAGTACAGTGCTAATGATGCATCAAATGTATTCAATCCGTGTACAGAACTTGGTATTATATATATATAATGTATATAAGTAAATCATGTACTGTATATGGGCAAATCCTGTACTGTATATAAGTAAATCCTGTAATGTATATAAGTAAATCATGTAATGTATATAAGTAAATCCTGTACTGTATATAAGTAAATCCTGTACTGTATATAAGTAAATCCTGTAATGTATATAAGTAAATCATGTACTGTATATAAGTAAATCCTGTACTGTATATTAAATCCAGTACTGTATATAAGTAAATCCAGTACTGTATATAATAAATGCTGTACTGTATCTAAGTAAATCCTGTACTGTATATAAGTAAATCCTGTAATGTATAATAAATCCTGTAATGTATATAAGTAAATCATGTTCTGTATATAAGTAAATCCTGTACTGTATATAAGTAAATCCAATACTGTATATAAGTAAATCCTGTACTGTATATAAGTAAATCCTGTACTGTATATAAGTAAATCCAGTACTGTATATAAGTAAATCCAGTACTGTATATAAGTAAATCCTGTACTGTATATAAGTAAATCCTGTACTGTATATAAGTAAATCATGTAATGTATATAAGTAAATCATGTACTGTATATAAGTAAATCCTGTAATGTATATAAGTAAATCATGTACTGTATATAAGTAAATCCTGTACTGTATATAAGTAAATCCAGTACTGTATATAAGTAAATCCTGTACTGTATATAAGTAAATCATGTACTGTATATAAGTAAATCCAGTACTGTATATAAGTAAATCCTGTACTGTATATAAGTAAATCCTGAACTGTATATAATAAATCCAGTACTGTAGTAAATCATGTACTGTATATAAGTAAATCCAGTACTGTATATTAATAAAGGGCAAACCCCTCTCATCAACTCATCATTCATTCTCCAACTTCCAATGTAGATAGAAAGCTGAAATTTGGCAGGCTCATTTCTTACAGATTATTAATTGTTTGGTTTTACGCGGTTGTTACCCGACCAGCAAACTGGAATATTTTTTTTTCCGCCGACCAGCATAGATGTGCGCATGCGCGACTTTTTTTTAGGGGTCTGTCTATAGCTATTGCGCATGCGCGACTCGATGGACTGTATTATTGTTTTTCGGGATCCAGCTATAGATATTGCGCCTAACCCTATTCCTAACCCTAACCCTAACCCTCAACCTAACCCTAACCCTAACCCTAGGCCCGAAAACAAAAAAAAATATGCAATAATATGCAGTCCAAGTCCGTTTAGTCGCGCATGCGCACATCTATTGCTGGTCGGCGGGAAAAAATATTCCAGTTTGTTGGTCGGGTAACATCTGCGTTGGTTTTATTTTTAAACTTCTATCCGTAACAGTTAGAAGGGTGGACAAAGTACGCCATGTTGAACTTTTTTTTATTTCTGGCCTCATCTTCAAAAAGCAAGAGGCAGGAGGCTTACATGGGATAAATGAAACCAACGTACGAAATTATTTCGGTGGTATGACGTCATCGTAGGCTGTTATATTTAACATTTCGTAAAGGAGCCATGTTATACTTTTGTTTATTTATAGAGCTATTTAATGAAATGTGTCGGGAAACCGGGGGGGGGGAGTTCCGACGAAGCAGGGGTGTTGGAATGGGAGGATGGAGGTAATGTTGTGCTGCGGCGGACGAATTGGGGGTACAATAAAGGAATCGGACAGCGGAGAGGGGCTCAGGGGGAGGCGCTAAGTAGTAGAGAGTCTGAGTAGGGGGGTTAATGGGAGAGATCAGGGGAAGGTAGGAATGACGTAACGATAGTTTTCATTACAGCTCTACAGCTAAGTCGGACAATGCCATTTAATGAATCAGTTCAAATGTTCATACCGTATAAACGTATTCTATTAAATTTAAAGTTTAGGGTTAAACTGAACCAAACTTTACAAAGGTTTACTTTGTTCTTGATAAAATTAAATGGCAGTGAATACTTCTTTTTTGGAAGACCCTTCAATACAGAATGACATGTTTCATATATATATAATAAAACATTTGTTTCGATGACACACACACACATGACACACGTGCACTTTATGACAACTATGTCATATGGTAAATGTCAATCTCGAGCAACTCACTAGAACTTCTCATAAAACAAACACGTGGGAACATCAAATGAAAATGTTATGGAACAGTCATGAGGTACTTGGAAGTGGGTCGACTAATATTGTAATAATAACATATTACAGAATATAAACAAGTGGCGATAACCGAACATTTCGAATAACTGATTCCAGAATATAACAAGTGGCGATAACCGAACATAACTTATTCCAGAATATAAACAAGTCGCGATAACCGAACATTTCGAATAACTGATTCCAGAATATAAACAAGTGGCGATAACCGAACATAACTTATTCCAGAATATAAACAAGTCGCGATAACCGAACATAACAGAATCCAGAATATAAACAAGTGGCGATAACCGAACACAACTTATTCCAGAATATAAACAAGTGGCGATAACCGAACATAACAGAATCCAGAATATAAACAAGTGGCGATAACCGAACATAACATATTCCAGAATATAAACAAGTGGCGATAACCGAACATAACTTATTCCAGAATATAAACAAGTGGCGATAACCGAACATTTCGAATGAAAAAGTTTGAGAACCACTGATAAGAATCAATAAACAAAAAACATAATGTACAATAAACAAACACAGGAAGACGACGAAATAAATCACAGTGCAAAAGGGAACTGTATCAAATTGAAAAGTTGAACGTAGTACATAATGGGAGGTGACTAGAGGAAGTACATGATGGGAGATGATTAGAGGAAGTACATGATGGGAGGTGATTAGAGGAAGTACATAATGGGAGGTATTAGAGGAAGTACATGATGGGAGGTTATTAGAGGAAGTACATGCTTGGAGGTGATTAGAGGAAGTACATGATGGGAGGTGATTAGAGGAAGTACATGATGGGAGGTGATTAGAGGAAGTACATGATGGGAGGTGATTAGAGGAAGTACATGATGGGAGGTGATTAGAGGAAGTACATGATGGGAGATGATTAGAGGAAGTACATAATGGGAGGTTATTAGAGGAAGTACATAATGGGAGGTGACTAGAGGAAGTACATAATGGGAGGTGACTAGAGGAAGTACATAATGGGAGGTGATTAGAGGAAGTACTTAATGGGAGGTGACTAGAGGAAGTACATAATGGGAGGTGATTAGAGGAAGTACATGATGGGAGGTGATTAGAGGAAGTACATGATGGGAGGTGATTAGAGGAAGTACATGATGGGAGGTGATTAGAGGAAGTACATAATGGGAGGTGACTAGAGGAAGTACATAATGGGAGGTGACTAGAGGAAGTACATAATGGGAGGTGATTAGAGGAAGTACATGATGGGAGGTGATTAGAGGAAGTACATGATGGGAGGTGATTAGAGGAAGTACATGATGGGAGGTGATTAGAGGAAGTACATGATGGGAGGTGATTAGAGGAAGTACATAATGGGAGGTGATTAGAGGAAGTACATAATGGGAGGTGACTAGAGGAAGTACATAATGGGAGGTGATTAGAGGAAGTACATGATGGGAGGTGATTAGAGGAAGTACATGATGGGAGGTGATTAGAGGAAGTACATGATGGGAGGTGATTAGAGGAAGTACATAATGGGAGGTGATTAGAGGAAGTACATAATGGGAGGTGACTAGAGGAAGTACATAATGGGAGGTGACTAGAGGAAGTACATGATGGGAGGTGATTAGAGGAAGTAACATGATGGGAGGTGATTAGAGGAAGTACAGGAGGTGATTAGAGGAAGTACATGATGGGAGGTGATTAGAGGAAGTACATGATGGGAGGTGATTAGAGGAAGTACATAATGGGAGGTGATTAGAGGAAGTACATGATGGAGGTGATTAGAGGAAGTACATAATGGGAGGTGATTAGAGGAAGTACATGATGGGAGGTGATTAGAGGAAGTATGATGGAGGTGATTAGAGGAAGTACATGATGGGAGGTTATTAGAGGAAGTCAGTGATGGGAGGTGACTAGAGGAAGTACATGATGGGAGGTGATTAGAGGAAGTACATAATGGGAGGTGACTAGAGGAAGTCAGTGATGGGAGATGACAAGAGGAAGTCAGTGATGGGAGATGACAAGAGGAAGTCAGTGATGGGCAAAACTTAAAAATTTTAACGAAAATGTAACTAACTATTAATTTTTAGTTACTGCCCATCACTGGAGGAAGTACATGATATAGGAGGTGATTAGGATGTTTTACTGTTCAGATGCAGCTATCTAAATCTGGTAATAGAGAAATAAAGTGAAGGAAGTAGGGAGACTCTGGTGATCTAGACAACAGTTTCTTTGATCTGTCACTGAATGATTGTATCTTGTACAAACAAAATGTCTTTGTGGTTTAAAAATAGTTCATCAAAGAGATAACAATCAGAGCAACTGATTTTATTTAAATGTGAACTAGACAGGATGAGAACAAAATAAACATATGCTATAACAGTTGACCTGTGGCGAGATAGATGAACCTATTTGTTACGAGATGGGAAACCTATAAGTGGTGAGATGGGGAAACCTATATGTGGTGAGAAGTCAAATAGTGTAGACTTTGTAGACATACAGACTGTAAAATAGTTAGTGTTGAACGACAGAATGTAAAATAGTTAGTGTAGACCAACAGACTGTAAAATAGTTAGTGTAGACCAACAGACTGTAAAATAGTTAGTGTAGACCGACAGAATGTAAAATAGTTGGTGTTAAACGACAGAATGTAAAATAGTTAGTGTAGACCAACAGACTTTAAAATAGTTAGTGTAGACCAACAGACTGTAAAATAGTTAGTGTAGACCGACAGAATGTAAAATAGTTAGTGTTGACCGAATCATGTCTATTAATAAGTTAAACAGCTTATCCAATAGACATAGCTCAAAGTTAAACTATTAAAAAGTATGAAGATCATATGATGAAACAAATATACCTGAATCGGTTAAAAATTTCACACACCGTCTCAATACACAATTTGTACAAAAAATTAATATAACACGATATAACGCGCGCACACAAACAAGAGGACCGCACATACACGCACCAACATAAATATGTGAATGTTGACACCGACATCCTAACTATAGCATGTGCATTGTATGAACATTTCTGATAGTGAACACAGAGTGAAGCATACTTATTGTTTTGTTAGTCGAGCTCTTGGTGAGGTATTGTGTACTGAAACAATTTCTTGTAAATATTGAAGTAGACCTTAGTGCTCACAGTCATGAGTAGGGGTACCATACTCAGTCATTTTGGTTGGACAGTTTGTACTTTTTACCCCTGTGCCCGTACTAATTGTTACATATGTATGTGTCCGTACTAACTGTTACATATGTATGTGTCAGTACTAATTGTTACATCTGTATTTGTCCGTACTAATTGGTACATATGTATGTGTCCATACTAATTGTTACATATGTATGTTTCCGCACTAATTGTTACTTCTGTATGTGTCCGTAATAATTGTTACATCTGTATGTGTCCGCACTAATTGTTACATCTGTATGTGTCCGCACTAATTGTTACATCTGTATGTGTCCGTACTAATTATTACATCTGATGTGTCCGTACTAATTGCTACATCTGTATGTGTCCGTACTAATTGTTACATCTGTATGTCCATACTAATTGTTACCTAAAGAATAGTCGACAGTTATATCGATTTGTTATCGTTTTATTTCAATTTTGTTTCATCTAAATATTTGTAGTCAAGGCTTTTGTAAACAATTAGCAACATTTAATTCACTTCAAAATTATTGGCCCATTTCTGGCATTATTTATCACAAGCCCATTGGGAATTAGACATCGTCATCTGTGATTTTATTTGACATTCACAATCTATTTGATATCCACAATCTATTTGACATTCACAATCTATTTGATATTCACAATCTATTTAGCAAGCTTTTGTTGTCGTAGACTTCAACTCGTATAGATGGCAAACCAAATCCTTTATTACAATTACAAATAAAACATTTGTCTTTCATTCAGTGTGTCATAACCACAGGTTTTATATCTATGGTCACTACTACAGTTTGAAATCAACGGACTGCACTTCAATTGTTACAAAAGTAATGCCAACCAAGTTTGTGTCAAAACAAAATGTGAAGTTTTGTAGTGATAATCTTATCACCATGGGCAACGACTAGCCTTACAAACGTTGTGTGGATTGAGTACGGTTTAGGAATTTTCATTCAGCCAACCGGACAAATATTCACTTTTATCGCGAGTCTCTCTGTTAAATAATATTTGTAAGCCTGAAATCGCAGCTGAAAGTCATCTGTGGCATTAGGGTGATTCATCATTGCATGGTAAAAAAATAATTTTCTCCGATTCTAATGCATTGTGGCTCATTTTTTTTTTCCTTTTGGCAAGCAAATCAAGAAAAACTAAACTTTTTGAAAAAATAACCACTTTTAGAGGTCGCTCAAGCGACCCGAAGTTTCACTATATGAGATAATGCGGCAGTTCTGATGTGTCGCTTGCTTGCTTTTGCTATAGTGCAATTTTAGTTCATTGTAAAAAAAAGTATACCTATATTTGAATTTTAGATTATAACTAATTTTATTATTCAAGTTTGCTGGATAATAAAGTAGTTTTTGACTAACTACAAATTATTGAATTGATATGGCATTCACATCAAGTGGTAATCACAAATTGTATTGACAAGACGTATAACAGAGGTTTGGTTGATTGGACAAACGGATTCTTTTCTGCCTAGCGATGTCTTAATAACCTTGGGTCATGCTATAAAGATGGTTTTCTATAATCACATGTTACTAAAGAAGACAATATCCGAAAGCATTAAGGTAACTGTTAACGATCTTCAAAAAGAAAAGCAGTCTAAGTGACTCAAAGAGTAGTTGAAGAAGAAAAAAGACATCAGAAGGCTGCTGTTACTACTTGGTCTACAGGCAACAGCGAAAGTGAGGATGAAGGTAAAGATGACGTTGATTTTGAAATTGAGATTCCTGTTTACTACAAGAAGCTTCTGTCAGAGGGTTCGATGCCAGACAAGAAATTTCAAATCAGAATTTCAATTTATACGTAAATGCCCATTGGTCATTCACTGGGGCGGAAAGATAATGGAGGAAACTACAGATTATCCAGAGCTGCAGTCACACGTAGACAGATTAGCTGTACCAACCGTGCTGGTAAGGCACAAGCCAATTATACAGCTTTTAAGACTTTGTGAGGTATCTGATGAGATTATTGGTATTTGTTTTGACACAATATCCGTCAACACTGGTGTTACTAAGGTGATATTTTTGCAAGAGGAGCTGTTACATTATGCCTGCCGACATCATGTGCAAGAACAGATCATTGGAGTTGTTTTTTCTCTATGTCTCCACAAACAGCCCTAAACTTCTATTGTTTAAACGTTTCAAACGCTTTTGGCCTAAGGTTGATCAGCAGGATTCGAGACTAGATGATCCGTTTATTGTGGAACACAAACACAGTGTTGTGTCATTCCTACAAGACTTTCAAGTGCCTCAAGTTACATACCACGTGAAGTTTACAAAGGGATGATCAAAATCTGCTTGTTGATATTTGGCGTCAGTGTAAGCAACCAACAGGCGCTTACCATATGGCTTGTTGGATGGCGAAAGTGATATACTGCTTCAAGATCTATTTGTTCAGAAATCAGTTCTAGCTCACACATTCAGAGGTAAAGATTTTTGCAATACTTCTGCTTGTTTGCGACTAACATTTACGTCAAAGCTTGGATCTCATGTCCTGTGAGTCGTGATGCTCCGTTTAAGGATCTGTTGTTATTCAAGCAGATATCACGAAATTCTGTCATATACAAAACGGTGTCTGATGCTGCGAAAATGAAATTTGAAAACCTTCTTTGGTATAGTAGTCCAGAGGTGCTCTATCTTGCGTTGTTTTCTATAAAAGTTTCTGAAGCGATGCTGAAGACTGGCAATGACTGGAAGGATCGAGTGTTTAAATTGAAGAATTCCAATAACTGTATCACTTTGTAGGTACCTCATCACTATCAGCAATGCGTTCAGTCGGTATTGTTATCAGCTTCGATGAAGTTGACCCAGTATCCTGGGATCTATTGCCGTCATTTGCTGAAGCTAAGTGTATTGTTGATTCCTTTAATGCGTCAATGATGCAGCCGAGCGGTCAGTTGCACTGATGTCATCATTTAATAAGTCAATCACTAAAACGGAAACTGAAATGCAGAGATTGCTGCAAGTTGTAGTAGATCACAGAAATAGAGTGTCAAAGTCGAAGAAAAGTACACTAAAGTTATTTAAGAAGCGTTGAACTGACGATCATTAGTATAGCGTATTGTGTATGTTTATAATACAATGTTTACATGAATAAACAAGCAGTAACTGTTGTATATCATTGTATTTTATGTTATTTAACATTTCAACATATCTAATTTGCTGTAATTAATGTTTAATGTTGATTTTTAGATAATGATTAATTTAATGATTTTATTGTAAGCATTCATGTCATTAAAGAAGATAATATAAACTTCAGCCTCGATGAGCGACCTCTAAATGTTATTAAGTTTCAATAAAATTTGGGATGAAAGTCTAGGACAATAAAAGGAAAAAAATTATCAACAATGCAATATCAAATTGCAAAAAAAATTTGTTTGAATCACCCTACTGACATGTCCCCATTGCTATAACATATAATGTACTGTTATTATTGTGACAAGTCCCCACTGTTATCTCTATATACTTATAAGACGCATTTGTTGTCTGTCTGTCTGTCTGTCTGTCTGTCTGTTCCCTTATAACTCAAGATTTAGAAAAACAAATAACGTGAAATTAGTTACACATACACATGGGGAAGGTTATAGGACAGGTTTCGTTTCATATCGATGGTAGTTTAATTGTAATTAATTTTTTTATTTTAGTATTTTACTATATTAAAGTAATCTCGACGGCGCCAAATAAAATTCATCTGTGACGTCATTTCCCGAATAGAACTTTGCGCGCATAACCTATTAAAAATTGATATTATGTTTGTGTAGCTCGCTAGCACAGTCGGTTACTCGCTTGGCCGTGACTCAAATTTGGCCGACTATGTGTGGGTTCAAATCCCGACATTGAAACTTTTTTTTCAATTTTTTTTTTTTAGAATAATCTCTATACTTATAAAACGCATTTGTTGTCTGTCTGTCTTTCTGTCTGTCTGTTCCCAAAGAGAGAGAGGGAGGGAGAGATAAAGAGAGAGGGAGGGAGAGAGATAAAGAGACAGAGGGGGCAGGTGGGAGAGAGAGGAAAGGAGGGTAGGAGGGAGGGTGGGTGGGGGGGAGAGAGGGAGGGAGGGGGATGGACAGGGGGAGAGAGGGAGATGGGAAAGGGAGGGAGAGAGAGGGAGAGGGAGGGAGGGAGAGGGAGGGAGGGAGAGAGAAAGGGAGGGAAGGAAAGAGAAAGGAACGAAGGGAGAGAGGGTGTAGGGAGGGAGATAGAGGGGAGGGAGGGAGAGAGGTAGGGAGAGATAAAGAGTGAGGGGCAGGGAGAGAGAGAGGGAATGAGGAGGGAGGAAGGGGGAGAGAGGGGGAGGGAGAGGTGAGAGGGGGAGGGAGGGGGAAAGGAGGGAGAGAGGGGTTAGGGAGGGAGAGAGAGGAAGGGAAGGAGAGGGAGAGAGAAGATGGGAGAAATGTGAGGAAGAGATAAAGAAAGAGAGGGGGCAGGGAGGGAGAGAGGGAGGAAAGGAGGAAGGGGGAGAGAGGGGAGGGAGGGGGGGTGGACAGGGGAGAGAAGAAGGGGAGAGGGGGGAGAGGGAGATGGAAGAGGGAGGGAAAAAACAAAGGTAAACAGAAAACCTTATTTTAAACCCGCAAAGCCGGGTACTTGCAACTAGTTCCTTATAAAGTACTGTTATTACTGTGACAAGTCATTGTTATAACAAAATACTCAGTCATGTCATAGAAATGGTAAACTGTCCCCTGTTATTTATTCACAATATTTTTTACATTATTATGAAAAAGTGGTAACACAATGTTGTGAAGAAAGATATTCTATTTATGTAAACTACCTTCTCCCCAACCTCCCTCCCTCCTCATATCCCGTGCCCACATCCATTCATGTCCACCATACATGACGTCCAGAGGTCACATGATCATAAAACCCAATGATTCAGCTGGCATTTATTGACAATTTCACAGGGTTTAAACAAAGAACATGGCGATCAGAATCAACAGAAGGACTAATAAACTAATCACACGAAGACAAATACATAAAGGTGGGATGAATGGTGAATGAAAGAGTAGTAAGATTTTATATGAAACCAGGTAACCAATCAGGTAGAAGGACGGTCGGATGGTCAGACAGAAAGATGTGTTTTACACATTTTGACTACACACTATAACAACTTAAGCAAGCTGTTGCCCACTTTCACAAAATCGTCATAGCCGCACAGAGAATTGCACGGAGTAGTTAGTTATAGGTATGGCTGTACACGTGTGATTGTACACGTATGGCTGTATACGTATGACTGTACACGTGTGATTGTACACGTATGATTGTACACGTATGATTGTACACGTGTGATTATACACGTATGGCTGTACACGTGATTGTACACGTATGGCTGTACACGTGTGATTGTACACGTGTGATTGTACACGTATGGCTGTACACGTGTGATTATACAGTGTGATTGTACACGTATGGCTGTACACGTGTGATTGTACACGTATGGCTGTACACGTATGGCTGTACACGTGATTGTACAGTGTGATTGTACACGTATGGCTGTACACGTGTGACTGGACACGTGTGATTGTACAAGTGTGATATTACACGTATGGCTGTACACGTGTGATTGTACACGTGTGATTGTACACGTGTGGTTATACACGTGTGATTGTACACGTGTAATTGTACACGTATGGCTGTACATGTGTGATTGCCTCACACTTGTAGACACAGGCCTCACACTTGTAGACATAGGCCTCACATTTTGTTGACACAGGCCTCACACTTGTAGATACAGGCCTCACACTTGTAGACACAGGCCTCACACTTGTTGATACAGGACTCACATTTTGTAGATATAGGCCTCACACTTGTTGATACAGGCCTCACATTTTGTTAATACAGGCCTCACATTTTGTTGACACAGGCCTCACACTTGTAGACACAGGCCTCACACTTGTAGACACAGGCCTCACACTTGTTGATACAGGACTCACATTTTGTAGATATAGGCCTCACACTTGTTGACACAGGCCTCACATTTTGTTGATACAGGCCTCACATTTTGTAGATATAGGCCTCACACTGTTGACACAGGCCTCACATTTTGTTGATACAGGCCTCACATTTAGTAGACACAGGCCTCACACTTGTAGACACAGGCCTCACACTTGTTGACATAGGCCTCACACTTGTAGATATAGGCTTCACACTTGTAGATATAGGCTTCACACTTGGATAAAACATGATGAATTATAAACAGTAATACTTTGATTAATACACTCTATCAACCATGCCAGCAACGGTAAACAATTGTAGCTTTTTACTCCGGCAGGTGGCTTTTAATTGATTTTAATGTGTCGTTCATTGAATCGATGCAGTTGTTGTCCACAAACTAGAATGTGGCTCTTTTAAATGCTCTATAATTTACTAAGTTAAAGACTAGAATGTGGCTCTTTAAATGCTCTATAATTTACTAAGTTAAAGACTAGAATGTGGCTATTTTAAATGCTCTATAATTTACTAAGTTAAAGACTAGAATGTGGCTCTTTTGAATGCTCGATAATTTACTAAGTTAAAGACTAGAATGTGGCTCTTTTGAATGCTTGATAATTTACTAAGTTAAGGACTAGAATGTGGCTCTCAATAACTCGTATCCTGCACAATGTGTTTTAAAAATGAGCGCCTAGCAAATAGCACGGGTAACTTTCCGCATTGTTCAGACCTCAGTATTTATGTGAGAAATTGTATGGTGCAGTGAGCAGCAGGCGCCAGTGGCTGACAGACATCGACCACTGGCTACCCGCTAATAATAATATGTGGAGACTGCTAGTGTGTGTATGTCATTTGCTTTCCCTATTGTTAACTCTGTAATTATTGATGAATGGGAAATGGGGGATAGTTGGCGCTTGAAGTTTATCGACTACTTCACTCTGTTCATTAGGCCCCGACTACTTCACTCTGTTCATTAGGCCCCTGACTACTTTATTCTTTTCTTTAGGCCCCGACTACTTTACTCTTTTCTTTAGGCCCCGACTACTTTATTCTTTTCTTTAGGCCCCGACTACTTTACTCTTTTCTTTAGGCCCCGACTACTTTACTCTTTTCTTTAGGCCCCGACTACTTTACTATTTTCTTTAGGCCCCGACTACTTTACTCTTTTCTTTAGGCCCCGACTACTTTACTATTTTCTTTAGGCCCCGACTACTTCACTCTTCTTTAGGCCCCGACTACTTTACTATTTTCTTTAGGCCCCGACTACTTTACTCTTTTCTTTAGGCCCCGACTACTTTACTCTTTTCTTTAGGCCCCGACTACTTTACTCTTTTCTTTAGGCCTCGACTACTGTACTCTTTTCTTTAGGCCCCGACTACTTTACTCTTTTCTTTAGGCCCCGACTACTTTACTCTTTTCTTTAGGCCTCGACTACTTTACTTTTCTTTAGGCCTCGACTACTTTACTCTTTTCTTTAGGCCCCGACTACTGTACTCTTTTCTTTAGGCCCCGACTACTTTACTCTTTTCTTTAGGCCCCGACTACTTACATCTTTTCTTGAAGTCATTTCTCATGAAATGAAAATTTCTGCATGTGCTCGTTATATTAGTTGAGAAAAAATGTACAATATTAGAATAATTTAGTTGTTCGTAATTCACTGTAACATGAACTTCATATAAAATATATGATTGTGTGTGATATACGTTAATATTTTACAGGGGCTTTCTACGTTAGTTTATAGAGAGTGTTTTGAAAAAATATGCTATGTTTCTGTTTATTTAGTAATTCAATATAATTGTGTTCTCATAATCACAAAGACAGTATACCCCAGACTCAAGTCTCATAATCACAGCCAGTATACCCCAGACTGGAGTATCATAATCACAAAGACAGTATACCCCAGACAGGAGTCTCATAATCACAAAGACAGTATACCCCAGACAGGAGTCTCATAATCACAAAGACAGTATACCCCAGACTGGAGTCTCATAATCACAAAGACAGTATACCCCAGACTGAGTCTCATAATCACAAAGACACTATGACACAGACAGGAGTCTCATAATCACAAAGACACTATGACCCAGACTGAAGTCTCATAATCACAAAGACAGTATACCCCAGACAGGAGTCTCATAATCACAAAGACAGTATGACCCAGACTAAAGTCTCATAATCACAAAGACAGTATACCCCAGACAGGAGTCTCATAATCACGAAGACAGTATGACCCAGACTGAAGTCTCATAATCACAAAGACAGTATACCCCAGACTGGAGTCTCATAATCACAAAGACAGTATGACCCAGACAGAAGTCTCATAATCACAAAGACAGTATACCCCAGACTGGAGTCTCATAATCACAAAGACAGTATGACCCAGACTAGAGCAATTTACTCTAATTGCTAACCCTGTTTTACATTAAAATCATTTCCTTTGTTCCAGTTTTACCGATTGGACACAATTGAAAGACATACAAAGTTTAGGAATACCAGAGTTGTAAATGTTTAACAGCGTTGAAACAGCAAACAAATGTGGCAATGTCATTTAAACATTAGTACATCAGTACCTGACATGTGGGATCAATATTTCAGACCATTTCTCATCTGGCTCCTTATAGCTGTGCGCATAAACTCTGACATAATTCACGTATAATACAAATATATATAAATGCATAATACGCTATCTTAATCAGGATAAATCAATCAAATCCACATACAAGATTACAGCAAAACACCAACATTATAAAACAACAACATCATTACAACACAACACCAACATTACAACACAACACCAACATTACAACATAACACCAACATTAAAACACAACACCAACATTACAACTAAAGAGAACACAACTTAAAAAACATAACACAAAAATTACAGCAAAACTCTAGACAAACCAACAAACTCTAGACAAAACCAACAAACTCAAGACAAGACCAACAATTTCAAGACAAGACCAACAAACTCAAGACAAAAGCAACAAACTCTACACAAAACCAACAAACTCAAGACCAACAAACTCAAGACAAAACCAACAAACTCTAGACAAAACCAACAAACTCTAGACAAAACCATCAAACTCTAGACAAAACCGACAAACTCTAGACAAAACCGACAAACTCTAGACAAAACCAACAAACTCAAGACCAACAAACTCAAGACAAAACCAACAAACTCAAGACCAACAAACTCAAGACAAAACCAACAAACTCTAGACAAAACCAACAAATTCAAGACAAAACCAACAAACTCAAGACCAACAAACTCAAGACAAAACCAACAAACTCTAGACAAAACCAACAAACTCAAGACAAAACCAACAAACTCTAGACAAAACCAACAAACTCAAGACAAAACCAACCCAACTCAAGACAAAACCATCAAACTCAAGACAAAACCAACAAACTCTAGACAAAACCAACAAACTCTAGACAAAACCATCAAACTCTAGTCAAAACCAACAAACTCAAGACAAAACCATCAAACTCTAGACAAAACCAACAAACTCAAGACAAGACCAACATTTTCCTATGTCCTGTGGTTCGGGTCAATACGTGCACAATGATGATTATATTTAAGAGAAAATTATGAGCCAGACAAATAACGAACAATGTAAGAGGCTTTTTTTAATGTTGTGTTGATGACGAATGTTACCATGGCAACCCAAAGCTCTATTTTATTTTCAACACAATTAACCCTGCGTTATGTTAAACTGTTATGAAACACAGAATCAAATTAATGACTTGAATTAAATGTGTCATAAAACATGTGTTCAGGAACTAATATTTTTTTAATGAACTGAATAAATAAGAGGATGATTTTATGATAAATTGATTAAATGTGTTTGAGATAAATACATGCGTATTAATGAATTAATTGGTGAATTGAATTAATGTGTTGAGATAAAAACATGTATTGATGAAGTGAATAAATGTGTTGAGATAAATACGAGTATTTGGGAATTGAATTAATGTGTTGGTAAAATCAAATAAATATGTAGAGGAAACGAATTTGACAGAAACCGTTGAATTCTATACTTGAGCTGCCCCACGCGAAGATAACTTTGTACTGGGACTTGAATAAAAAATACAATGGGTTGGATACATTAAAGGAAAATTTAAAAAAAACTTGAACTATAAAACATCACGTCGGAATCTAGCTAATAGAGTTCTTCCATTGTGTGACTGTGTGTGTGTATAGCAATATTAATATATTAATCTAATATTCATAAGATCATAGAAACTATAAATATAAATCAATATTACTAAAAATTAAAAAGTGGAAAATATAGTGGACTAAATTTGTCTTGACAATAGTTGATAAATACCAGTAAATAATATATGATGAACATAGTTATTGTTTTTATCAACAGTGAGATGAACAATTAATGTTTTATCAACAGTGAGATGAACAATGTCTCGTTTTATCAACAGTGAGATGAACAATTAATGTTTTATCAACAGTGAGATGAACAATGTCTGTTTTATCAACAGTGAGATGAACAATGACTGTTTATCAACAGTGAGATGAACAATGTCTGTTTTATCTACAGTGAGATGAACAATGTCTGTTTTATCAACAGTGAGATAAACAATGTCTGTTTTATCAACAGTGAGATAAACAATGTCTGTTTTATCAACAGTGAGATGAACAAAGTCTGTTTTATCTACAGTGAGATGAACAATGTCTGTTTTATCAACAGTGAGATGAACAATGACTGTTTTATCAACAGTGAGATGAACAATGTCTGTTTTATGAACAGTGAGATGAACAATGTCTGTTTTATCAACAGTGAGATGAACAATGACTGTTTTATCTACAGTGAGATGAACAATGACTGTTTTATCTCCAGATGATGAACAATGACTGTTTTATCAACAGTGAGATGAACAATGACTGTTTTATCTACAGAGAGATAAACAATGTCTGTTTTATCAACAGAGAGATGAACAATGTCTGTTTTATCAACAGTGAGATGAACAATGTCTATTTTATCAACAGTGAGATGAACAATGTCTGTTTTATCAGTGAGATGAACAATGACTGTTTTATCAACAGTGAGATGAACAATGTCTGTTTTATCTACAGTGAGATGAACAATGACTGTTTTATCAACAGTGAGATGAACAATGACTGTTTTATCTACAGAGAGATGAACAATGTCTGTTTTATCAACAGAGAGATGAACAATGTCTGTTTTATCAACAGTGAGATGAACAATGTCTATTTTATCAACAGTGAGATGAACAATGTCTGTTTTATCAGTGAGATGAACAATGACTGTTTTATCAACAGTGAGATGAACAATGTCTGTTTTATCTACAGTGAGATGAACAATGACTGTTTTATCAACAGTGAGATGAACAATGACTGTTTTAACAACAGTGAGATGAACAATGACTGTTTTATCAACAGTGGGATGAACAATGACTGTTTTATCTACAGTGAGATGAACAATGTCTGTTTTATCAACAGTGAGATGAACAATGTCTGTTTTATCTACAGTGAGATGAACAATGTCTGTTTTATCTACAGTGAGATGAACAATGTCTGTTTTATCAACAGTGAGATGAACAATGACTGTTTTATCAACAGTGAGATGAACAATGACTGTTTTATCAACAGTGAGATGAACAATGACTGTTTTATCAACAGTGAGATGAACAATGTCTGTTTTATCAACAGTGAGATGAACAATGACTGTTTTATCTACAGTGAGATGAACAATGACTGTTTTATCTACAGTAATGAACATTGACTGTTTTATCAACAGTGAGATGAACAATGTCTGTTTTATCAACAGTGAGATGAACAATGTCTGTTTTATCAACAGTGAGATGAACAATGTCTGTTTTATCAGTGAGATGAACAATGACTGTTTTATCTACAGTGAGATGAACAATGTCTGTTTTATCAACAGTGAGATGAACAATGTCTGTTTTATCAACAGTGAGATGAACAATGACTGTTTTATCAACAGTGAGATGAACAATGTCTGTTTTATGAACAGTGAGATGAACAATGTCTGTTTTATCAACAGTGAGATGAACAATGACTGTTTTATCTACAGTGAGATGAACAATGACTGTTTTATCTGCAGTGAGATGAACAATGACTGTTTTATCAACAGTGAGATGAACAATGACTGTTTTATCTACAGAGAGATAAACAATGTCTGTTTTATCAACAGAGAGATGAACAATGTCTGTTTTATCAACAGTGAGATGAACAATGTCTATTTTATCAACAGTGAGATGAACAATGTCTGTTTTATCAGTGAGATGAACAATGACTGTTTTATCAACAGTGAGATGAACAATGTCTGTTTTATCTACAGTGAGATGAACAATGACTGTTTTATCAACAGTGAGATGAACAATGACTGTTTTATCTACAGAGAGATGAACAATGTCTGTTTTATCAACAGAGAGATGAACAATGTCTGTTTTATCAACAGTGAGATGAACAATGTCTATTTTATCAACAGTGAGATGAACAATGTCTGTTTTATCAGTGAGATGAACAATGACTGTTTTATCAACAGTGAGATGAACAATGTCTGTTTTATCTACAGTGAGATGCAATGACTGTTTTATCAACAGTGAGATGAACAATGACTGTTTTAACAACAGTGAGATGAACAATGACTGTTTTATCAACAGTGGGATGAACAATGACTGTTTTATCTACAGTGAGATGAACAATGTCTGTTTTATCAACAGTGAGATGAACAATGTCTGTTTTATCTACAGTGAGATGAACAATGTCTGTTTTATCTACAGTGAGATGAACAATGTCTGTTTTATCAACAGTGAGATGAACAATGACTGTTTTATCAACAGTGAGATGAACAATGACTGTTTTATCAACAGTGAGATGAACAATGACTGTTTTATCAACAGTGAGATGAACAATGTCTGTTTTATCAACAGTAAGATGAACAATGACTGTTTTATCAACAGTGAGATGAACAATGTCTGTTTTATCAACAGTGAGATGAACAATGACTGTTTTATCAACAGTGAGATGAACAATGACTGTTTTATCTACAGTGAGAATAACAATGACTGTTTTATCTACAGTGAGATGAACAATGACTGTTTTATCTACAGTGAGATGAACAATGACTGTTTTATCTACAGTGAAATGAACATTGACTGTTTTATCAACAGTGAGATGAACAATGTCTGTTTTATCTACAGTGAGATGAACAATGTCTGTTTTATCAACAGTGAGATGAACAATGTCTGTTTTATCAGTGAGATGAACAATGACTGTTTTATCTACAGTGAGATGAACAATGTCTGTTTTATCAACAGTGAGATGAACAATGTCTGTTTTATCTACAGATGAACAATGTCTGTTTCATCAACAGTGAGATGAACAATGTCTGTTTTATCAACAGTGAGATGAACAATGTCTGTTTTATCAACAGTGAGATGAACAATGTCTGTTTCATCAACAGTGAGATGAACAATGACTGTTTTTTCAACAGTGACATGAACACTGTCTGTTTTATCAACAGTGAGATGAACAATGACTGTTTTATCTACAGTGAGATGAACAATGACTGTTTTATGTACAGTGAGATGAACAATGACTGTTTTATCTACAGTGAGATGAACATTGACTGTTTTATCAACAGTGAGATGAACAATGACTGTTTTATCTACAGTGAGATGAACAATGTCTGTTTTATCAACAGTGAGATGAACAATGTCTGTTTTATCTACAGTGAGATGAACAATGTCTGTTTTATCAACAGTGAGATGAACAATGTCTGTTTTATCTACAGTGAGATGAACAATGTCTGTTTTATCAACAGTGAGATGAACAATGTCTGTTTCATCAACAGTGAGATGAACAATGTCTGTTTTATCAACAGTGAGATGAACAATGTCTGTTTTATCAACAGTGAGATGAACAATGTCTGTTTCATCAACAGTGAGATGAACAATGACTGTTTTTTCAACAGTGACATGAACACTGTCTGTTTTATCAACAGTGAGATGAACAATTAATGTTTCATCAACAGTGAGATGAACAATGTCTGTTTTATCAACAGTGAGATGAACAATGTCTGTTTTATCAAGTTGTATGGCTTGACGAGTACAAATGATATGCAGGCTGTGTCTACACACTAGGTGGCGAATTAGGAACAGTTTTTCGACCCCCAATAAGTTCCTTTCCCCCAAATGCGTCAAGTATAAGCATTATAATGTGACACCTAAACTTCCCTAGTACGCCGGGTACACTGAATATATTGATGTGTGTGTATGTGTGTGTGTGTGTGTGTGCATGTGTGTAGCCCGCCAGGTGGGTGGCTTAAACTTAGATTAGAAAATTAAAACTGAGCCAATAGTTAACCGTCGGTCACGGTGCACGGACTGTTGGGACTGTCCAGGCGGGGTACAACACAGAGTCGTTCACTAACATAGAGGGGGTGGTGGTAAACCAGCAGTGACCAGTGATTTGTTTTACAGTGGATTAGTCGGTATAATGAATTGTTTCTGTGGGCTTGTAATATCGTCATAAAGGTTGTAGTTTTTTATAAACATGAGTATGTTTTAGTGATTACTTAAATTCGTAACATTGGTGCCAGAAGTAGGACAAGGTCGGGAATGAAAACTCACAAACTGTTACTCTATATTTGTTAAAGAATTTAAAATTTGAAGAAAGGGATCTATCAACTGACGCGATCTGTCAACTGACGGGATCTGTCAACTGACGCGATCTATCAACTGACGCGATCTATCAACTGACGGGATCTGTCAACTGACGGGATCTGTCAACTGACGCGATCTATCAACTGACGGGATCTATCAACTGACGCGATCTATCAACTGACGCGATCTATCAACTGACGGGATCTATCAACTGACGGGTTCTATCAACTGACGGGATCTATCAACTGACGTGATCTATCAACTGACGCGATCTATCAACTGACGCGATCTATCAACTGACGTGATCTATCAACTGACGCGATCTATCAACTGACGGGATCTATCAACTGACGGGGATCTATCAACTGACGGGATCTATCAACTGACGTGATCTATCAACTGACGCGATCTATCAACTGAGCTACTGTTACTCGAACAACTTGTTACTTGTCTGATCCAACTGTTAAGTGAATAGGAAGAAGACCCTGACGGCTTTCGATTTGAAAATAATTGAGCTAGTGGTCTGGTTGAGCTAGTGGTCTGGTTGAGCTAGTGGTCTGGTTGAGCTAGTGGTCTGGTTGAGCTAGTGGTCTGGTTGAGCTAGTGGTCTGGTTGAGCTAGTGGTCTGGTTCAGCTAGTGGTCTGGTTCAGCTAGTGGTCTGGTTCAGTGGTCTGGTGCAGCTAGTGGTCTGGTTCAGCTAGTGGTCTGGTTCAGCTAGTGGTCTGTTGTTAATAGTGGAATGTAAAGTCTTAAGGAAGAAAAATGAAATCAGAAATGAAATGAGAACCAGCGGATCTCAACCTTTTTACGCAGCTGTACCCCAAAGGATGCCAATGTATTTCTGCAAGTACTCCCCATACGTTAGTTCGCGAATAGTTGTTCATATTTTCAAAACCGAACATGCTCACCTTTCTAATGCAATACTTGGGCACGTGGTTTGGTGATGGGTCACACGGAGAAATGGCGAACTCCTTGAAACCCTTGGTTGTTTTAAACGAAAATTATTTGTCGCTGCGTACACCTGCATACCTTTCCCGTACCTCTCGGAGTACGCGTAGATGTATATTTTGTGGTCTGTCCCATCAAGATCTTTATTCTGTGGTGTGTCCCATCAAGATGTATATTCTGTGGTCTGTCCCATCAAGATGTATATTCTGTGGTCTGTCCCATCAAGATGTATATTCTGTGGTCTGTCCCATCAAGATGCATATTCTGTGGTCTGTCCCATCAAGATGTATATTCTGTGGTCTGTCCCATCAAGATCTTTATTATGTGGTCTGTCCCATCAAGATGTATATTCTGTGGTCTGTCCCATCAAGGCTAAACAAGATTTCCTTGATGAGTTAATAATTGACGCCGTCAACAAAGCCATTCGTCATCCAGAGCTTCAAAACAATAAGCGGGGAAACTCAGCGCCAGCTAGATCTCATTGCCCTACAAAATTCCGATCTTACTATAATAGTGTAGTGGGAATGATGGCCGAGTGGTGTAGATACTCGACTGTCGACCTGAGAGTCCTGGGTTTGATCCTCGGTGAGGCCCATGGAAATTTTCCAGGTGAAATACGGTGCAAAGTCGTCCCACAAGTCCACCGAGCTTTAAATGGATACCTGACTTAAGTTGGGGAAGTAAAGGTTGGATGCGTTGTGCTAACTACAATTCCTTCATATGCCGAGGTTATAGAAACAGATGAATTCTACACTTCACCTGCCCAGATGGCCCGTTAGGGCTAAGAAGGAACTTTACTTTTACTTTTACTATAACAGTGTATGTCACTGATACGTTTCACAATATTCAGACAGATATATAACAATGAGATATGTATATGATGAGAGGGTGCTGAGTTATCATAAACGCCCATACATTAAGTTACATGTTTATGCTGGTCCAATACTGTGTCGGGCCACCTAAAACAGTGGACTGTCAGTGATCGATTAGCATGGGGCCTATGTGGTCCGGGGATAGCCGAGCAGGTGCCAATAGGCTTATCTAGACTTTGTTTGTATTGTTTGATGTGTGTGATGTGTACAGTTAAAGTTTCAACTATGAAGATATGTGTATGTTAGCGTGTGTGTGTGTTTGTGTGTATGTTTGACTTAAAAGTTAGGTCCCTCCGGGGAAAAAACTGACTGGACAGATAGTAGCCGAGGGCAGTTTTAAATTGTTCCCAACTGCCAAAAGATTTAGGTTAATCCAGTGGCTATTTTGTAATGCCACCTTAACATACTGAGAGACGCGATCAACGCTTACACCATTTCTTGAACAAAAATTGAATAAACTATGTGTTTAATGTTTGCACGATTCAAATGTTGATTATTGTTGGACGGTAAAAGATGTTGTGGCCAGAAAATGTTGATTATTGTGGATGGTAAATATGTATGTTGTGGCCAAAAATGTTGATTATTGTTGGACGGTAAAAGATGTAGCCAGAGAATGTTGATTATTGTTGGTTGGTATTAGATGATGTGGCCAGAGAATGTTGATTATTGTTGGTTTGGTACATGCGCAAGAGACACATTGTTGATTATTGTGGACATGTACAAGATGCTATGGCCAGGCAAGATAAAGTGGAACGAGAAATTAATGCACTGGACAAAGAGGCCACTCTGTTCTTTCGCTTTGTAATTGACCGGTAATATACAAGTACTAAGATCTGAACTTATATAAGACTAAGACAGGTATTTAAATAAGGCTAGGATCGGTACCTACAACACAGGTACCCGTCTTTACCTGGTACCTATTTTAGGCTCAGACTGGTACCAATAAAAAGGCTAAGAACAGTACTTAAGGCTAGACTAGTCCTTATTTAAGGTTATATAACAGGTAACTATTTTAGGCAAAGAATATGACAGTTTGAAAATATTGAAAGCTGCTCTAATCTTTTATGGTCGACTGACGAGTACAGATAAATACCCTGTGAAAAATAAAAATGTTTATAAATATGAAGTCGGTGGATTATGTAGTCATGTTTTTTTTAATTCAATGTATAAGTATATTGAAATGTTTAATAAGATATTACAGCAATTTAAACTATTTTATTTTATTTGATATCATTCTCAAGATTTTCAAATAGCGTCACTTGTAACAATATAACTGCGACATTTATAAAAATGTATTGCCAATGACATGAATGCGCTGTCAATTTTATGAACGTATTGTAATGTCAGTGGTTTTTCTAAGTTTTCTGGAGATCTGTCTCTTTTTTCAGTATTTTATGTAGTTTAAAATATATTCTATTCCCTACTTCTATTCTGCTTTTTATCTCTATCATTATGTCATTTTTCTCCCTTGTGGTTGATCCCAGGTATTTAAAGTTTTCTACTCTTTCAAATGCTCTATCACTGATTTTGAAAGATTTTTTTTTCTTTCCTTCTATTTCATTTCTTTGTAATAGCATGTATTGAGTCTTTGATTCGTTTACTGTTAAACCTGCTTTCTGAGCTGCTGTTTCTAATTCCGTGAATGCTTTTTCTATATCCTTGCTTTGCTTTCCTATCAATGTTATGTCATCAGTATATGCAAGGTACAGGATGGGTTCTGTAAATATTGTTCCTGTTTTCATAGACTTTGTTTTTTCACTTGAGGTAATGTGTTATAGTTCCTCGCTTCTCCAACTAGAGATTTCTTAGAAAGAATGGAAAACAGAGGTCCAAAAGGAATATATAAGACAACACCCAATGAGAGTGGAGGAAGAAGACCATGGATCGGGAAAAGTGGAGAAGAGTAGTATGGCAGCTAGGGCCCTTAATGGGCTGTAGAGCAAAAGGAAGAAGAAGAAGATTGTACTGTCAGTGATAAAAATTGGATGTAAAGTATATTAATGTATTGTCAGTGATATAAATGTGTTGTTAATTATATTAAAGGAGTGAATGTTTTGTCAGTGGTATAAATGCTTTGGTAGAGAAATAAAAGTGTTGTCAGTCATATAAATGTGTCATCATTTATAACCTACATACATAATTAAGTCCGTGATATAGATTAGTAGACAGAGGCACGTGAATGTCATGAGAATGTGGAGAACCTGTTGACTTTGTTATACATGTGTAGATAATTGATGGCATAATAAAAAGAAATATTTCAATGAGCGTAAAACAATGAACAACAATTATTACATACAGACTACAAGTTATCAGCCAACAAGTATTACATACATACTACAAGTTAACAGTCAACAAGAGAAGAAAGAAATACTCTTAATGAGACGTGTTTGTTGTTTATGCAAATTACTGTGACACTGATTCGATCGCACTCGACCATGGAAATAGTCACACATTTATTATTCACCAATTTAATAATGCAATTACATTATGCTAAACACACATTTAAATGTATCCATGTGCATAAGGACAAAGGTAAGAAAGTAAGAAGCCGAATTGAACATGCGTGCGGGTGCTGTATCGTGCCACACCAACTTGCCTCTGTGCTGCAAAATGGCAGAGAAAACAAAATTAATTTGATCATTATTGAAATGATTCGTTTTGATGTGTACTTTCAGAGAATTAATTACTGTTTTAATAAATGATCTTAAGATATTAGCCTTGACGGGTAAAACGTAAATTTTGTAGTATGAAATGTACATTACGTAGGTATAAATTAGCACCTGTTTGGTTTGGTTGGATGGTTGGTTTGGTAGGTTGGTTGCCCTTGGTTGGTTTGTTTGGTTGGTTGGTTGGTTTGGTTGGTGGTTTTGTTTGGTTGGTTTGGTTGGTTAGCGTTGACGGGTAAAACGTAATTTGTGATGATGAAATGTAGGTCATTTCTGCACATTGGGGTCCTGTCACTTCAAACATATATTTTTTATTGTCCTACAAAATTGAGGGAAGGGAATCAGGGCTTCCTCGTTCTTGTCTCGGCAAATTCCGGACTGTGGATATGAATGAACATATCAAGTAGGGCAGTACTGCATTTGATTTTCAAGTTTTTTTTAAATAGTTATATTTTCAGTCTTTCATGTTTTCAAGTCATAAAGAAGTCTTGTCATATATTCAGGTCATTTATAGCTCTTGTTAAATTCATTTTTAATGGGATTATTTTTTGTTTTGCAATGCCTGATAGTTGAAAAGAGAAGAGTGCATATTATGAAAGGGTTTCCCAATGATTCAGAAGGTCTCTCCCATTGATCCGGGTTTCTACAGTTCGGCGACCACTAAAGAACGCCACAGTGTCGAGCTTCCTAAGAGTTGTATTAACAACATAACGGGCCCCGAGTGCGTAGGGGAAAGAATAACTCAAGAGATTAACATAAAAATTGTCATTTAGCATGTAATCCCCCCCACACACACATATGTAGCCAACTATTAGACCAGTCAAGTCATGAGTAAACACAGCCATGAAGACCACAGCAGTGTGGGCTCTTAAGTTGTATTGACATCTATTCAGTGTCGGCACCACATTTTTGCATAAGCGGCTTTATCAGCATGCGGGGCATATGGTGAGTATTGTATACGGGCATTAGAGCCATTGGGCCACAGTTTGTCCACAAAATAATCTACCATCACAAAGCCCCCGAAAACTGGAGTGGTTCTAGAATCGCCACGCTCCAAGGTCGCTATTAATTATCGTAATTCTGTGAATATTAATCTAAAAAAACCGCTAACTGCAGAAGGAACTTTGAAGTGAAGTCAACACTGACCGGCCTATTGCAGTACCGCCCCCCAATCATAATCAATAGTGACAGGGCGATTTAGGTGACCCCCTCCACAGATGGCCGTTTAAACTGTTCCAGATTCCATGCAATATCTCAAGTGTCCGTGACTGTGTGCAATGTGTTCAGAACATTAGATACAGGACCCAAGTGACCATGACTCATACAACAGAAAAAATGGCTATATGTAACAAATATAACAGAACAAATGTAGTTGTCTGATGTAACCAATATAACAGAACTAATGTAGTTGTCTGATGTAACAAATATAACAGAAATAATGTAGTATTCTGGCGTACAAATGTAACATAACTAATGCAGTTGTCTGACTTAACTAATGTAACAAAAATAATGTAGTATACTGATATAGTAGACCCAATGTACCAGTAGACCAAATGTACCAGTAGGCCCAATGTACCAGTGAGTGGTGAGACCACAACTATCAACACTCACACAAGTGTATCATGTGTGTACCACACTATCAACACACTCATACAAGTGTATCATGTGTGTACCGAGTGGTGAGACCACTATCAACACTCACACAAGTGTATCATGTACCGAGTGGTGAGACATAACTGATCAATTGACTCTACACAAGTGTATCATGTGTGTACCTGGTAGACCACACCACCAACACTCACACAAGTGTATCATGTGTGTACCGAGTGGTGAGACCACACTATCAACACTCACACAAGTGTATCATGTGTGTACCGAGTGGTGAGACCACACTATCAACCCTCACACAAGTGTATCATGTGTGTATCGAGTGGTGAGACCACACTATCAACACTCACACAAGTGTATCATGTGTGTACCACACTATCAACACTCACACAAGTGTATCATGTGTGTACCGAGTGCTGAGTACACACTATCAACACTCACACAAGTGTATCATGTGTGTACCGAGTGGAGAGACCACACTATCAACACTCACACAAGTGTATCATGTGTGTACCGAGTGGTGAGACCACAGTATCAACACTCACACAATTGTATCATTTGTGTACCACACTATCAACACTCACACAAGTGTATCATGTGTGTACCGAGGGGTGAGACCACACTATTAACACTCACACAAGTGTATCATGTGTGTACCGAGTGGAGAGACCACACTATCAACACTCACACAAGTGTATCATGTGTGTACCGAGGGGTGAGACCACACTATCAACACTCACACAAGTGTATCTTGTGTGTACCGAGTGGTGAGACCACACTATCAACACTCACACAAGTGTATCATGTACCACACTCTCAACACTCACACAAGTGTATCATGTGTGTATCGAGTGGTGAGACCACACTATCAACACTTACACAAGTGTATCATGTGTGTACCGAGTGGTGAGACCACACTATCAACACTCACACAAGTGTATCATGTGTGTACCGTGTGGTGAGACCACACTATCAACACTCACACAAGTGTATCATGTGTGTATCGAGTGGTGAGACCACACTATCAACACTCACACAAGTGTATCATGTGTACCGAGTGGTGAGACCACACTATCAACACTCACACAAGTGTATCATGTGTGTACCGAGTGGTGAGACCACACTATCAACACACTCACACAAGTATATCATGTGTGTATCGAGGGTGAGACCACACTATCAACCCTCACACAAGTGTATCATGTGTGTATCGAGTGGTGAGACCACACTATCAACACTCACACAAGTGTATCATGTGTGTATCGAGTGGTGAGACCACACTATCAACACTCACACAAGTGTGTCATGTGTGTACCACACTATCAACACTCACACAAGTGTATCATGTGTACCGAGTGCTAAGTACACACTATCAACACTCACACAAGTGTATCATGTGTACCGAGTGGAGAGACCACACTATCAACACTCACACAAGTGTATCATGTGTACCGAGTGGTGAGACCACAGTATCAACACTACACAATTGTATCATTTGTATTACTTTAAGGACATTCTTAGTTGTAAGTAACATAACATTAATGGCAGACTTGGTAAGCATCATGTTTGATCATGGTTAGCTCTCGCATCATTTCAATACAAGTAATCCGTGGACTTGGTTATCTGTTACATCATTTGGTAAAAAAAAAAAACAGTTAGAAACACGTCTACCAAACACGTAAAAAAAACTCGTCCACCGAAATCGTAGAAACATCCACCAAACACTAAAAACTCTTTTACCAATTATGTAGAAACACATCCACCAAACACTAAAAACTCTTCTACCAATTACGTAGAAACACATCCACCAAACACGTAAAAACTATTCTATCAATTACGTAGAAAAACATCCACCAAACACTAAAAACTATTCTACCAATTACGTAGAAAAACATCCACCAAACACTAAAAACTCTTTTATCAATTACGTAGAAACATGTCCGCCAAACACGAGAATAAGCTGTCAACGTATAAATGCCTAGCGATCGAAATCGAGAGATGGTGGGAAATTAGAACCACCACAGAGACCATTGTCGTGAGGAATGAGAACAACCACTTACATACATACATTCGTTCATACATACATACATATATACATACATACAAGCATGCATTCATAAATTAATACATACATACTTACATACATGTACACATACATACATACATACATACATTGATACATGCACACATACATACATACAAACATTTATAGTTTGATATATGTATATGTGTGTGTATGTGTGTGTGTGTGTGTGTGTGTGTGTGTGTGTTGTGTACATCTAGAGTACAGTAATTCTCTGACTAATACAACCGATCTGTTTCAGAATGCCACAGTGGTCCAGACAAGCAGTGAAAAACCCTACTACTATGATAATGTGTTTCAGATCATCTACAACAATGGGGGTTACACTCTGAAACAAAGGTCACGCAAAGCCAGTGTCGGTAATAAAACGTAAGATTTTATTTATCTTTATTAAAACAGTTGTTTTCCGTTTGGGTTCGTCAAATTATTACGTCAACACTTTCAAAAGTGTGGGGAAAAGTGTGTCAGAATATGTTTGACAGGTGTTGACAGGTGTTGACAGGTGTTGGCATAGAGAAGAGTGGGGAGGAAGGGGTGTAAAGATTAAATGCCGTCAAACATGGCATTCCTTTAGAAAATGATGTTTTATTAAATTAAAATTGTTTGTAATAATGAAAGAGCTCATGATAAGTCAGACTCTCACACCAATGAAATAAATATGCTGTGTCAAAACATATTAATCTGCTGTACTTTTGTATGGCGTTAAGTATATCGATGATCGTATTACATGTCTTATTAATCTGTAGTTTGTATGATCTTATCGCACGTATAATGCCTCAGATGACCCAATTTTTGTTTCACCAATAAACTACAGATGGGCGTTATTACTGTATCAACGTGAATGCAAGTGATGGCTGCTATCAGTTTTGGAACGAAAACTGTCATTATATATTAAATAATTTGATTTCGATTCCGGCTTTAATTAACGATTCTTTCGATTCATTTCCGATAAATATTCATATCACACTTACACACACACAAACACAAACACAAACACACACACACATATAAATATATATATATATATATATATATATATAATATATATAATTATATATATTAGGGTGATTCATCATTGCATGGGGGAAAATTTACTCCGATTCTAATGCATTGTGGTTAATTTTTTTTTTCCTTTTGGCAAGCTAATCAACAAAAACTAAACTTTTTGAAAAAAATGACCACTTTTAGAGGTCGCTCTAGCGACCCGAAGTTTCACTGTATGAGATAATGCGGCAGTTCTGATGTGTCGCTTGCTGGCTTTTGCTATAGTGCAATTTTAGTCCATTGTAAAATTAAAAGTATACCGTGATTTTTGAATTTTAGATTATAAAAAAATTATTATTCAAGTTTGCTGGATAATAAAGTTGTTTTTGACTAACTACAAATTATCGAATTGATATGGATTCCACATCAAGTGGTAATTCGCAAAGTGTATTGACAAGACGTATAACTGAAGTTTGGTTGATTGGACGAACGGATTTTTATCTGCCTAGCGAATTCTTACTAACCTTGCGTCATGCTATGAAGGTAGTTTTCTATAATCACAAGGTATTGAAGAAGACGATATCCGAAAGCATTATGTTAAGTGTTAACGATCTTCATAAAGAAAAGTAATCTATTGGAATCAAAGAGTATTTGAAGACGAAAGAATACATCAGAAGGCTACTTCTACTTCTTGGTCTACAAGCACAGCGAAAGTGAAAATGAAGGTAAAGATTACGACAATTTTGAAATTGAGATTCCTGTTTACTACAAGAAGCTTATATCAGAGGGTTCGATGTCAGACAATAAATTTGAATTCAGAATTTCAATTTAGAAGTAAATGCCCATTGGTCATTCACTAGAACGGAAAGATAATGAAGAAAACTACAGATTATCCAGAGATGCAGTCACACGTAGACAGATAAGCTGTAGTTTTAAATGGGAAAGAAGTTGAGAAGATAGATTCAAGGTTTAGCTAAAATACAAACCGCGCTGGTAAGACACAAGCCAAATGCAACAATACAGCTGTTAAGACTATGGAAGATATCTGATGAGATTATTGGTATATGTTTTGACACAACATCCGTCAACACTGGTGTTACTAAGGGGACATGTAAATTGTTGCAAGAGGAGATGTTACATTTTGCCTGCCGACATCATGTTCATGAACTGATAATTGGAGTTGTTTTATCTCTATGGCTCCACAAACAGCCCTAAAATTCCACTGTTCAAACGTTTTAAACGATTTCGGCCTAAGGTTGATCAGCAGCTGTATAGTCCGCTAGAGGATTCGAGACTAGATGATCCGGTTCTGGTGGAACTCAAACACAGTTTTGTGTCATTCCTGCAAGACAGTCTCTCACATGCCTCAAGTTACATACCACGTACAGTTTACAGAGTGATGATCAAAACCTGATTGTTGATATTAGGCGTCAGTGTAAGCAACCAACCTTACCACTTTCATGCGCTAGGCGATTACCATATTGCTCGCTGGATGGCGAAAGTGATATACTGCTTCATGATCTACTTGTTTAGAAATCAGTTCTGGCTCACACCTTCAGATGTAAAGCTTTTTGCAAGAATTCTGTTTGTTTGCCACTCAAATTTACTTCAAAGCTTGGATCTCATGTACCGTGAGTCGTGGTGCTCTGTTTAACGATCTATTGTTATTCAATCAGACCTCATGAAACTATGTCATATACATCACTGTGTCTGATGCTGCGAAAAGGAAATTTGAAAACAATTCTTGGTATAGTACTCCAGAGGTGCTCTTTCTTGCGTTGTTTTCAGAAAAGGTCTCTTCATATGAAAACTGCAGTATTGCTGAAGCGATGAAGACTGGCGATGAATGGACTGATCGAGTGTTTAAAGTGAATAATTTCACTAACTGCATCACTTTGTAGGCCCCTCATCGCTACATGCAATGAGTTCAGTCGGTATAGATACCAGTATCCTGGGATTAATTGCCGTATTTTGCTGAGGCTAAGTGTATTATTGATTCATTTAAGGCATCAATGATGCAGCCGAGCGGTCAGTTGCAATGATGTCATCTGAGATTGCTGCTAATTGCAGAAGATCACAGACAGAGAGTGCCAAATTTGAAGAAAAGTACACTGAAATTTTATAAGAAGCGTTGAACTGACGATCATTAGTAAATTGTATTGTTTATGTTTATAATACAATGTATACATAAGTAAACAAGCAGTAACTGTTGCATATCATTATTTTTTGTTATTTTACATTTAAACATGTCTAATTCTCTGTTATTAATGTTTAGTGTTGATTTCAAGATAATGTTAAATTTAATGTTTATATTATAAGAATTCGTGTCATTAAAGAAGTCTCGATAAGGGACCTCAAAGTGTATTTCAATTTTAGTAAAATTTGGCATGAAAGAATAGGAATATAAAAGGAAAAAAATTAACAACAATGCAATATTAAATTCCAATTTTTTTTAATCACCCTAGTATATATATATATATATATATATATATATATATATATATATATATATATATATATTAAAATGGTATTAAACGATCTTTAATCTCTTTTTCAAAAGATGGGCAAATGTGACGAATGGCGACCTAGACTATTATCCAGAATGTGATATCTCTCTAAATCATTATGGTAAAGGACTCTTCGGAGGAGTTTCATCTGACTGCAAAACAAAAAATCCTGCTTCATGGGTAAAGTTAAAACTCAATTATAACGAATTTACTCTTAACTAGTTTTTTTTTTTTGTTTTAAGACTAGGGGCACTAGTCTTGTCCGGAAAGAAATCTAAATATCTCGCCCTCTTTTCCGTGCCATAAATATAAAATTGGTTTTAATTTTTTTTTTATTTAATTACAAAAAAATATCAACTATTTACAAATACAATTTATTATAGTTCATCACTGCATATTGATGGGACGGGTAGCCGAGTTGTGTAGATGCTCAAAATTCTGGGTTCGATCTTTGATCAGATCCCAGGGATTTTTTTTAGGACTTGGAGAAAGTTGGCTAAAATCTCCGCAAGTCCAACCGGCTTTACATGGATACCTGACTTAAGTTGTTAAAAAATAAAGGCGCCTGGACTTAGTACTAAATACACAATCCGTTTATTTGCGGTTGTTTCAGAAGCAGATGTATTCTACACATCATCTGCCCCGATGGCCCAATAGGGCTAAGAGAACTGTTATACGACTATCACTTCATATTATGTAAACGTGTGTGTAATTTGAAAAAAATTATTTAAGTCCTATGCTTGATTGTGGCAGATACATGTTGTGTGAGCAACTGAAACAAGAAAATGTTTCTACTTTTAAACACAGGGTATTCAGTTTTAATTCATTAGCCTCTTCATATACAACACACAGAACAAAATACATTTTAAGGATTATTACACATACCAAAAAAAAAAAAATGGGAATACTGGAAATGTGATTCAAAACGAAACAAAAAATATCAATGCTTCATAATTAACTGTGTTTTCTTTAAAAAATAACATTTTCATTTATTTACCTCAGCACACAGAGATGTTATATCCTTCATAGTTTGTTAGACTTACAATAATACATCTGTTAGATACGAAACAAATGGGAATACCAGCTATGTGATACAAACAGGGCTGTTCATCTAGATATTTTTAAGCATGATCTAGTCTTGAGTTTTATATAGAAATCTAGTCATAAAAAATGCTATCAAATAATAGGTAAGGATAATTTTATTTTCTCCCTTTGATTTATTTGCTTACTGTTTGACAAAATCGGGATATTGTTCATATTTTTTCTGGATATTTTTTTTAAGAAAATAGTTTTTAGCCTGGTTTCAAAACATAAAAGCTGATATTCCCTTAATTGTGTTTGCTTACTTTATTTGTATATTTATAAACTTTATCTGACTATACAATGTTTCAAGCTGATATACTTTCATTTGATTGTTTTTACTTTAAATAAAATATTCAAATTTAATTAAATTGAAAGTCATTAAGATAAGTAATGAATTATTTAATGGGAATCTAGAAACTAAACAAATGTATCTGTTTTATGAATTTTATTAAAAAAAATTTATTTTTAACAATTTGAAATTAAAACTTTATTTTAATTTTGATTTATCTTTGTACTTGCATTTTTTAGCTAATAATACTGAAAGTCATACACTGATTCAAAAATTTCTTATTTCAGAAGCCACCATACTTAAGGGTAACACTGAACTGTACACATTTCATAAGGCACGGTAAATCTGGAATCATCAGTCTTAGAAAAAAATATAGGCAAGTGCTTAGTAAAGCTATTCTATGCGAATCTTAGTTACAGCTAAATTATATATATATATATATATATATATATATTTCCATGTGTTCAGTGTAAGCATTCATCTGAACGCCACTATGTGCTTTTCTTTTTAAAAAAATTACTGATGCTTTTTTTTACTTTTTTTTTTTACTGATTTCATGATCATTTTGACTAGTTAGAAAGCGTCATAGACTGAGACAGAGAGAAAAGAGACAGAGAGACAGGTCTCGCTCTGCTTTTTATTTATTTTTGTATTTACATTTTTTACAGCTATAGACTACCCAATCATTTGACAGTTAAGCATCCACCTTGTCCAAATGTACCATTCCAACCAATAACTTCAAACGTTCAATAAAACATAAAGTCTTACAATTGAAGACAGTTTTATGTCAAAGATAATAAATAAAATAAAAAGTAAAAAGTATATATATATATATATATATATATATATATATATATATATTGTCTAAATCAATAAAGCTCGTACTTTGAAAAACAATTTGAAAATTCTGTTCATTATTATTTCACTTAACTTCATTATATATATATATATGTTACATTTAATCGCTTATTAAATACGGAAGTGAGGATATATATAAATATATATATATGTATATATATATATATATATATATATATATATATAACTGTTCTTAATATTAAGGCTTTTTTAGAGTCTAAATTGTCTAAAATATACCAGAACATTCAGGCTGAAGTCTTAGAAAATCACAAGTAACGACAACTCTGTTCTCCGTGCTGTTTACATCTTTACATGACACAGGAAAAGAAGGACAACTCATTGTTGCTTTCATATTTATGTCGTTTAAGTTTCCTGTCGAAAAAAATGGTAAACGCTTGCATAAATAAAAAAAAAATATATTTGTTAAAATTAGTGGGAAATCTGTGAATAGATTGAAAAAATACGGTGGAAAAAATAGACTTTATAGATAAAATAAAGGAGAAATGTTAACATTTCTAGTTATGATAGAAATAGGTCTGCAGTAAATATATTTCTTGGACGTATTCCTTACAGATTACCTATGCTACTTATATGAAAATGAATATTCTGTTATACTCCGTTATTCAGAACGCTAAAATAAACAATGTTTTATTGTTATTATTGGTATTTAGTTCTTTTAAAATTAAATCTTAGAAAATTACAAAAAAAAAAAAATTAAATAACAATATGGAAAATACTAGTATTAAATGGTCTAATTATAAAACACGAATTTTAGAAAAGCGGTTTTATTGTTAGAGGCATTAGGCTGAGACTATGAGATTTGACATAAGCCAAAGTACCTGTTGGTGTTCTTAAAGCCTAATATTTGAAATAAATATTTACTAGAAAGGGGGGGGGGTCGGCATTGTAAGTGAGTGTGGGGGAGGGGACATAGCTGGGCATTTAATATGTCAATCCATTTTCATATCTTAACTTTTTTTTAAATTTCTCTTCATTTGCTATTAGCTATTAATTCAATATTTTTCTTGATATTAATTCTCCCCCCCCCCCAACCTCTCTATCACACCTGCGCTTTTCTATCATTCCTTGTCAGTGGGGGAGGGGGGTGTCACTTTCGCCCCACCTCCCCTTCCCCAGGCTCTACGTAAAACGCACGACTCTAGACAACTAAATTAAACTCAGTACTCAATTCGCACAACAGTGTTTCAGCGCAAAGTTGGCATCACATCTCTATTTCAGCATATATGTTTACTCACAATTTCATGACGGTAGATGAACTTGATAGATAACAAAGACACAATCAACAACATCCGTTTTGTTTTAAAGTATATGTTTACATAAAAGTATCTTTGTGGGGTATTTTTGTATGTCGGTCAACCAAAAGAGAAGTTATTTGAGCAAGGGATATTGCTTCACTACACCCACACACACCCATACACAACCACACACACACACACACACGCATATATATATATATATATATATATATATATATATATATATATTAAAGTTTATGCTTTATGTTTACAAAATATGTTTAAGCGTTTCTATATTATGTATCAAACAAGACTTCAGTGTTTAGCAGTTAGTGTTAAAGGTACGTCAGATTGTTGTCAGGTCACCGAGTTTCAACAGTAACCAACAGTAACCATTTCTGACCACTTAGCAACCACTCTCAAGATGGACAAGTGGTATGGTGCAGTGGTCCACAACTGCCAGGCTGTGGATCGAATGGTGCCAGGCCGCCAAAGAAACATAAAATTGTTTCCTTTTTATTTACTGTGGAGTATTTCTCTCGGGATTGTGCGACTCTCCAATGACGAGAAATAAACAACGTCCGCCCTTCCCACCCCCCCTTTTCCAGCCGGCAGAGGTGAAATTATCAAACGTTGACCGGTAGTGGCGGGAAAAAAGGTGTAGGCCTATTGTTGTAGAGCACTAGACTGCCGATGTGTGAGACCCGGGTTCGATCTTTGGTGAGAGCCAAAATGAATTTTTCCAGGTCCTGGGAAGTATCACAAATCCACCCATAGGTTACTCATTTTAAGTTCGGGAAGTACAGGCGGCTAACGTTGTGTTGACCGCACAACAAATCACGTGCACAAATATCACATTAGAAATGTGTGTGTATGCGTGCGTCTAAGAGGTCCCCTGTAAGGATGAGATGAAATCTCTTAGATCCTATAGACCACAAATGGGACGCTTTTTGCGGTGCCCTTCTTCCATCCCCACCACAGTCTATGGTGCAATGACCGTGGAGGCACTTCGACGATGAGATGCAATCTCTTAGAACTTATAGACCACAAATGGGACGCTTTTTGCGGTGCCCTTCTTCCATCCCCCACCATAGTCTATGGTGCAATGACCGTGGAGGCACTACGAGGGATTTAGCGGAGACTATAAATAAGACCTAAAAAGAGAAAGTTTATCACATTTCATAATGAAAATAAGTATACTTATTCACGGACTTTGGCATGTGGGGTACAATTGCACCCTTTGGTGTGAGGGGTATTGTTGCACCCTCAGTTTGGGGTCGCGATAAAGGTTGAGATATAACACATAAATTGAAAAAAATGTACATTAACAAGATAACACTATTTGGTATTTATAAAAAGATAATACTACTTGGTATTTAATGACGAAACATCAAAATAAAGTGAACATTTCTTATTTTTTAATATAAGAGATAGGACATTATCAATCAAAGTCATCTTAAGTTTTATCCATTAATTAGCTATAATAACAACAAAGATGTTTAAAAATAGATTCGATGTGCACATGTTTGAAAATTTCATATAACTGTACAATATTTGAACAAACTTATCTGTTTATTTTTATTTTTATATATTTGAGCCTTGAAATGTAATTGTCTCGATGAAAACAAGATCGTCTATCAGCCAACCAGTATATTGCAATATCTTTGTGTATCTGTTTCTATCCGTATGTCTCTACAATATTTTACTTTCATGCTCTCGCAATTATTCTGTTGTTTCTTTATTTCAAATCTTTGACTAAGCAAAGAATTCAAAAATGCATGCTAATGCTTTTCTTTAAAGATCTATGTTCCTGATCTTCATTTCTGTGAATTTGGCGCTTGAAGTGTATGTCGTCAGTTGGAACCAGTTTAGACCTTGACCATAGTTGGCACTCCCCCACACGCCATTCAGGTTGGACGAGTGACAGGCGTTGTGCCACCAGGCTCCGATGTAGTGCTTGGCACAGTTGATCGTAGAATGTTTATCATTGTCCATGTCAAATGTACTGAAATCAAGACCTGAGTGACTCGATAAATTGTCCGTGGCGTTTCCGGAATATCCGCTTACTTTCAGACGGTAGTTGTCTTTTTCGCTCTGAATGCGAAACAGAGAATATTGAGCGAAATATCGGACCTTCTTGAACTCGAGATCTACTCGTAGCTGGTTGATTCCCTTGGTGGTGAGCTGATAAATGATTTCATTCCCCAGGTAAAATTCTCCAGCAGCGTAACTTCCAAATCCGGAGCGATACGCTTCCCAACCTCGATTAAAATCAACTCCTCCGTTGATCCGTCGCTGGAAGATGGTCCAACCCCCGCCGTCAGTCTTTGTGTCGCACATGACTGTGATCCCCGATGCAAGAGTAACGACAGCTCTGTCTTCCGTGCTGTTCACATCTTTGCATGACATGGGCAAAGAAGGACAACTCATGGACACTTTCATATTTATGTCGTTAAAGTTTCCTGTAGAAATAGTGGTAAACGCTTGCATAAATTAAAAAAAAAATATATTGAAAAATTTGTAAATATGTTGAAAAAATACGGTGGAAAAATAGTCTATTTAGATTTTAATAAAAAAAAAACAAAAAGGAGAAATGTTAACATTTCTAGTAATGATAGAAACATGTCTGCAGTAAATCTATTTCTCGGACGTATTCTTTTACATTATCATAGACAAAAGGTCTGCAGTTAATAAATTTCTCGGACGTATTCGTTGCAACTAGCCTACGCTGCTGATATGAAAATAAATATTATATTATTGTATCTATAAATAAAGCCTTTTCATAAACAGTATTTTATTCTCAGATTAAAAAGTTATTACCGGTACGTTCAAATTTTTTTTTAAATATTTAACAAATATTTTAATTAAAGCCGCTAAAAAAAAACATTGTTTAAATTATGATATTACCAAATACATTATAAGAACCAACACATAGGATCCAAACAACGCAAAAGACGAGCATTCTACTGAGTTGATGTTGTTGCTCGCCAACGAGAAGAGTGTTCTGATGTAAAAAGATTATCATTAGCCTGTGATGCTTTACTTTAATACTTAATGTTACGGCTATGAGCTGCAGCATCCGGGTTCGAAGGTCGTTATCTCTATAGATCTAAGTGGTCATCTCATTGCAATGTCGTTACTTGGTGACATAGTGTGAGTAAAGTCTGACAAGAATGCATATATAGATCAGGGCTAACAAGTTTAATGTCAAACAGACATACACACACATAGTGCCGCCAAGAGGGGGGGAGGTAGGGGGCCAAATGCCCAGGGGCCCGGCGAGTTTTAGGGGCCCGAACTGAGCTGGCCAATCAACTTTTGAAAACATTATTATCAGCACGGGGGGGGGGGGCGTGACAGCCCTGCCCAGGGGCCCGAAATTTCTGTCGGTGGGCCTGCACACACACACACACACACACACACACAGCGACACAACCCGGAGTGATTGCACTCCTGACTTCTCGGATCATCGTCCAGTTAAGACCTTGGCCATTGTGTCTCCACTGTGTCATGTGATCCTCTACCTATCGCTAACACGGTCTACTGATCAGACGTGTCACCATGACCTTACCAAAACAACAGATCAAACTCACCGGCACACTAACATTCAACCAAAAGGGGGATAATACACATAACAAATCAAGGGATGATAATTAAGTGATAGGACTTTGCCTTCGAGATACCACTTTTTGAGACTTTACAGCTGATAATAATGTAGCCACAATACGTCTACGTGGCTTTCTGTCCGGGCCGGAGCAAAGGCAAGCAGCCCAAACAAACTTCACGGGCCTACATCAGACCCTGTAGGTATAAAATCCTGCTATACAATTACCTATTTGTGTCCTGGTTTATTTTATTATTTAATAATTTTGTTCATTAAATCTTGATAAATCGTGAACCTATTGAAAATAATTTTCTAATTTAATATACAAAAATAGATAAAATTGTTAACAATTTAAAAAAAAAAAGTTAACCAAACAAAACATAGTCTGTATAAAATAATGTAGTTATATCAAAATAAAATTGTGACTCTCATCAACATTATCCATGGCCATAAAAGGTGTACTACGGTTGCAGTCCAAATCCTGACATGATCAAATTACTACTCGTTGGGCCAACTCTGGCCTGCCTGGCTATTCTGTCCAGCCCTCGCTCTTCTCCTTATCCCTCACTTATTATAATACAAACACTGCACCTATCTGTTCTTGGTCTATCTAGCCTTTTTTGTCAAATGTAATAAACCAATGCGGCCCGTGATTGGAAAAGTTGGCCAACACCTAGCTCAACGGTGTGCTCGAGTCCTCGTGACATCATTCACCAATGCCTTCTCTGATGTATTTAATACTATGGCGTTGAAGTGGAAAGAGAACTTTTTAAATGGCCACCTTTTGTGGCCACTTGTCTGATCCTTGAAGGGACGCCATTAGGCAGGGTTGGACAACATACGTCCCGTGGGCCACATGAAGCCTGCGGGAGAATCTGGTGAAAATTATCAAACTACAAAATTACTAAGTCTAAATCGAAATAAATCATGTAATTAGCTCAAGTGCAATCGGCCAAAATAAATCGTTTAAATAATTGAAAGCATTTCTGCGTACTTCAACGTTTTAAATTGATTGCAAGCACATTGTTGTGATGTTGTATTTTCGTTTAGTGTTTAATTTGCAAATGAATTTTGTTAAATTTAAAAATACATTTCATTAAAATGCAATTAATAAATATTTTTAAAAAATTGAAGTCAAGCTGTTTGTCAAGTATGACAGATGATCGATATTGATAAGGATGAACTTGTGCAGTAACGGCAATACACAAGAGGCTGGACGATGGTGTTGACATTTCCGTTTGTTATGTGCTGTATTATTTTGTAATCAGAATTATCAAAATTTGGTGTACAACAAAAGGAATGAAATAATAGTAAGAAAAAAGTAATAAATGTGAGAAGTGCTTGATTTTATTACTCTTAACTTCCGCATTTTAACCATCATTGGTGTTACGGGTTCTTTCTATATACTCTATAAATGTTGATGGATTTTCAAACACAAAGTTATATAAACAGATAAAGTTCTAACACTTGTTGATGTGCAATATAAATTTAGTTGAACTTTATTTCAGCTACTCGTGACTGCACTTTTAGTAAAATTCCAACTATTTCAATCTCTGAATCTACAAAACTAACTCTCTGTCAAAACTCCGATCTAACACTGCCAAACTTCTGCATCGATCGACTGCTCGTCCCCCTCCCCCCAAATGTCGAGGGAAAGGAATAGGGTGAGAGGCGTTTCCGACATCAAAGCCTGGCTGAGAGGTTTTTCTAGTGACCAAAGTTGCGAATTCGCACCATCGTCCAGCTCTCGTCCAGCTCCCGAGCGCCTGGTAGCTCTCATCGCGCTCCTCTGACCACAGGTCTAGAGGGGTGTGGATGAGGGAAACATAATATGGTGGGTAGCTTTGATATGAGGGGGGGGGGGGCTGCGATCGAACCAATTGGTATAGTAATTCTCAAACTTTTTTAGCTTATTTTTTTAACTAAATGAATTTCAGGAGTCCCAAAATTACGTCAGGAGTTGCTATTGGTCAAGCGGATCCAAAGGCGTTCCTAGGGTGGGCGAGGGGTCCAAATTCAAAAGTCCCCCTCCCCGGGCCCTAGCTTGAGGGGGCCCCCAAAAAGTTTTTTTTATATTAAATATTAAGTACAGTATCGCATGTCATGATGTCGAATGTCAAAATGTAGGGCCCCCCCCTTAAGAGGCCAAGCACCCCCCCGCGCATCCAGATCCCCAGGTTCGGCACTGAGAAGATCATGTGTTCGGTTGAAAAAACTCATGCACAATAGTTGTGTAAAAGAAAAGAAAAACGACATAGCTACACAGGATAAACCATGTTCAAACATTTTGAGCATCATTGATATAGCCTTAGGGGCTGTCCATAATTTATGTCAACAAATTTTTGGCGATTTTTACCTCCCCCCCCCTCCCCCTTGTCAATAACTTGTCAAACTTCCAGAGACCCCCCCCCCCCTATAAAATTACGTCAACATTTGATTACCCCCCCCCCTTAAAAAGGTTGCTTCCAAAATGTTTATGTGGCAAAATTAGTAGGAATATAGTTAGTTTAATTAAAATACTGAATGTTAGGCGAGTGTGTAACACAGTACTATACAAACGCTGCCTTATTTTCCTTTATTTAAGTAATTATATTAAATTAAAAAAAGTAACATTGTTGACGTCAACTTTTCTTGACCTCCCCTCCCCCTCTCCTTGTCAACAATTGTCAAAAATTTTCTGACCCCCCCTCCCCCTTTTTATGTTGACGTAATTAATGGACAGCCCCTTAAGATTTTCAGGTGGGTTGCAACGAAAGGTAAGATTATAATTAAAAGATCGTGAATTTATAAATGCAAAACTTTAACTCTATTGTTCCTATTTGTTACGAAACGAGATTTGGTAAATCTAAAATAAAAAGAATGTATAAATGCAATCAGTAGCGTAGGAATTTTATTGCGGGTTGTACGGCTGCACAGTTCGCCGAACTAAATAGGGCGCCGAAAGAGCACTGTTAAATGTTTTACGCACTTTTCAGAATGGCAAAAAAATGTAACTGGCTCTTTTTTTTTATGTTGGGTCGCAAAGCCAAAAATTGTCCGCAACTTAACCATACGATGCGGCCGCTGTCAGTCCGCGGATTCGAAAAAGTCTGCGGATCTGCGTCCGCAAGCGGACGCGTCCGCTGTCCGCTTATCTCTGGTCAAGACCGGTAGCCAAAAAATACGCTCTATTGACCGTGATGTTGTTGAAAAAATATCTTTGCAGAATGTACATTTTTTTGTGCATCATCTGAATGAATAAGTGTCAACCTTTAAAAATCTTTCTTATAACCATGATATTATCAGTGCTCGATTTAAGAAAAAACCAGTGCCGGGATGAAAAAAAATTTCTGCAGAGCTGGAGATAAATGTCTACGGTTTCATCCCCGGCAGGTATATATTATCTGAAGCAGAGCCGGGGTTGACAGATCTCAGTGCCGGGGATATCCCGGCATCCCCGGCGGTAAATCGAGCCCTGGATATTGTACGAAAATTTATCACGAATAATGTTGAAAATAGTCGAAATCTGGTCAAGATATAAATAGCCCAAATAGAGCAGGACAGATGTAAACATTTTTTGAGCCGCGGGCTTCATTGGTTCTTTATTTGACAGACTAGCCGAAACAGAATGTTTCTATGAGCTAAAAAATCAGCTAATATATACGAAATGTAAATGACATTGATGTGAATGTTTCTATCAGCTAATATATACCAAATGTAAATGACATTGATGTGAATGTTTCTATCAGCTAATATATACCAAATGTAAATGACATTGATGTGAATGTTTCTATCAGCTAATATATACCAAATGTAAATGACATTGATGTGAATGTTTCTATCAGCTAATATATACCAAATGTAAATGACATTGATGTGAATGTTTCTATCAGCTAATATATACCAAATGTAAATGACATTGATGTGAATGTTTCTATCAGCTAATATATACCAAATGTAAATGACATTGATGTGAATGTTTCTATCAGCTAATATATACCAAATGTAAATGTCGTTGATGTGAATGGGCGGACAGGAGCGTACCACGGGCCGGATCAAGCAATCTGACGGGCAGGGCGTGGCTTTAGTTCGACCATGTCTGATCTAGAGACGATTCAACATTACATAAACCTTTTTTCAGCCCCCCCCACCCCCCACCAATCCGTTTCCGGCTCGTGACGTCGTTTTGCTAATAATAGTCCTAGAACGTTACACACCTTCCGCCATCTCTTAAAAGCCTTATGTAATATCTGAACGGTCCCAATGTATGTTTCATATTTCATTGACTTGCGTTGAACAAACATCGGGCATATTATAAGACCAAAGGTTATTATGAATTATTCAAGAATAGTGAATTGTAAATGCTAACACTACTAAAGCTAGGACATTTGTTTTACTGTGCATTAATGCTATACTTGAAGCGGTGTCATACTTAATTCCTAACAGAAAGAAAAAAAAAACGGAATATTTGAAAAAGATACACTGGTCAACAACACAGTCAACAGCCACAAAGTACATTGCATAGAGTTATAAACGAGTATGCACTTGAAACAGCCTCATTTTGTTTGATAGATGTAATAGCTGGTCGGCTATTACACACAGCGCCAGATGGTCCAGGGCTCGATTTACCGCCGGAGATGCCGGGGAGATCCCCCTGCACTGAGAACTATCATCACCGGCTCTGCTTTAGCTAATACATCCCTGCCGGGGATGAGACCATAGACATTTAGCCCCGGCTCTGCAGAATTTTTTTTTCATCCCCGGCACTGGTTTTTTTTTTTAAATCGAGCACTGAGAGTGTCACCTGCCATTAAACTTACTTGACTTAATGCATTGAACTCCCTGCGGAGCAAAGGGCATCTGCAACCACTCTCCAGCGCACTCTGTTTTGGGAGGCCTTTTTTCAATTCTCTCCATGTCTGTTAGCAGATTTTTCATTCCCTGCTCGTAAGACCTTCTCCAAGTGGTCTTTGGGTGGCCAAACTTTCTCTGGCCTTGGGGTTTCCATTGCAGAGCCATTTCAAATTCACTCTAAATATGACATTGTAGGAGCCCCAACATGAACATTTTCACACGGCTCATCTGACTAGAAACCTAATACAAAAATAATAGCAGCGTATGCATGGCATTGACCTGATAAGGTTTAAAAACAAAATTATATGGAACACATTTATTATTTCTTATGAATTTGAAATAATTTAAGGTACGCTTGCAAAACCATATTTGTTCACATTCGGTAAATTTAAGCTGTTATGGGAGGAAAATAGTTTAAGTCAAGTGTACTAATACTGCGGAAGAAGAAAGAATAAAAGTCCGAAACAGCTTGATAAAAGGTGAAATAACTTAATGACGTTCAATCGTTTCTTTGATTCTACATCAGAAGATTTGACCAAACATGGAATATGCACAGAAAATTATTTATCAGAGCTATTTATTTTTAACTGGAGAACACCACAAGTAATTACTTGGCTGAGAATGATTTTGGAAAAGGAATGTAAGTTTCTTAAATTTTGATGTTGTACTTAAATATATTATATACAAAATTAGTAAAAATTTAATAATTGTAGTAAAAGCTGGTAAAATAGCATATTATCGCATTATTAGCTGTTACTAGTGTTAAGTAGGCTAAATGAAATCCTTGCTTAAGTTGCCTTGAGCTTAATTCGCAAGGAAAAAAAAAGGAAGTGTTAACAGTTGTAACAAATGTAAGTTAGGCTTAAGTTTGTAATTTAAAGATATTACCACATACACACTGAGGACTTATTATATTTTTTGGATAAAAAGTATTTTAGTACAAACAAATGAATATTTCAACTTTTTGGAAAGGGAGTGGATGAGCGATAAATAATTTCAAAATCAACAATTATTAAAATAATAAAAAAAAAAAAACTCATCGATTCAAAAATATCCATTTTATCTTTTTTCATAAATTCATATCCTTTCTACTTTCTATCATCTACAGCTTTTCTAAAAAAAAGTTTGATAACAGTTTAGAGGCCAATAATTGAATAAATCAATTGATCAAGTTCTCAGCTAATGCTAACAATCAGCAATTGTATCTTGTGAATCCCAGAAGTTTAGATGTGTGATGTGATTTGAACAGGTATGAGGTGTGATTGCTGCCTGTCATAACTTATAGAAGAATTTATTGGTGTTTTCTATGCGTTATACGTAGGTACAAACAAATTTAAATTTATATATTTTATATATTTATATATATATATATATATATATATATATATATATATATATATATATATATATATACATAAATATATGTAGCCTATATATAAAACCAATATAAGCATATGATTATGCTAACTATATTCAATAAACACATTATAAAATATTATTATCTATAAATATTATTTTAACAGCCGACACTCTAGCCTTGTTCCTGGGTTTAAATAAGACTTTTATCCAACTTATCCCTAAAGGAGAAGATTTAAAGTTTTTAATTGTCTTGATATAAATGGAGGTAACAATCTAAATCATTTTGAATTTTAAAAAAAATCATATCAATATTTTGTCCTTATTAAGTCTGTCATAGTTAGTTTTATAAAGATATTGCCAGTGAGATATAAAGAAGTAAAAGCCTATATAAATATATATTTTTTATCCATTGCAGGATGAAAGCTTACAAAAACACGATTTACTTTGAAGAATACTCACATGCATCATATACAGTCGACGTAAATGCTAACAGTAACTTTAATCAGAGTTTTAGGCTGGTGTTCACTTGCAGTTTATTAGTGAAATACATGTATGTGTTATTTAACAGATAAGGTCAGCTAGGCCTAAATATGTTTTAAACTTTAAAAATTCATTTCATCAAAATTAATGGCAATTTATTTGTTAACTAGAGACTTGCTGTAATAGAAATATACAGTTCTTCACTGTGTCTTTATTTTATCTTATATGTTGGTTTCAGTTTTTCAGTGCATTTAGTTTTGATAAAAAAAATGTTTAATATTTGTACCATTTTGATTTCAGGTGCCAATGTTCAAGAACTTCAAATTATAAATACATTGGTATTTAAACATACAGATGATGGCAGGAACAGTTGAATGAATTCATTGTATTAGGCCGGACAAAACATGTACCTGCTGAAGTCAATATCAGCACAGCATAAATATAGGCATTATGTGAAGTGCCAATTTATTAAGTGTGTAAGCTTCTTTTTTTTATAGCAATATATTTTAGTCTATCAATTAGTTTCATGCAGTTCTTTAACAGATGTTTTTTTAAAATTACTTGGAAATTAGACCACTGCCAAATTTTTGTTAACATCTTTTGTTGACTGAGAGTTTCCAACATGTACCTGGTATCTGAAGACATGTCACATGGAGTATGTACTAGATGAAAATAAACTGGGTTGAAATACAATTAATTATTTACCTTATACATGTATACAAATAACCGCAGGACGAAATTAATGAAAAAAAGTGTTGACAGAGATAATTCTCTCTGCTGGATCAATAATTTTATTTATGTAAATATACCCTGTTTCTCTCAGGTCAACATCATATGCTAGTTTTATGTCTGTTTGATATCCTTATCCTTGTTTGTAAATGTTAAAGTGATCCAACTTTTTTGTATTATAGCAACTGTACAAATCAACCGTGTGACAGTAGAAGTGGTGAATACTGTCGGTGTAACAATGGTTATTATCATGACAGTCTTTTGTTATGCAGGTATTCAATTTTTATAAAATTTGCTACTTTACTAAAAAAATTATATTTGACAACCTGCTTTGACTTCACTAGTTATTGACAGTAAGATGTCAAAAAAATATAAACCACCTTGTTTATAATTCAGAATGTTACCCAGTTCATTAGGGTGTAATTCTCAAAATATAGATTAGGAAATACCGTTTAATTTGAAAAGTACTGGCTGGAAAAAAATAAGGAAAAAATATTATTGAGAGATTAGGGTCAAAATAACATCTCAAACTGAGTCTGCTGACATTCATATCAGAGTTATATATATTAGTTATAAGTTTGGTAAGGAATAAAGTATAATCTATTAGTCAGCAACATCTGGAAACTCATCATTCACAATAATAAATCATTTAATTTGTTCATCATATATGTTTAATTGAATCAAAAAGTCATGATTTGACCATTACATTTTAATATGTTCCCATTTGGTTATGTTATCTCTTCATTTGTTATCTGATGTATCACAGAAATTAAAGGAGATAGTTTTCTTATCAGTGTTAAATGACTGAAAACTCAGGATTTAGAGTAATTTTAAACAAAATCTTAAAACTTTTAGTGTATTTTGCTAATTTGATTCATTTAAAATATTTTATGTTGAGCTAAATGATTTTTGAAACAATTTGAAAAGTAGAGTAAAACAAATTAGTTTCTATTAATACTTTTTTTTGATTACAGGAAAATACAAGTCTTACAGTAACTCAATGGTGTTCCCACATCTTCATTCAGTCTTGTGGATTTAATCCAGGATTAGAATGTCTCTTACACCAACCTTTGTTCACTGCAGGTAATTTGATTAAAACTAATTGAACAATGTTCTACTAAAATCAGATGATTTATTCATTCATTTAAAAAAAAATACGAACTCCATATACAAATTATTTATCTTTTGTTATAACAGATTCAGAAGCATAATGATAAGTCATCGAGTTGGAGGCTGGTGTTTACTTGGAGTTTAGTAGCAAAATACTTGTAAGTGTTATTCATTAGATAAGGTCAGCTAAGCCTAAATATGTTCTAAGCTTTAAAAATTCATTCAGCAGTATGTATTGTTATACATGTAGTTCAAAGTTAATGGGAATATACTGTTAATTATTAGGGAGCGACCGATAATCGGATCGCTATCGGTATCGGACCGATATTGGCACTATCAGTTAATATTGGATCGGCCGATTGTTGTAGGGAGCGACCGATAGTCGAACCGATATTGGCACTATGGGTTAACTGTTGGACCGGCCGTTTTTTGGCTGCCGATACATTGTTGTTTTTTTTTCACAACAGAGTTGCAGAAAAGAAAGTCAGTAGATAACCCAATTCTACAACCAGATCAGACAAGATTTTTAAAAAAAGGAAAAAAAAAACCCGTACACAGAAATTGTCACGTATACATCAGAGATACGACCTTGAAACAATAGGATTGGCATTTCTTAATTCTAATGTATGACCTTGAATGATACAATTAGTGAACATCTGTGCGTATTTTTTGTTGGGATGGGAAGTTGGGGGGGGGGGAACAAGACGTGTGGGCGAAGAGTCACGAAATATGACAGGGAAGGGGTAAGCATGGGTTGACATACGTCATTAGCTGTATTAGCACGAGAGAAACACGTGTTTGGCAATTGGCATTGTTGTTGCTTAAGGGGCTGTCCATTAATTACGTCAACAAAATAGGGGGAGGGGGGGTCAGAAAAAATTTTTGACAAGGGGGAGGGGAGGGAGGTCAAGAAAAGTTGACGTCAACAATGTTACTTTTTTAAATTTAATATAATTACTTAATAAATAGGAAAATTAAGCAGAGTTTGTAGTTCTGTGTTACACACTCGCCTAACATTCAGTATTTTAATTAAACTAACTATATTCCTACTAATTTTGCCACATAAACATTTTGGAAGCCACCTTTTTGGGGGGGGGGGGTAATCAAATGTTCACGTAATTTTATAGGGGGGTCTCGGAAAGTTTGACAAGTTGTTGACAAAGGGGGGGGGTAAAAATCGCCCAAAATTTGTTGACATAAATAATGGACAACCCCTAAAAATAAAATATCGGTATCGGTAAAATGCTGGGGGAAAATATCGGTATCGGACTATCGGTAAAAAGGCATATCGGTCGCTCCCTATTAATTATAGACTTGCTACAATAGAAATATCCAGTTCTTCACATTGTCTTTATTTTATTTTTTGCCTTATTAAGAAATATTTTGGTTTCACTTTTCACTGCATTTAGTTTTAATTAATTTTTTTGTTTTTTAAATATTAGAACCATTTTGATTTCAGATGCCGATGTTCAAGAACTACTTGGGCACTTCAAAATATAAAAACATTGGTATTTAACCACACAGATGATGGCAGGAACAATTGAATGAATTCATTGTATTAGACCAAACAAAACATGTAGCTACTGAATTCAATATCAGCACAGCATAAATAAAAGGCATTTTGTGAAGTGTCAATGTATTAAGGTGTGTAAGCTTTTTTTTTTATTGCAATATCTTGTAGTCTATCAATTTATTTCATGCATTTCTTTAACACATTTATAAAAAAATATTTAGGAAATTAGACCTCTGCCAATTTTTTTTTAAAACCTTTTTATTTATTTTACACAGAATTTCCATCAGGTACCTAGAGTCTGAATTGTAAACCATGTCTCTTATCTTATCCAGATATGTCATATGGACTAATGGAATCTGTAATATATGCCATTCAACTGGATTGCAATAGAAGTAACTATTTACCTTTTTATACAATTAACTGCTGGGTCAAATTTTTGCCAAATAAAATACTTACAAATCAAAGAAAAAAACTGTGAACATATTTTGTTTAACACTTTTCATGAGGGATACTGTGGCCCCTATTGCTCAGAAAGATGTCATACCAGCCGTATTAGTACATTTTGTGATGGTATTAAAGGTTACTGTACATCAGGATGTATTGCTGGTTGTCAACTTCCTCTATGTGTTGATGGTGAATGTGTGCATTTTATGCATTAATTTGGGTGTTATTTTAATATTTTGTCATTTGAATATATTATAAATTAGAAGAAATATTACCTCTGTTTAAAAGATTGTTCAGTCCAAACTTGCAATTTCTTCTTTTCATTAATTTTTCCAAGATAAGAAAAAAAAATAAGGTCATATTTGAGCATGACATTTATTATGCTATTCAGAACTCAATGAAGATAATGCATTTTCCCTTAGTAAAACACTATTCCGGTGTTAAATATGCTAAAAAAGACATTTTTTATTTACTTAAAAACATAACCTTTCATACCATATCTAACTGGTGATCCATTGTAGATTAGTCTTTCCTAATATCTGTCTTTTATTACAAATAATTACATGTCTTCCTATCAAGCGACTTTCCACACATTCTAGTGTGAATACATTTCAGATCCTCAACCTTGTACTAACAGTTCACTTTGGAAGGCGCTTTGGTTGTGAGCCTGGTCCACAAGTTGTAGTCCCATCTACATCCTGTGGATTTTGGCCTCAACTACCGTCATCGTTCTCAGTCACCTACTTATTTCCTTCGTTGTGTCTCCATGTCCATCTCGCTGGTGGGGATGAAAGGAGGACAACAGAATCTGTTCCATTGGTGATTTTAAGATCTAAAAGATAATTATTGCATACTTTAAGGGACTTAAAACATAAATTATAAAAAAAAATAGCAAGTAATGTACAGGTTAATGGATGTTTTTTTTTTCTAATAAACAATTTTCACCAGATTAAAAATATGCTTAACTTGTAACAATTTCTTATCCAACTGTGATGGACTAAAACTCTGACTCATTTGGATTTTATATTAAATCAAGCTCATTAAGATTAATTTACTAGATATTAATAAAGTTTGGTTTATTCTTTTTAACGGCTGTTTAAATACATGTATACCCTATTTTTCTAAGGTCAATGTCATATGCAAGTTTTATGTCGGTTTGATATCCTTAGTGTTGTTTATAAATGTTAATGTGTGATCTAACTTATTTTGTATTCCAGAAATTGCACAAACCAACAGTGTGACAGTCGAAGTGGTAAACGCCATAAGTGTAACATTGGTTTTCAGGACTGTCTTTTGTGATGCAGGTATTCAGTTTTTATAAAATTTGCAGCTTCACTAAAAAAAATTACATTTTACACATTGCATTGACTTCACTATGGTTAAAGGCAGTAAGTTGCTGAAAATATGATATATTCCATTTTTTTTGTTTTTTGGAATTCTTTAAAGCCAGAATAAAATCATTTCACTTGACATAAAATAGGCCAGCAGAAAGGGGCCAAATTATATGTGAGAAATAAATGTTATATATTTTTTTAAATGATATAAAAAAAGTATCTTTATGTTTAGTTATTGCTTTTATTTATTAAGGATTAGTAATGGGCAATTAATTTAAAGTTTTTATCTTTGTTTAAAAATATTATAGTGTGATACGACTAATTTTGGGATGAGATGCTCACGTCAGTGTTCCAGAAACTGCACACACCAACAGAAATGTTAAAAACCATCAGAGTGATGCAGGTATTATTCACTTTTTATAAAAGTTAAGACTATTTTTAAAGGTGATATACTTTAGCACCCTGCCTTGACTTCAGAATAGTTAATGAAAGAAAAAAGACTTTTTTAATGTTTACAATATTTATATATTCTTTTACTTAAGCATACAATTTTTATATTCCTTTTTTATTGGAGCATGACTTCTACTATGTATAGTAATAAAAAAAAAAGTGAAAAATTTAAACAAAGTAAACAGTCTCAAGAGCCCAACATAAATAGTTGTGTCCACTAGAACATGACTATTCCACTATGCATTGTAGAAATGTGACATTGCTTATAGCTTGAAAATTATACATTGCTTAGTACAACTGTAAACAATGCCAACATTCCATCCAGCCTTCTGTTAAATATCAGTGTGTGACGTCCCTGTATAAGATGTAACCCCTAAGGCCCCCCATAAACGATTATATAGAATGTTTTTATGGTGCCCTTCTTCCATAGGTGAATTTGTAAAAGTATCGGAGGTACCATGTTAGATACCTTAATAACTTAAACTATGACCTGAAGTTCCATTGGTCTTTACTGTTGATCAAAGCAGTGAGTCAGGAGCTGACAGTCGAGCTCTTTACCACTCTACCAGCTGTCAACTAGGGATGTTGTTTTTATACTGTTTGTATTTATGCCATGTTGCCCACAAAGCAAATGGGAGCTTGTCTGTTTTTTTTAAATTGTCAAAACTTTAGATCAGTGATATACAATTTCAAATGTCTATTCCAAACTGTATGTGTCATGACATAGTACATTTTTTGAGGACTCACTAGGAATTGAATTTGGAAGGAATGGAATGAATCATTTTGCCAATTAAAGTACAGCGGTATATTGCATTAATTTAGTAGACACATAAGGAGTTGGCCAATTTTTTTTATCAACATGGCTTAATTATATTTGTATTCAGCTATAATTTTGAAATTTATATTCACTTTGTTTGGTTTTTTTTTCTTTACAGTCAAAATTGAAAAGTTCTGGCTGGAGGAAAATGAAGAAAAAATATTCTGGAAAGTTTAGGGTCAAAATGACATCTCAAACACAGTGTGATGACCTTTGTATCAGAGAATTTTAGTTCTAAGTTTGGTAAGGAACAAATTATAATCTATTAGCCTCAATGGGTTTCTGTGCAACATCTGCAAACTCATCATTCACAATAAGACATCATTTAAAAAAAAAAAAATATGAAAGACAATTGTATAACTCATCAAAATATTTTAATGTTTGAATAGCGGTTTCCACACCAAAGTACATAATGAACAATTAAAATGTGATGATTTTTGTAAGTTAAGTAAATTTGATGTACTGGGACACAAAAAACATAAAAGCCACAAATACTTTATACAGTAGCAGCTTTTTAGCATAAACCTTTTCATTACAAATAATTATCAGCTTCAATCACTTCACCGTATTTTTATTTAAATCAAAAAGTCCTTTATGGTTGTAATGCTTTTTTTTCATTCGCTATGAGACAAATTACAGAAATGAAAGAAGTTAGTTTTCTAATCAGCTTTAGAGTATTCTAGACTTGACTTTGAAAAATGTTAAAACTTTTAGTGTATTCTGCTCTTTTTGTACTTTTAAAATATTTTATGTTGAGCTAAATGAATTTTTAAAACTATTTCAAAACTATCATTACAAAATTGTTTTTATTAATACATTTTTTTGGTTACAGGGAGATATGAGTCGCACAGTCACTCAGGGGTGTTCCCTCATCTTCATTCAGTCTTGTGGATTTTATTCTAGGTTTAGGATGTTTTTTACACCAGCCTTTGTTCACTGCAGGTAATTAGATGATAATTTCTTTAGACTGGCAAGGTCGACTTTTTCACTACTTTATGCCAGAGGGTAGGATTCTCATGTTTCAGACTGAAGTAATTCCATTTTTTCATATAGTCTACTTTTTCTTTTTTTTCCTATAAAAGTATTAACATATTTTTTAATATTTAAAAGAAAATTATAGTCAAAATCTTTTACACTGTATGTGTGGTTTTTATTGTTTGTTTTTTATTTTACTGAAATTCATTAGAAAGCGTAATTAAATTACAGTTGTAGAAATGGTAAATTTTGCGAGCTGACTTAGCTACTAATTAACTACTAATCAATTAAAAATATAATATTTTTATCATTTCTTTTCATTGTTAACTTTTTTTTTTTCAACTATCAGGATGAGACTGTTTTTCTATACTTAGCGGTACAGAAGGCTGTGTCTACATGTATGAAAGATAATTTTAAAACAGCTTATGACTTCAGTCATCTCAAGCGAGACCTGGTCATCATATAGAAAGTCTTCATCTAAAGGAGAAGCTTGAGGATGAGTTCAAAGTGAGCTAAGACATTTTAATTTAAACAAAAAATATTTTTGCTCTTCTATCTGACTGCAGAATGATTTACTTTTCTTTAGCATGAAATAAGTGGGGGGAGTGGGGGGGGGGGGGAGATTAATTGATAAAATTTCCTTACACCGCCATAAATGGCTGTCTTTTTTTTTTTCTCTCAGTTTCTAGTGATTTTGTGTTGTCTTGGTTTGTGAGCCCTATCAGCATGCTGAATGTTATGGGCTCGATTCCCACCCACCTCATTCACCTGGGATGGATTGCTGAGTATTAGAGAGAGCTGGACTGGTTGACACTAGAACCGCGAGTTAGATCAATTCTCTGTGAGAACCAAGGGAATTTTGCCAGGTGCTGGTGAAAAGCTGATTGAAGCCCTTCAAGTCCACCCAGCTTTAAATGGGTGACTTTCTTTATGTAGGGGAAGTAAACGGGGCTGGGTGTTGTGCTAACCATGCAATCCCTTTATACACAGTAATTACAGGAACCGGTGAATTGTTTACTTTATCTGTCCCAACAGCCCTTTTTGGGCTGAGGGAATTTTACTTTTACACTCACCTATCTTTGTCCTATGTGATGCCTCCAAAGCCATTTCACACCTGGCTATGTAAACTGAGGGAACGGGGCTGGGCCTTGTGCTAACCATGCAATCCCTTCATATGCACTAATTACAGTGACGGGTGAATTGTATACTGTATCTGTCCCAAAAGCCCTTTTCTTGGCTGAGGGAATTTTACTTTTACATTCACCTATCTTTGTCTTATGTAATCTATAAAAACCATTACATTTAAGGTTTGTAGATCAAGAGATAAACAGCATCTCGTCCTTACAGGGACTTCAATATTTATTTATATCAACTGATATGTACTTTGGTGTATTTTTTATTAATAATAAAATAATTATTCTGTTTTATTTATTTTATTTATCTTTTATAGGAAACGTGTTTTCATTGAAAAATATATGAACATATTTTATTATTCGCTAGGAATAAATGTGTTAGATTTAGAAATCGTTTGAAAATAAATTATTTCATGAATTTTAATGCATCTATTTTTTTATTAATTCTCTTCAAAGGATAAAATATTTTTTATAGATAAATGAAAAAACTTAAGTATTTTATCATTGGTGGCCAAATGTTGCACTTGATTCAGCCATTGCCATTGTTAAGTTGTTTTTTTTATAAAACATTTTATTAATATTTTTTTAAGTTAATTTTGTTAGATTGATTATGATGCATTACCAAATAATATATTTTATTCTGACGTCATTGAATGCTGTCATCATATACAATAGTGTTTTTTAACATTTTATTTAGAGTTTGTTTTTTATATGTATGTTTACCTTACTTTACAAACGAAAAAAAAAGCTTGTTATTGTAGACCACATAATGTCTGACATTTTGAAATTGACAAGATTGTAATCATTTACCAATCAAACACTTTTTATTTAATTTCATTCACAACCTGTTTTGTTAAATGTCAATATTTTGAAAGTATGTATGTAAAAAATTAGCAAAAACCTATTTTGTACCAAATGTGGCTCTATTGAAATTAATAAACCGTAAGACTGAAATCAGAACTACTTTATTTGTTGAAATTTGGAGCTGTGTGACTTAATGGCAGTGAAGTTTTTATCCATTCTAGTATAGCTCAGGACATGGGTTCAAATAGTTGGATGTTAAAATATTAGCACACTTGAAAGTCTGTCCCTGTGTTGTTTATGTGTTGAATTTTAGTTGGAGAGTAACCGTTTCTAAATTATAGGCAACAGGGATTTATGTAATTGAATGCTTATAATTTGAGGCTAAGGGTGAAACCCTTTTTAAACATATGATAGTCAGCTGGCTTATCCATATCGGTAATGCCAGTGAATATTAGTGCTGGAATGACTTAACTTTATGTCCCCCAGAGACGTGTGTTGAGGGAGAGGTGACTTAGGGTATGCATGAAATATGACTGAAAATTGAGAATTAGCTGAGGGCCTCCAAAATATTAGCACCGCTACTGATTACTTTAAACCACCAGTTCTCAATATATTAAAACCAGCAGTTCTTAATATGCTTAAACCAGCAGTTCTTAATATGCCTAAACATATGAGAACTAAGTAGAATTAATTTAGTGTAGACATTTACAAGGTAATCATGACAATATTTATTTACTTTTATTTAAATAGAAATATGGATAAGTATAAAGACTAATAATTAACACTTGTAACATAAAGAGTTAACTTTGGATCAATCCTTATTTTTAAAAATAGAATGAATTAATTTTTTTTAAATTATTATTATTCCAAAAAGTGACAATAAAAAAGAAATAAAAAATGTTTTACTATTTCAATCATTGCTGACATTCAATTTATTTAAATCTTGAATCCGATCAAGGTAACAGCCTTTTGGGGTCTTATGTAATCATTGTGTTCTGGAGCCCCTTGGACAATTCCTATAAATATTTTTTAACAAATCACCCCCCCCCCCCAACCCCAACCTCTAATAAGTATATTAGTAATATAACCCTTTTTGTTTACTGGTCACGTGACTGGTTTGGTCGACCATAAGCTTGTTAACGGTGGACACACCTACGGGCTTTTGTTGGTACGTACATTGTTTATATGTGTTCGTGTAGAACTATGTAAGTCTTATTCAATAGACGGGGACAGAGAAGGCGGCCCGCCCCGTAAGGTACATCATTTGTTGCAAAACAGGGGCGGCATTTTCACTACTTTGTCGATTTTGGGAAAAGGAATGTGGTGGCACTTTCAAAGTCCTACCCTGTCGTCACTTATGATATGTACACCCCTGAACTTGCCACAGTATCTCATATGACATTTCCGCCCCTGATCTTGCCACATTATCTCATATGACATTTACGCCCCTGATCTTGCCACATTATCTCATATGACATTTACGCCCCTGATCTTGCCACATTATCTCATATGACATTTACCCCCTGATCTTGCCACATTATCTCATATGACATTTACCCCCTGATATTGCCACATTATCTCATATGACATTTACGCCCCTGATCTTGCCACATTATCTCATATGACATTTACCCCCTGATATTGCCACAGTATGTCATATGACATTTACACCCCTGATCTTGCCACAGTAACTCATATGACATTTACGCCCCTGATCTTGCCACATTATCTCATATGACATTTACCCCCTGATATTGCCACATTATCTCATATGACATTTACCCCCTGATATTGCCACAGTATGTCATATGACATTTACGCCCCTGATCTTGCCACATTATCTCATATGACATTTACCCCCTGATATTGCCACAGTATCTCATATGACATTTACCCCCTGATATTGCCACAGTATCTCATATGACATTTACGCCCCTGATCTTGCCACAGTATCTCATATGACATTTACCCCCTGATATTGCCACAGTATCTCATATGACATTTACGCCCCTGATCTTGCCACAGTATCTCATTTTCTGTTTGGTTTTGTGTACAGGGTTTCCAAGGGGCATACATTGTTCATAAAGTCGTACTCACAATCATTAATATGAACACATCAACAAGTTATTCATGAAAACACAATTATATAAGTTTAATCTTTTCAAACCACAATAGAACGATCGAATAAATAATAATAAATCCTCTACATATAATAAAGTCGCCAAAGTTTCTACACTAACACTTATGAACTAACACAACTGTGTTCTCAATTGACAACCTCCTGTCTTTTTCACGTGGTTAACTTACTCCGTCCACTTTCACCTACAATGACCTTTCACCTATCACCGTCATGCTCTCCTGGTCTCACCCGTCACCCAACAATCAGTCCTTACATAGACAATACACAGCAATAGCACTGTATAGTGGCATGTACAATGAATTTGAAGAAATGTTCCGCAAACGTTTAACTGAATTGCAGATCGATGAAATAAAAACAGATAATATTTTGAATCTTAGTCTATAGATGGATAGGTGTTTCGTCAGGAATATAGCCTAACTGATAAAAACGATTTTTAAAATTAAATGAACTAATAATATATTCTATAAATAAGCTGAGTAGTGAAAGATTAATATTAAATAGTTCACCTAGATAGTTCAAGACCGCTTGTTTGGTCAAATGGTTCTCATTTACCTCCAAGCGCAGATAGGTGAGTTTAGTTACAACATATGATATTTATTATATGAAGCTAATGAAATCTAACTTTGATACATAATCAATTTATAATCGATATTGATTAAAACATCAAGTAGTGAGATTAAATGTGTGCCGTTTTCTAAAGGGCATCTCCTTTCTAAGGCTGTCCCAGCTGTGATAAGGCCGTGTAGGTACAAGAAGTGTGGAATTCATCTGTTTATGTAACCTCGGCATATGAAGGTATTGTATGTGGTTAGCACAACGCCCAGTCGCCTTTACTTCCCCAACTAAAGTCAGGTAACCCATTTAAAGCTGGGTGGACTTGTGGGACTTTTAATCAACAACAGAAGTAAGCTACGTACTTTAAACGAATTGTAAACTTTTCTTTTTTACACAAAAAATTAATTAGCCAACACTTTTAGTCTTTCGTAGGTCCCTTTAGTAAGTGGGCCCCTATTGATCGTGGGCTCCTTTAGTTCGTGGACCCCCCTTATTTCATGGATCCCTATAGTTAGTGGGCCCCTTTCAATCAGGGACCCCTTTAGTTCGTGGGCCCATTTAGCTCGTGGATCCCCTTATTTCTTGGATCCCTATAGTTAGTGGGCCCCTTTCAATCATGGACCCCTTTAGTTCGTGAGCCCATTTAGCTCGTGGACCCCGTTATTTCGTGGATCCCTATTGTTAGTGGGCCCCTTTCAATCATGGACCCCTTTAGTTCGTGGGCTATTTAGCTCGTGGACCCCCTTATTTCGTGGATCCCTATTGTTAGTGGGCCCCTTTCAATCATGGACCCCTTTAGTTCGTGAGCCCATTTAGCTCGTTGACCCCGTTATTTCGTGGATCCCTATTGTTAGTGGGCCCCTTTCAATCATGGACCCCTTTAGTTCGTGGGCTATTTAGCTCGTGGACCCCCTTATTTCGTGGATCCCTATTGTTAGTGGGCCCCTTTCAATCATGAACCCCTTTAGTTCGCGGGCCCATTTAGCTCGTGGACCTCCTTATTTCGTGGATCCCTATAGTTAGTGGGCCCATTTCGATCATGGACCCCTTTAGTTCGTGGTCCTTTTTACACCGTGAGCCCCTTTACCTCGTGGACTCCTTTAGATTGTGGGCAGCTCTAGCTCATGTGACCCTCTAGATCGTGGGACCCTTTTGTTCATGGGCTCCTATGGATGATGGGCCCCTAAACCAGTAGGCACTGTGCCGATAGGATAAGACGGTCATGTGTTACCGATATGATAAGACGGTCATGTGTTACTGCTAGATTTTATTTGTTTTAGTATGTAAAATTTACATTCTCAATCAGCTGTTCACCAACTGGTCTAAATTTAGTTTTACAAGATGGTGAACTACATGTCGTACGATTATCAGGGTAAGTGATAGCTTTCTAACCACGCCTGCATGGGGATACTTAATCTTTACTCTAAGGAGGCTTCGAGTAATACTAGATACTGGTATTATATATACATATAAATATAAATAGATTGTAACTTGTATTGTGAACGGACAACTTTTGTTTTCGTTTTTCTATTAGAATTGAACGTTCCATCAACTGAAACATATGTTCCTGTATCTTTGGAAATAGAAAGTAAGTAATAACAAGTAATAACAATTATTGAATTTATTATACAATGATTTTACAGGGTAAGAAAAAAATATTTCAGTCAAAGTACACATTTCAGAGCATAACAGATTGTAATTTATCTACTGCCTATTTATTTATCAATATATATTTGTATATATATATATATATATATATATATATATATATATATATATATATATTAGAGAGACATTCAGATACATTGAAAGATATATAGATATATGAATGATCCAATATATTCCGTGGAAGATAAGTGTTTTGTTATAGTTCATCTTGGATGAATTTTTGGATTTTCATTTCTTTCTTTTAGATTTTGATTCATCATTGAAATGTTTGAAGTAAGTAAATACTTACTTAACTATTGTATAAATAAAGATGATTCTTTTAAAATGAAAAAAATCGCATAACGATACTTTTTTATTAGATCATATAAACTTTAATTAGAACACATATTGTTGGAACTGTCAAAAGTATTATTTTTAAATATTCTTATTTCATAAGGCAAATGTATGTAATTTTTTTAATAGTAATAATTGTATATTGAATAGAGTAAAGTGTTTTTGTTGGAAGGTTGCTTTTATTTTTCAGAAACTGCCTTCACTTTATCTGGCAAATCTTCCTTGTGAATTTAATACAAGCGAAGTCAGCTTTGGGTTTATAGGCGTCATTCTAAATGATGAGACTCAGTAAGTTGTGTTGCTATGGAAACCTTTCCAAATTAAACAGATAAATACATATTAGTTGTATTAGGCTGTGACCTTTTATTTCATAAGTGAATACGTTTTTTTAAAATATATTCCCCTTTCAGTTTTGATAAGAAGTTTTTAATTTACTAAACAAGAGGCAGATATTGCACTGTGAGAGAGTCTTATCTTTTTGTCTATCTTTCGTTCAGCGTATATGTATGTTGTTAAGGTCGCAGTACCCTCCAATATTACGGCTACCCCCCCCCCCACACACACAAATTATGTACCTCTTATCCACACCCCCTCAAGGGCTGTGGTCAGAAGAGCGCAACTGTTCAAAGCGACCATGTGCTCGGGAGCTGGGCGAAGATGCGACTTCGTACCTTTGGTCCCCGACCAACAACAAAGCACTACCGTGCTCAGGGGAACCCTTTGATGTCCGAAACGCCCCTCCCCACTACTCCCCTTCCACTTCATTTCAAGGGCCAGGAGCCCGTCGGAACGGACGAATTAGTAAGTGTTGGATTTATTTAGTGTTTGAGAGAGGAGAGCAGCCACGAATTTATTTTTTTTTACACTAAATTTGTTTCATCTTAGCAAGTGTTCGGAGTTATTTATTTATATGACTGTGTGAGTGATAAGAAGCCAGCAACATTTAAAGAGGATATTGATCAAGCCCGTAACATATGGTTGGATGTCTATCCATCTTTTTTTGTAAATTAATTGAATTGTATTTAGACCTAAGGAAGTTTAAAATTTAAAGGCATTTAGACATGTTTAAAAGACGATTATGCTTTGTACAGCCGCAGTTTGAAATACCTTTCCCTTCAAAGCATTGCTCAATGCTCATTGTAGATTACTTCAATCTATATATCGTTGAATAACATCTTTCCCCTATACTTGGGCTGAATTCAAAGTATATCATTTGTTATAGGCCTGCATTCTATCAACACCGTGTCCCAATCATTAAGACTTTCCGGCGGCCGCGGTCCAATGGTAAGTCTTAAGCTGATTTCACTTCTCGTTGAGCCCAATGCTTAGTCGTGCATTTCCCTTATCAGATTCTCCGTCAACCTGTTGTGCCGACTGGACGTCAACAAATACGACGTCGCCTTCTGCTTGAAGGTCTGCCTGAAGACAAGGACCACCGTCTGCAACAATCTGTCTTGGAAGTGGACAGACCCGGATGGGCGACCGGTAGATTTCCCTTTTAAAAATCGCGGGGATTTTTTTCTGAAGGTCATGCTGGGTGAGGATGATACATTTAAAGTAAGCTTACTTCATGTAATCATTACATTTAAAGTAAGTTTACTTCATGTAATCATTGCATTTAAAGTATGTCTACTTCATGTAATCATTACACTTAAAGTAAGTATACTTCATGACATCATTACACTTAAAGTAAATTTACTTCATTTAAACATTACATGTTAATTTAATTTTACTTTCTGTCAACATTGCAAGTTAAAGTAAGCTTAAAAATTAAAGTAAGTCTACGTCATGTAATTTTTAATCTTAAGTAAACTTAATTATTACATTAAAATTAAGTTTTACTTCTAGTAATCATTACATCAAAAGTAATATTACTTCTGGAAATCATTACCATTAAAGTAGTTTAACTTTGCCTGGGCCTCACAGATATCTGTGAATGTCTCCCCCTAAACCCAGCCTAAGAATGACCTAAGCCCATAGGGCAGATATTATTATTATTTTTTTTACATTTTATCCTAAAGGCTAAGCTGAACGATCGACTCAGTCTTGTTTTCCCATTTCGTACAAACGATATGGTCAGTGACATTTCCATCAATGGTGACCTGAAACTGTCCAATGTGACGTTCTCTAGAGCAACTTTTTAATTATAAGTGGAGTTGGCAAGAAATAAAAAGTGCTTTTTGTATTTGGACATTTATTTGTTTATATATATTTGCTGTTAGATTTGTGTTCTACACCATTGCCAAAATAAAAATGTAAAACATAATTTATTAAAATTATTTTAAGATAAGTGCAGGGTTTGCCTGGTTTTTGATATAGTTAACGCAGAATTATTCAGATCTGAAGTTAGTCAAAAATATTTTTCCTGTTCTAAAATAGAGTTGTTGTTTTATTTTATTTGGAGAGTACTTATCAACAATAAACTAACATAAAACCATCTGTGATAAATACACGAAAGAATGTTATTAAACTCTTAATTAGAAGTGATGTAGTTATCCTTAAGTAGAACTATGATAGAACGCATTAGTTCTGTCGCAGGGCAGTATCTAAGAATTCTGGTTACACCTGTCAAACAACGAGTCTCTCTGCCCCTCCCTTTTCCACATTTTTTTCGACATAATATCTAAAAAAAAAAATAAAGCAATGGACAACCAAATGGTTGGGTTACTGAAGTGTGTTTTGGTTGTCTCCCCTTCAAGGCGATCCTGTACAGCAGACAGTAATAAACAATACTTTCAACAAAAAAAAAACTCAGATGAAACTTATAGATTTTTCATCGTTGGGAATTTAGTATTGTTTTAATCTATTTTTTTAATGTGTCAAGTATCCTAGTTTTGTAAAGTAACAAACGCAAGTACGCCATACTGCTGCCAACTATGGTCTAACTGATGGAAACCCTTTTCCGGTTTCAGTTTGCATACAGCGGCTGTTAGGTTAACTAATGATGTTTGGCCGTGAAAGCCACTTTATCTTTTAGATGTAGGCTACACATATTCCCTCCTTTAACAAGATAGAGGATTGTCTGTCAAAACACAACAACTACAACATTTTTCGTCATAAATGAAACAAAAACTATTTCTATTTTGGTTATAAAAAACAAACAAGCTAACATAAAATACTCTTACTCGATTCAAAATTGTTTTAATCAAGGTTTAGTTTAATGACAGCAAATTTTCAATATCACGGCAACCTACATTTTTGGTAGGGATGGGAAGGGGTGCCGTACAGTAGGGATGGGTAAGGGAAATATATGTGAAACTAGCTACAAAATAAATCATATATTTATTAATTCCCTTGAATATTTTTTGTTGTTAATAGAAGTAAGTGTACATCCGATTTCCTCAAAAAATATTCATTTCTGTGCCACTGACTCGTAAACTGTCTACAGTTAAGCAAGAAATACATACATACATACATGCATACATACATACATACATACATACATATATACATACATACATACATACATACATACATACATGCATGCATGCATGCATACATACATACATACATACATACATACATACATACATACATACATACATACATACATACATACATGCATGCATGCATGCATGCATACATACATACATACATACTTACATAATACATACATACATACATAGCAGAGATGTGCGGATCTTGAAATTTAGCGTCCGCGTCCGTCCGCGGATTTCTATCAATGATCCGCGTCCTCCCACCAAGCTAACAGTACAAACTCCCACATGAAATCGGATGACCACAAGAAATACTTTTGCCTAGCATTTCATAAAAAAAAGCCCACAAGAACGTATGTTTTATTTATGTTATATGTATATTGCATTTTACTGTATGGTTTATACCATTTTTTGTAGCTCTTTGCCGATTTTGCGAGAAAAAAGTTGAACTAAGAAAGACAGTATTTAGTGAAATATTGATTAACAAACAATTTAAAGTTTTGGGAATTATTTTTTTTATTCATTTATTTTCAGGAGCGTGTAGAAAATGTCCTTATTAAGATGCAGGCTTTTTTTTTTTTCGTTAAAACCAGGCCTGTAGCGTTGGCCGGGCCTCCCCTGCATTTTGTCTGGCCCCCTCTGCTTATTTGTTCTACTTAGTATAATGTATTACCTGGCCCCTGTTGTAGAATGCCTGGCCCCTGCTGTAGAATTTTCACGCTACGGGGCTGGTTAAAACAATTTAAATTTTACTGCTAATACCGACACCTACGGTGTCTCCAGATGTGGCTGGTTTAATGTATCAAAGTTTGGTTCAGCTCTGATCAGTTTTTTTAAAACATCCCACGCAAGAAAAAAAAAAGAAGAAGAAATGATGGATGGGGTTTGAGGAGCTCGGCGAACTGATAGTTTTAAATTTAACCTAGAAGTGATAGCATCATGCAGTGTTTACTGCAAAATGATATATTCCAGTATCATCTTGCACAGGTGTAACTACGCCCTTCTGTATTTGTTGTTGTAAACAAGCGAATGTGCCCCCCTCCCCCCAAAGGGTATACTAGAAAGTAGGTCAGGGAAACTTGTCCCGGATATATCCTGTTACACCTTGTTATAAAATGTTATAAAGTGTATCTTGGTAAGACACATTACTATCGTGCTGTTATATCGATCAAACAGGTTTGGTTTGGCGTAACTATGGGGAGGCTAACAGGGCAATCTGCCCCTGTGTCGCTCTTTGACACAGCAATTGGCGGTATTTTCATCACATTTAGAGACTCTAAAGTTGTTTTTTTTTTTGTTTTACGTTACTGGGTTGGGTACAGTAAACATTTGTAAAAATTTTGGAAGAACTTTTGTTTAGACGCGGACCATAGCCAACTGTACCATAGCTATAAATGCACAGCTAGAAGACATAGCTAGATGAGTGCACTCTATGGGGTCCATAGAATACTCCCCTTTAGTGACTTGCTGTATTACGTTTGCAGGGACTTTAGTAATATAGGGTGTATTTGTACATCGTGTATTCGGGACCGTTCACTTATTACCTAATGTTACAGGCCCCACTCAACGAGACCCCCAGATTGTGAAGGGTCCCGAGAAGGGTAACCTGGGCTTGTGTCTAGGCGTATGAGGGCCGACTCAACGTTCGACCCGTATTTTATTTATCTTCCTGCCACTCACACAGTCTTCACAGCAATTAAGGTAAATCAGGTGACTATGATCAACTCAACAACGTCGTGGGTACAACAAATAAATGTTTATTCGGTACAAAGGCACCAGTCCGTATCGGAAGTCTGGTGGCCTTTCAAAGATATCAAAAATAATCCAAAAAGATAAGTAATGTGGTAATCCAATGTAAAATGATCAATAAATGGAGGGGCGTGTCCACCCTAGATCTCTCTCTCTATATATATATTCTCTATCTCTCGCTTCTCTATCTCCCTCTATATATATATATATATATCTCACTTTCTCTCACTCCGAGACACAGCAATCGACTGGGTATCAGTAAGTCCGATTGCTATTCACAAATCGACTTGTCGAGGCGCCGTTCCCAGGCCGACTGTCTTAGAATCTATCTTTTACTCCGCTCAACACTTTCTCCCACGTGACCATTAGCCAATCAAATATGTTAACTGCTAATTCAAACTTTCAAACCAATGGTGGGGGGGGGGTGGCGTCTAGATGTGGGGGGGGGGGGAGAAGGAAAGTAGTCCGCCGTAAAATAACAACTGGACATCCCGCGAGTCGCTGTCTCTTTGAAGACGCCGCCGTCCGGTGGCCAGGGAAGAATGTAACATGTTACTGTTATCCGTAACTTTGGTTCGCCGAGGGAGGATCGGTCCGAACACCTGGACGAGGGATGCAATTAACGGGGGTGGGGTGGGAACGGGGGGGGGGAACTAAGGAGCGGAACGTAGATTTGATGTATAGTTTACTTTGATATACATATTAAAGATATTACTATTTTTACGTTAAGGGTTGGAGTAGGTAGTTTCGATAAATTGGTCACAACCTGTGACACCTAACTCCTTTTGGAGGTGGGTGGTTGGGTTCTACGAAGAACGACATTCAATGATAAGAATGATGAAAAAAAGCGTAAAGCGCAGGGGCGTACCTAGGGTGGGGGAGAGGATCCGAATTCGAAAGTCCCCCGGGCCCCAGCTTGAGGGGGGGGCGTGCCCAACTTTTTTGTACATTAAATATTAAGTACATTGTCTCATGTCATGGTGTCGAATGTCAAAATGCAGGGTCCCCAAAAGAGGCCAAGTCCCCCATGGGCCCCCAAATCTCTAGGTTATGCGGGGGTGGGCTTAAAAATCAAGAAAAAAGCGTTACGAATGTGTGTCACACATGACTCTCCTTCGTCTTTTGCTTTATCTAACACCATTCCCGACCTTGCTGTGTTTTATTTATTTTTCCAAATTCTCTTAATTCTCATTCCCATTAGATGTAGAATTTTAACAAACAGTACAGCCAGACGCGATTTTATCTCTCAAAGTTCCATGCTACAGTATCTCACGTGTCAGCACAACAATGCCCCCCTCCCCCCCCCCAATCCACACTAAACCCCCACAACAAAGCCGTAAAGAATCCTGGTCTAAATATTTGATTTCATTCAACTCATGGATTGCCTTAGTTCTAATATTATCTTATTGAAGATAACAATGTAGGCGGTAGGCGGATTGTTTACTTGTTAGGTGTTTATTAAAATGTGTCAATTATATTATTTTTTTTTGCAACATACAAGTGAACGAACATTAAAACCAGCCATGTTTGTATCTGTGTATTTGTATGTGTGTGTTTGTATGTGTGTGTACGTGTTTAGCTATTGGTGAAATTGACATACAAATGTGGACAATTCATTCTTCTTCACTGATTAACCCCAACCCACCCATCCCACCCCCTTTCCCCAATCCGGCGATCCATTTTTAATTCAGAAGTTGATCTTAAGACAGTGAGTGTAAAACTTTGACGAATGGCTATCGGAGACCCTTCTAGCAACCTGTCCGGATTTAAAGACGCACCTGCTGCGAAATAAGTAACGGCTAAAATAATTAATTTTTAAAATGAATGTGTATACAATTGTCTTAGATTATGTTCTGTGGTAGAGCAATAAGCAACAAGATCGTTTTTATGTTTCTTCGCTTTATTCAATGATATACAACCATTTCATAAAATGTCTCTCTAGAACTACATATTTACTGCATTGATGCATCTCATCTATCCCCAGACAAATCTACTAAGCTTCTGCTAGAACATTAGCTAGCTAACACCTGTTTTCTCAACAAAAGTTTTTCATACATCACTTGATCAGTTCGATCTACTTACCACTAGATATAGCACATGTACAGATGAAGATACACATGTCTCAAAGGGTTCACTCTACTCTCAATTTAAGACCAATCGCAAAATTATAGCTCAGTTTTTGAGAAACAAAACACATACACCTCAAAGTGGGCATCACAGTATTATCGATTGATTTACAATTAATCTTTTGGCGAACCACTTGGAATAACCTTTCGATCCAACGGTCACCCGATACCCAGACTTTAAAATCCAGTCATAAGTAATATTTTTTTTTAAATGTTTCTCGTCCATACACATTTTGTCGATATTTTATTCCTTTAGGATAATCTAGAATCAATGTTAAGTGATAACAACACTAATTCGATTACGCAAATGGTAATATATTATTAGATATATAGAAGTAATATCAGTATTGATATTGGCCTACATGTTAATATATTTACTGGATATAACAGATCTCGTACTTCTGCCATGCATCTTCTGGATTCCACCGATTTGGTTTTGGTTGAGTTATATCCACAGAACTATAAAGTATACATCACAAAAGTTGCCTATAACTTCATAAATTGTTATATTTAGTTACTTCGTATTCAGCGGTGCAGGTAGATACATTGTTATATACAGTTACTTCGTTTTCAGTGGTACAGGTAGATACAACAGACATTTCTTCATAATATGAATCAGGAGTACTCTCTGACACGGTTTGAATTCTTTCTGTCTCAATTGAAGATATTGCTTTTGATGGCGGAGGAACATATCTCATAACATTAGCTGAAAGATAAAATGTAATTGTGTACAAGTGTATCTAAAGTGGCTTATATGCTGCGTAAATGCAGGCTAAAGGCTTTTCAGTATGTACGCTAATCATCATATATAATAATACTCATTTCCAGTGTGCGTTAAATCGAAAGTAAAGAATTAATACAATAGTATTCCAGTTTAAAATACAATCATGAAAAAAATCGGATCTGCCCGAAACTAAAAATAACCTAGCCTACCGATCAAGCATAAGGGGATATAACTATATGCAAAGGTTTTGCACGGTTCAGCTAGTGTTAAATAAAAGAGCTATGATATGATAGGATCGACATTACTTATAAGACAAAGCTTGAGTATTACTTCAACTAGTTATATTGGCCTATAGCTACTAAAAGTTTTGATTTAATATTATATTTTTAAATGCTTACTTTTTCTGCTGTTGGTCTCCTTATACTTTCCATTAGAGTTTTTGCTTATTTTTGTCTTGGCACGCTTCAGATTTAGTTTAATAAGTATCGCCACTGCTGTCACAATCAAAACCAACCCAGCACATGCGGCTATTCCTATACCGAAATTTATTGCATTGAAAGTAAACTCTTCTGTGATTCCTGTCTCAGTCACATTTTGATCTTTAAAAATACAAAGTTAGCTTGTGTTATAATGTGCATCAGTTGTTATTTATGTTTATTCTGCAATTGATAAGGTTTCGTTAGTTATTACGTCAATCGTCTGTGTGTATTAGGTGCAGTCACCCAAGCCCCGATATCAACTAGCTAGCTACCTGTAGCATTTAATGTTTCATGCTGGACAGTGGTAAGTTCACCTCCACACCTTCCGTCTTTGTGATCACATTCACCATTAGGACATTCCAATGAACACTGACTGGCACAGTTGAGTCCATAATACCCTTTCATGCAGGCTGTGTTGAATGTATAGCAAATAAAGTAGTATATATGTTTATATATCTAATAAAATAAAAGCGATTTTGGGTTCTGCGTTAAATCGAAAGTAAAAAAATTAATAGAACAGTATTCCAGTTTAAAATACAATCATGAAAAAATCGGATCTGCTCGAAACCAAAAATAACCCAGCCTACCGATCAAGCCTAAGGGGATATAACTATGTATATATTGAGAGAACATAAGCGTACCTATAGTACAGTACGGTGGATCAGAGTATCCATTACATCCAGCAGTACATAATCCATCTACACTGTTACAGTACTTGTCTTGACATCTGTCACTGCAGTCTTCTCTACAGTTCACTCCCCATTTGTCAATGGAACATTCTAAATAATATGAACACATTTTAAACTTTATAAACTATACATGCGGTTTATTTTCTAATGCAAATGTTAAGTCAAATAATATTTAAATTTACACTATTTAACATAATCAACGTTTGAACGAGCATAAATAGAAGAAACATAACTTTCTTGGAAGAATTAAAAGTAGTTACCGATGCGACACTTTGGTGGATAATATCCTAGACAACCAGTCGGACAAGATCCATCCCACTCGCTGCAAGAATCTGGACAACTGTCACTACAGTTTAGTTGGCAGTCTAGGCCCCATTTGCCAGGAGGGCATTCTTTCATTAACACCAGAAATTAAATATATATATATATATATATATATATATATATATATATAGAACGATGTGTAAATAAATGGTTATACTTTATAATAATAAACGAGAGTTTCAATGTAACTATTCATATACACATTTATATTCACATATTTTTTTTAAAATGAATTACAAAATGAAAACATATTTAAATTTTTCAATGGCTAGTATTATTTTCTTAAGGAGGGAACAATCATTTTCTCATGTTTTTTTTAACTACTTTACAGTCGTAAAAAATTAATACCGCGAATACATAAGTTTACTATTATTGCAGTAAATATTTGTATTTGTGGAGAAATAGTATAGCATAAGCTTGATGACGCAATTCGGTAGGCTCCGCCCACCGCAGTAGCTATGGCGTCATTCCGCCATCTCGTGTTGTAGTATTGTAGATTTTAGTGTATACGTCATTTGGTACAAATGACGTATATTAAACCGACAGTTGGGAGCACATGCTTTGTTTTATAGTTAGTCTAGCTTTGGGCGTCTATGTAGATGGATGCATATTTACAGTTTGCTATTGTACTCCTCCTGAATTTACCTTTATGTCAGTTCATGTTCAAGAATTAAATGATTGTTTGATGTTACTTCACTGGAGTTAACTTCGTGATTCGTGTTGTCTGAATTATTACACCTTCTACACGTATTATCATTACAAGGACCCGTAACAGTATTCTACTTATAAATCGATCAAGAACAAAAGAATTAAAAAAGCTTACCTCCAAATAAATGTACTTCACAGAGTGGCAGTATTCCCCTGGTTGATATACTGCTTAGCTTTTTTATTGGAGTTTTATTAATATTCGGAATGTATTTGTACTTAAAAAAATCCCACACAAAGGTAAAATTGTACACAAGAGAATCATTCTCATCGAAAGTGTCCATTCTTGAACGATAAAAAAACCATCTAAGATTACTCTTTCCTGTAAAAATAAATTTTAATGTGCTACATTTAAACAAAAAAAAAATCATCGTAAAAATATTTGAAATATATTTTTTTTCTTAGGGTTTTGTGGACCCTAGGCCAGTGGCGGTGAAATTTATTGGGCACACAATTATTAATAGCAAAGTTCCAACACTCCAATTACAAGTTAAGGAAATGATATTTAAGTCGCGTGCTCATTGTCAGGCATGCCTTATGTTCTTCAACACTGCCCTAGACAATGACATAGTCATTTTTTTCAGGGAGAAACATGCACCAATGTGTATTTAGCATTGATATCTCCTTATGAATACTTGATGAGTACCACATATGAATGAATGGTTCATACTTTTATACGTGCACAATGTTGTGATGATATTTAGCTTATCATGCTTACATTTTAACAGATTAAACAAGCCATTGTATTTGACATAGGAATCCCATTGCATTTACCACCGACTCTTTTTTTTAAAGAATTTTCCGATGTAGCCTAATGAGTATATTTTAAGTAAGTAAGTAAGTAACCCACCCACCCCCCTCCCCCAGCCGCAATTTCTTACCCAACTTTAGTTAGGTACACATTTATTGATGGGTTGACTTGGTGGGGGGGGGGGGGGGTGAAGGGGGAGGACTTTTAACCAACTTGAATCATGACCTGGAAACATTTCTTTGGTTTTCATCGTGGATCGAAACCGGAGCTCTCTTGTGGAAATTCGTGCACTTTACACTGCTCAGCACTATTCCCCCTACGAACAGGGGCGCCGAGAGCCAACACGGGCCCCAGGACTGGACATCATTGCGGGCCCCTTAATAAACAATGAATCGTGAAAAAATTGACATGGTCGGGGCGGCCGGGCCCCCTTACAGATGTGGGCCCCCTGGCAATGACCCCGCCTGCCCCCCCCCCTCTCGGCGTGCCTGCCTAAGAATGTAATGAATTTGTATCTATCAGCCCTAACAACTAGATACAGAATGCTACGAATTAAAGGAACGAAACAACGTGTTCAAAAGATTTAAGAAAAATTATCCCTGACCATAAAAAAAAAATTACTAAAAATAATGTATTTGTATTGATCAACTAAGGGGTTAAGATGACCGCAGTTGACTCGGCCAGTGACGAAAATGAGAAAACCACAATAAATGATTGATTAAAGTTGTGATGTTTGTATAGTCAAATCATAGGTCGTGATCCGAGACAGAGCGTTTTAAAAAAAACCATTGCGTTCGGGAACCAAGTCCTAAGTGGCCCAAGGTACACTTGTTTTGAAATGTTTTTAAACATTCGTGTTCCCTTGTTAGGTTCAAGGGCCACAGGCTTATTGCAAATAGTAAATTAGAGGACCCCCGTGTGTATTACCTCCGAGCAAAAATTCAAAACTGCCAGCTACAACAGGCTCTTTCAGCAGCAGCGTCCATATTGGTCCCATGCTCGTATCACGTTGATTGGACGTACATCTTCCACTGACAACATCGCCATCTACAGCGTCATCATACATTGTGCCAGTAGTCGATAATTGTTGAACTGCCTGTTTTAAAGCCATATTGCGACCTTAGAATAATAACAACAAATATTTTTTTTCGACTGTTTGAAATTTTTTTGTGTGTGTTTTTTTATTTTTTAATTTCAGTTAAAATTTTTTGATTTGAAAATGAAAAAAAAAAAACCAGAAGGATGAGAATAAATAAACATAAACAAAATTAGCCATTGTGAACTTTTGGACTAATCTACATTTTAACAATTTAGAAAATATCCCCATATTTCGATAACAAAAAATTAAAAAGATTTCTTTACCTGCGCTTACATAGATAGAACAAAGAGACGTAACTCCTTTGCCCTGCAGGATAACTGTCTTGACAGTTTCGTTATTATCACATCTGATATCCACTGTCCGGCTGTTGATGAAAGTAAACCGTTGTCTTCGACAGTCGGTGCGTCCAAACTGGATATCCATGTCATCAAAAGACAAAGTAAACCTATCTCTCAAGGCTAGTGTGAGAATGAAATAAAAAAGAATAATTAAAACTACAAATAAAAAAAAAACATTCGTTGAAACGTAAATGAAGTGAAAGAAATCAATTAGCTTATAGCTTAATACGTTGAAAAGTCTTTGGTTTTTTATATAGCAGGGCCGTTTTTACGTTTACAGAGGCCGTAGGAAAAAACTTTTGAGGGTCCTAGCCAGAGATACATTTGTGTGTGTGTGTGGGGGGGGGGTAAGAATTAAGGCTGTCTAGTTGTAGCCATAAAATCTTTTGGCCCCAAATTATTTATAATAATAATTTATAATTTGTAACATTTACAATTTTTTGGTCATTTATTTGCATCTTTACAATAGTTCAGTCTGCAATATTCATTGGAACACAACATGCCCAGCGCCACCTGTTCACCAAAGTCGAACATACAGACTAGTACACTTGACTTATATCAATGACCACTAAATAAACGGGCTGAAAGACTGCACCTGTATAATTGACCACCAAACATAAGGACTATAAAATGCCACCTGCATCTCTTACCACAAACATACAGACTTGCACATTGTACCTGTATCTCTAACCACCAAATACAAACTTTTACATTGTACCTGTATCACTGACCACCAAACATACAGACTTTTACATTTAACATATATCTCTAACCACCAAACACACGGACTATTACACTGTACCTGTATCAAACATACAAACGATTACCCTGTACCTGTGCAACTGGCCATCAAACATACAGACTTTTACATTGTACCTGTATCTCAAACCACCAAACATACAGACTTTTACATTGTACATGTATCAATGATCACCAAACATACGGACTATTACACTGTACCTGTATCACTGACCACCAATCTAATAAAGAAGAATGGAGCCTTCAGAGTCAGGGTCACAGTAACAGTTTTGATAGAGTCACTGGTAATACAAGTAGAGTCATCGGAGTCCTGCAATAAGCCGGTATTTACGGAATCGTTTGCGTTTAAAAATGAAATCATGTTTCCTGAAAATAAAGATAAACATATATAAAATGAAATGAGTGTATTTGTCCATTTACTGTTGGATATTATCGATTGTGCAATAACTATTTTGTTATTGTACATTTTTTTTACTGCGTGCCAATAATTAGCCATGCTTTATTAATCATATTTTGAATGATAAATGCTGAAAACAGTTGTCACCGTCTATTGAATGGTCAACCTATAAAACCTTAACGCCCCCCGACCTACTTTGACAACAGTTTTGGTTTCGTGAACCACATGGCAAGAAAAATTATGACAAAAGACATTGAGGAAAAACGCGCCATTAATTGCGTGTTTAGATTTCTCTTACACTTTCCGGGTTTCTAAATTTTTGTTTTTGAAATATAAAGATACTATATTTGTTATTATGCATTTATACATTCTTAATTTCTTAATCATAACTTTAATTGTCGCAACCCACCTGGAATTCGTCCACGACGCACCAATGGGTTGCAATATGCCATTATTGAAATCATTAAATTATTAACTTCATTAAACTCACGTATTCCGTTCCCCTCATTGAACATATTTATTATAACAGCAAAGTCTCGAACCCAACTAATTAGATAAGGGATGGGCAAACGATTAAACAGCGGGCCACAATGAATTATGTAGTCATCCCACTACGTTCAATATGTACACAGTCGACGTTCTTCTATAACGAGAGGTAATGACAGTCTAAAAAGAACTAATAGTCCACAAAACATGTTTAAATAGGTAATACTTATAAAATATTTGTACTTACTATATTGACATTTATATCCAAACCATCCAGACAAACATTTTTGTGTTTGACACAGTCCGTCTGCATAACATCCATCCAAGCACTGACATTTGTACTGACAGTTTGGTCCGAACCACCGACTGTTACAAACAACTGTTGAAAGGAGAAAAAGTTCACTTTATGAATGTATTTTGCACACAATGTATACAATATATGTAGCTGAGGAGGAGGAGGAAAGAGAGGAGAGGAAAGAGAAGGAGAGGTTTACAATGGGAAATGGATGGAGTTGAATAATTAAAAATATAAATGGATGTAGTATGCACACCGTAGACTAACATTTTTTCATTTATTAAATGCTGTTAGTCGAAAGATGATATAATCTCATTGTTTCTAATGACTACACTGCAATACATTCGTCGCATAATTGTATTGAAAAGAAAATACATTTCTAAAGCAAATAATCTTTGTCTCTTCCAATGTATTATAAATAAGCGCATTCTAAAGTTAATGCCCTGACCAAATTAATCAAATCCACAATGTAATTAGCCTAAATACATGCATCAGAATCATAATATCCATCTCCATACTCATTAATACACGCAGTGGAAGATCTTAGTTTAGACCGCAGAATATCAATTATACAGAAAGCGGTACACTACTTATTAATGTATCAACTATGAAATTTAATATAAATGTAGCTACATTTTCTTTAAAACAAGTTTTCAACTAGATGAAACATACTTTTAGTATTGATATACCTTCAGACTGAACTCCCTGATAAGCATAGTATACAACGAAAATACATACGACACATATCCTGCACAATTTAAGATCCATCATTTTTAATAAATTGTGACAAATGATGATTTTGATGAAAACTTAACATGTAATCAAAGAAAAAAATGTTGAACTCTCAAATCGTAAAAAAACAAAGAAATAAATCTAAGATATTTTTCAAAGCGGAAGTTAAACCTTGATAGACCTCAATACTATATTGTTTACTAGGAAGGTTATTTATATTTAAAACGCAGTTACGTACATGTAAGTATTTCACCAGACAGATAAACAACCAGCTGTAAAATATATAAGCATTTAAATTTATCTACCAATACATTAACACGGACTTATTGATATAAGTGTAATTATATATCAACGAGACTAATTCGTTGCAAATATAATAGGCAATAAATGGGTGTACGAGTCAGAAGCATTAAGACATGCAACAATGACATTCCTTTAACAAATACATTTTTTTTTTTTACAAATTTTATGATTTGTTTACACAGAGCAGTCTTACGAATTGCGGGGCCCAATTAAACGGATGCATGCGAGCCCCCCCCCCCCTCTTCTAGCCTGTGACAAGAGCCATGACTAATAGTGAAGTGCTAAATTTAAATTGCGGGGTCCCTGCCAGGCGCGGGGCTCAATTTGGAGCTATTGGTCTAATCGGCCTAAGGCTGATCCTGTGTTTATAACAAATCTGATACAGCTAAAATGACTATGTTGTGCTAGTTAACAATGGACTGTGAATTGCAGTGGTTCCCAAACGTATGTACTTCGAGACTCCCCATGAAAACTAACGTGTTTGCTCGACCCACATGTAAAGAGAAACTACGCTAAAAGACGACAGAATGAATGACTCGAAAACGTCATCACTTTATATATAGATTGCTCCCTTGTTATTCTACAGATTAACATTTTTTTTAGTTTAGTAGGTATAAAGAAAATTAATACGAAATGATCTGAAGTTTGATTTAATAAGCTAATTTAACTTTCATCTGCTTAAATCAATTATAACTGCGTAATATCATCATTTGGGATCATGATTTATCGATGAAGATTTTTTACTGCTCTTCTTCCCAACTCTCTTTTATACCCATTAATAATTTCCTCTAAAATGTAACTAAGGTATGACGCCGTTATCATAACTAGTAATTTATAATACTATCTATGACTTAGCTGTATTACAGTGATTTTAGCTGTTTTCATATACCTTAGTATAATATAAATAATAGCGGTGTGGGTTCTGCGTTAAATCGAAAGTAAACAATCAATACCACAGTATTTCAGTTTAAAATACAATCATAAAAAAATCGGATCTGCCCGAGACCAAAAATAACCTAGCCTACCGATCAAGGGAATATAACTCAATGCAAAGGTTTTGCAGGGTACAACTAGTATTCATATAATTTTCATAATAGTAACTATCGATACAGTTTTGGTATTCGTACCTCTAGACTCTTCACATTATTTAGTGAGCAATGACCATTGTGTCACCATGAAGGGCAAAGGTGACAAAAGTCGCAGGGGCATGAGTCTCTACCATTCACCAAACTAGTCGAGCTCACCTAGTGCTACCGAATCACCAATTGAGGGGACGGATGCTCGTGCGGTAAAGAGCTCGACTGTCGACCGGAAGGTATAAGGTTCGATCTCCGGTGAGGACAAATTTATAAGTTCCCGCTATACCTCCCTTAGTGCCTCACAAACCATTGCGCTATCGGCTATGGTAGGGATGAAAGAAGGGCACCCATTAGTGGTTTATAGGATCTAAGAGATTTAATCTCATTCTTACAGGGACTTCACACACAACGAGTCACCAACGAGCTTAGGTCCAGACAATATGGTATATATACACAAAGAAATCTTGAAATAGTAGACCTTAATAAAACTAAAAATAATGTATGTAATAGAAGGTGAAAAAAAAAAGAAGAAAAGAATTGAGTAATACAAGAGATGGCTCAAATAAGGTTGATTTATTTCTTTGATATAGGAGGGAAAAAAAAACATATTTATAATGCACATAATGTCGCATTCAAATATAATATACAATCTAAAAGATAAAGAGCTCGTTCTAAATAGATTTTGTTCTCTCTTTTTGTCTTTATCTGTCGTATTCTCTCTCTTTCTCTCTCTCTCTCTCTCTCTCTCCCTCTCTCTCTCTCTCTCCCTCCCTCCCTCTCTCTCTCTCTCTCTCCCTCTCTCTCTCTCTCTCTCCCTCTCTCTCTCTCTCTCCCTCTCTCTATCTCCCCCTCTCTCTCTCTCTAGGGTGTTTTGCATTTGCATGTAATTGGCTAGTGGGAGCCTCAAGCAATTGAGTAATTACGGTAATATTGCATCTTATAGGTTAATGTAAGCTACTGTACCATTGCATCTGAAACTTTTAATCTTCAAACCTTCGTAGTTGTACTCATTTCCTTAGACCCTAGGCACAATTCCCACTGTGCCTAATTGATAAGACTGTCCTTCATAGGGCCACTACAGCCCTAATATAGACCCCTAGGCTCACATTTTAACTTTTAAAACTTTCAAAATTATAAACTATAATCTGAGATGAGGATTAGTTATAAATCAGTTTAAATAGTTGGGGGGAGGGGGGAAAGGGGGGTGTGAATTGAGAAACTTATTTAAATAAATAAAAAAAAAACATGTCAACAGCCTAGACTTGAATAGTACACGACTTTGTGCCTAGTGTACAACAAATTCTAAGCCACATAATGAGAGTTGGCAAGTATCTTGCTCAGTACATTGACTGGAGAGGCAGACACACACACACACAGACATAGATATAAAAACAGATCACGTGAACTTGCCATTAAAACTGTGCCAGGTTTTTCAAGCACGAGGGAATTGTTTTTTTTTTGGTGTTTTTTTAAACTTTTTTTTAGATGCCCAGTTAACAGTTAACATTTACTTAACAAAGATAGATTAGTATTTATAATACATTCTCAGACAATAGACTGCAGAAAATGATACTAATAAATAATCCAATAGAGTGCACTATTTAATCGTACGTTTTAATTGATTATAATACTTTGAACAATTTGTTGATCAACAACGTATAGACGTTTAGATTAAGAAACTTAGTTTAAAAAGTAAAGGACAAAACAGTTAATGTAAGAAATGAACGTCATTTTGGAAGTTTGAGACTTAACTTATACTAATTTTATAAAACGTGAAGTGTATAATATAAAATGGAAATTTTTGAAATGGCTTTACACATCTGTAATTTTTGTTATGGCGTATTATTTTGAGGAGATACATATCACAAAGATTATTATGAGAACATTTAGTTAACTGTCACCATTTACTAACATATATTAATCTAATTCAATACGCAGTAGATCCGATGTGTCAGTGAATAGAAGGTAACTGGGGTTAGAAATATATTCCCCCCAAATTACCAGTTCTCTCCCCTTGAAGAACAGTTGAGTGTGGCCGAAAATGCTAAAAGAATGGAATAAAATGTTGAATTTAACCTTCGTTATGTAAAAAAAAAAATCAGAAAAAAGGAAGCACTAATGATCCAGACTATACAACTTCTAAACTGATATGTCGACATCTATCTAATTAGCGTGAGTTTATTTTCCTCCCATCGCAATAAAACTTACAGATTGCACGTGTGTGTAACATCCTGTTCAGGCTGGTCTGTATCATGCCACATGAGGCAATGATTGATTGTCCTAAACCCACCAGCCGACAATCATTCATAACGCTGTAAACTTCAGTGCTGTAATGTGTCTGAATTAAATGTACACTCTTTTAAACTTTGATCAAAATTAAAACCCTATGTATTCTTCTGTTTTTTTTTTTTTTAATTTTGTTTCTCTTGTGTGTGTGTGTGTGTGTTTGTGTGTATGTGTTTGTGTGTGTGTGTGTGTTTGTGTGTATGTGTTGCTTCCCTGACTCATTTTCAGGTGGTGCTTCCTTATAAGCCGCGAGGATAACACGCGATTCTACTGGGGCAGGGGTGGCCAATCTTTCTGAATCACGGGTCACGTTGAGTTCTTTTCGTTTGATCAAAAGCACGCCGAGAGACTGCTAATAATAATTTGTATAAATTAATTGTAAACTTTCACATATACGTATCGTGGGGCCGGATCAAACAGCCTCATGGGGCGGACTAAACAGCTTAAAGGACTGGATCAAACAGCCTCATGGGGTGGACTAAACAGCTTAAAGGACTGGATCAAACAGTCTCACGGGGCGGACCAAACAGCTATAATGACCGGACCAAACATCCTAATGGGGCGGACCAAAACAGCTTTAAGGACCGGACCAAACTGCCTCATGGGGCGGACCAAAACGGCTTTAAGGACCGGACCAAACTGCCTCATGGGGCGGACCAAAACGGCTTTAAGGACCGGACCAAACAGCCTCATGGGGCGGACCAAACAGCTTTAAGGACCGGACCAAACAGCCTCATGGGGCGGACCAAACAGCTTTAACGACCGGACCAAACAGCCTCATGGGGCGAACCAAACAGCTTTAAGGACAGGACCAAACAGCCTCATGGGGCGAACCAAACAGCTTTAAGGACAGGACCAAACAGCCTCATGGGGTGGACCAAACAGCTTTAACGACCGGACCAAACAGATTCATGGGGCGGAACAAACAGCTTTAAGGACCGAACTAAAAAGCCTCATGATGTGGACCAAACAGCTTTAAGTACCGGACCAAACAGCCTATCTAATCAGACTTGGTACGCGAGCTGTAGTTTGACCGTGTCTGTGCTCGGGGATCCCAGGGTTTAAACACAGTGTACAAAACAAAAACAAATTACATGTACCTGTACAACGTTGTGCCTGTTGTATCAAGCGGGTGGCGCTGAATGAGTCTTTCGACGGGGCAATCAAAATTTGGCATTTAAGACCCCCCCTCCACCCCGCACGCTCCCTCAAAAATCCTGTGGAATGACCAACAATGTGCTAGCAACTTCACTGTCTGGGATCTATAGGCCATGCAAACTGAAACGGACCATTCAAACGCTCACTCTAAATTTAAACAAAAAAAACAAATTTGAACCGGTGATTCTAACTTCGTGAGTGATATGTCGGTTCTGTAGAAACATTCGTGTCATCCTGACCCCAGACATAATGACGTATGCTTTCGTCTACAGCTACACACGTGATACTATGACGTGCAAACTGAACAGTAAAATTGTTTACCATTGTGTGTGTGTGTGTGTTTGTCTATATATATATATATATATATATATTTGCCTGTTTTAATTCTCTGTATACACAAAGCGGGAAAAGAAGATCAGCACTTAAACAGGTACAGCCCTTCTTAAGGCCAGGAATACTAGGCGATCCCTCTAGGAACTTACTGTTAACTAATATGTATAACTAATATGTATTAAATCTTATGCTTATTTGTACTTTTTATACGATCCCCAAAGTCTCTTTAGAAGTCCCTGCTAAGGGCCCCCAGGTCTCACTATAAGTCCCTCAATAGGGCTCCCAAGTCTCTCTATAAATCCCTCAATTGGGCCCCCAAGTATCTCTATAAATCCCTCAATAGGACCCCTAAGTCTATCTAGAAGTCTCTGCCTAGGGCCCTCCATGTATATCTCTATATCTTCCTCTGAACTCTCTCAGTGATAACTGCGGGCTGAGACTTAGTCTCTTTGAGCCCGTGAGATCAAACTCGCTGTGTCTCTCAACATCTGGAGACTGCCATAAAGGCCAATGGCAAGAGACTGGTCCACCCTGTCGCCCGCCAGCCCGGGTCACTAAAAAAACACATGATCCACGGTTTCCGGCACTTCCCAGCAGTGAAGGCAAAGGGAATCGACATTGGGCATCAACCTCCCAAAGTACGCACCTAAAGGACAATGCCTAGTGTGGAACTGGGCAATTAATGCCTGCTCAATCTTCCTGAGCCCCCACGATGAGTCAGTTTTGGAAGGTCGCTCCATCTGACTGCGGAATTTCTGCCCATTGTTCTAGGCCCCCCATGTATCTCTAGAAGTCCCTGCCTAGGCCCCCAAGTTTCTCTGGATGACTCCGCCTAGGGCCGCCAAGTTTTTCTGGAAGTCTATGCCTAAGGCCACTAAATAATTAAGATCCTGTCTATGGTTTGAAAATCTGATTTTCCCTTATTTAATCATAAGTTAAAATTCAAATGAGTGTGCCATTACATCACTTAGAATAACGCACCAGCCTGTTATTTGAGATAACAGCTGCTAATAAATAATGTAAACAGTAACTAACGAAAGTTTGACGTTGCTCTATTGAAAGCAAGTTGCTCTTTGAAAAAAATATTTCTAAACACACATTTCTTTTGATGTCATTAAATTTTGTATTCAATAAACTCTCCATAAAAGGCAATTTTTGTACACCTATATTTAGGGCCACACCTAAATCATCTGACGAATAGATGTATTTGTATTTACTAGTTAATTGACACACATTTTACGAACCTCTCCCCCCCACTCTCCCCCCCCCCCACCCCTGCACACTATCCTTATTATTTTTATTGTCAACCTATCATTGAACATGTTTATCTAATACATAACTGTTATGAAATCAATGTATGAATCTACAACCAGAAACCTAACTTACCAATAGAGAAATCTCCTTAAAGGAGGGATTATCTGGACAATAATTCCCCCCCCCCTCTCCCTCCACCAACTCATACGAGATCTCCCACAGTCTCAGAAACACACCCGACTAGCGGCCACCGCCCTCCCCCCACCCCCCCCCACTGCCCGGCACACACACACACACACACACACACACACACACACACAACGAAGCCACTCTCCACAGGTATTGCACTCGTTTAGGCTCTTATTAAAAGCATGGAACTTGAATGCAAAGATTAATGACCATGTTTCCATAGCAAACTGTCGACGCTGAGTGTTTTACTGCCGCAGTGGCGCCTGATTTTACTTGCACCCTTGTGCACCACATGACTGCTCGTCTTTGCACGTGTACATGAGATAGAGACTAACAAGAGGAAAAATAGGATAGGATGAATCTTGTTTGTATTCTCGGCTGATTTTAAAAAATGAATTTAACTTATCGAATTTTTTAATCCTTTTTTCAGCTGTGGGATCAGAAAAAATGATCGAATTATCAACAAATGAGGAACTAATAATTAATTCAAATTTCATCGTAAACAGTACTGGCAACAAATACCTATAATCTATCTTGGACTATGGTCAATTGCTCCTAATCAACTTAGTTAGTGGCAGTGGCGTAGCGAGGGAGGGGAGCAAGGGGGTGCATCATACCCCGGGCGCTATTATCAAAGGGGCGCCAAATGATATTTTTTTTCATATACTATTATATGGTTACGAATTGGTGGGGGGGCTTTTAAAAGGTATTGTGCCCCGGTTTATCAATACCTTTCATCTATCCCATAATCAAAGTGAGAATCCAACTGCAAAATAGTTAAATCTAAAAATAAGCCAGAGTAATAGCCTCGAAGTGATGTCACCGCACCACGTCACACTTCTCATTAGAATAAATCATTTTTTTTGGGGGGTGAGAAGTAAACATTCAATAAATGATATTTTCATGTTTTATTTTATGTTGATATCATACTATCATGATACTTAGTACGACTGCGTTGAAGTGTGTATCATTATGTTTGATAAATGATTCTACGTTGTGACTTGTTTCTGTTATTTACAACGAATTGGTTCTATTTATAGTTCACAATCTATTGGGTACTCAAGAAACCGGTATCTATAATTTCCTTTTCCTGTCGGTTGATGGAAATAAAGCCTGGAAGATTCGTGAAGTAGTGAGCGGGTGGGGAACGTGAGCGTTTTATTTTTTTGAAAAGGGGGCGGTATGTGAAAAATGTTTGAGAAATCGTTAATTTAAAAGTTAGAAATATTCAATGAATTTGTATCGATAACATCAAAATTATACATCGCATTCATCAGTGCCGAACCTAGGGATTTGGGGGCCCGAGGGGTTTGGATTCTTTGGGGGCCCCTGCATTTTGACATTCGACATCATGACATCAATAATGTACTTAATATTTAATGTAAACAAAATGTTTTTGGAGGCCCTCCTCAAGCTGGGGCCGGGGTGACATTCGAATTTTGACCCCCCCCCCTTTTCCACCCTCCCTAGTTACGCCTCGGGCATTCATATGCAAATGTAATAGAAGGAAAAAAGACACAACCAAATTATCACAACAATCTATATACTGAATAAAATGTTATCAAATTCTCGGGTCGCAACAACCTGGATAAAACAAACTTTAAAAAACAATAGGCCTATGCCAAGCCTCTATTACGATAGTGGACGATGAATCTGAGATGTGTGCTAATGGAAGACTGGGGAGCGAAGAGTTTATTGCCGGTTTGTGCAGTAAATTGAGCCTAACCCGTCCACCGGTTAGAAAAATCTGTGCAACTGAGGAGGTCAAGGTTGAAAGTGCATTTAATGCACATTTTACTTGCAGGTGCAGTCTATGCAACATATTCAAATCAAAAGCTCAACACTCAATACAAAACTTAATACAAAACACATTGAACATTCATTACAAAACTTAATACAGAACACATTGAACATTCATTACAAAACTTAATACAGAACATATTGAACATTCATTACAAAACTTAATACAGCACATATTGAACATTCATTACAGAACTTAATGCAGCACATATTGAACATTCATTACAGAAATTAATACAGAACATATTGAACATTCATTACAAAACTTAATACTGAACATATTGAACATTTATTACAAAACTTAATACAGAACATATTGAACATTTATTACAAAACTTAATACAGAACATATTGAACATTCATTACAAAACTTAATACACAACACATTGAACATTCATTACAAAACGTAATACAGAACATATTGAACATTCATTACAAAACTTAATACATAACACATTGAACACTCATTACATAACCTATTACACAACACATTGAACACTCATTACACAATTTAATACACAACATATTGAACACTCATTACAAATGGTTGAGGAAATGGTGATACAAGTTAACGTTGAAAAATTGCCAACATTTTGATACAGCACAGGTCTACGAGGTTAAATGAACATGTAGTGTTGTATTAAAGCATTGTAAACTAAAGACCTATCAATATTGTCCCCCCCCCCCCACCATCATTTAGTCATTTGGATGACTGTATCAGGTGTTAATATACTCAGGGCCGGAGAGGGCCTAGGTAAAAGGAAATTTTCTGGTTACTTTCACAAGATTCCACTAACGTGTATCTGTATTATTTTACAATCGTTTATTTTGATGCACCATTTAGATGCGCAACTTGACAAGATTACGTTATTTTTTTGAAAATAATAAACACAATTGGGGGGTGGGGGTTCATTAAACTTCATGACTCCTGTTGAGCTCCGTTGTCAATATAGTTGTATAGTGCAGTGCTTCTCAAACTTTTTGAAGTCACGGCCCCATTGGAACGCCAATCAATATGTCGCGGCCCCCCTATTTTTTTTTTTTTTATGGTTTAAGATTGCCTAAATTTATAATTTTAAACTTCTATATGCAAACTTTTACTAGTCAATACATGCTTTTTCTAATGTTAACAATGAAAGAGTGAAAGGATACAACATATAAAATAAACTAGATTTTATTTTAAACATATATTAATACTATTTACATACAATACATTAGGTTAATTATATTTTATGTGTCACATTTACCGAAATTCCATGCCCCCCCCCTCCGGACAGTCCACGGCCCCTTTGAGAAGCACTGGTATAGTGCACAGAACCTGAGGTAAACGATACAGTTATTTTTAACTAAGAATACTAGAATTGTGCTTTCAGATAGAACAGGTATATGAAATAAATGTTATTTACTAGAATCGAGATTATTGATAGAAGATAAAAGTATCTACAAGATAGAGTTGCCATTTATCAGATATGAATATTGGTGGTATATAAGTGCACTATACAATATCTAAATAGATAGACATGGATTTTTCGTTCAATATTTGGTAGAAGATTGATATGTAGATTCAAAGATATTCTGTTACAGAAAACTGTGTATAAAGAAATGCAGGCTAACTTTAAGTAAATGCAACTACGTTAACATTGTTATCTATTATTTTGTCTCTTGTTATGAGCCAGCATTTACTAAAAATAACCTTTAAGACTCCCCCCCCCCTCTTCTCACATAATGACTCAAGTACTTTTATCACATTGTATGAAGAGACCACATTAATATCTAAATAAATCAATTTTCTGTCTCCATTGAAACTACATGATATTTACTTTACAAATAGTGCATACCCAATTTTATTACCGGTAATTTTGGAACCACTGCCTTTGTTTGGTAAGGACAGGTGAAGATATAAATTCCCGTTCAACTGCTCGCGCCGTCTCGCGCCCCGGTCATTCCAAAGCCAGGCCGGACGGCGAGCTGTGTGAGAGTTAGACAATCCACTGCAGAAGAGGTCGTGTGCAATGAGAGGGTGTTGTGAAAATCAACTTTTTGTTTTTTCAAAGTTTAAACTTCATCTGCTGAGTTTAAGTTATACTTTCTTTCCGGAACTTTCTTGAATCTTTTCATGGCAAACAAGAGTAGTCGTCGCAGGCTTAATTCATGAGGACTTAAGGTAAGAGTCAATTATTTATTAATTTAGTTTGAAGTTAGTATCTACGATGTTTGAAGCTAGTATCTATGATGTTTGAAGTTAGTATCTATGATGACTGTAGCTAGTATCTTAGATATTTGAAGCTAGTATCTACGATGTTTGAATGTGTATGTTCTTCATCACATATATGTGTATATGTGTTTGACTGTGTATGTTCTTAATCTATGTAAGTTTCACGTGTATATTTTGCTTGTCAGAATAAAAATAAAGGGATCAAAGTAGCTACAGAAAGACTGAAAGATCAATAGTTGACTCACATTATAAAGGCTGTGCCCATCTGATGATAAATCTAGCAGCTAAGCTTCTAATTACTTTAAAAGAAAATAGTCTCTATTTTTTTTATTTAGATTTAGATTGATAGAAAAAGAGAAAGACAGACTAAAAAATATTAGGTGTTAATATATGTACCATCTATCTATCTATCTATCTATCTATCTATCTATCTATCTATCTATCTATCTATCTATCTATCTATCTATCTATCTATCTATCTATCTATCTATCTATCTATCTATCTATCTATCTATCTATCTATCTATCTATCTATCTATCTATCTATCTATCTATCTATCTATCTATCTATCTATCTATCTTTCTATCTTTCTATATATATATATATATATATATATATGTATTTATATATCTATCTATCTATCTATCTATCTATATATATATATATATATATTTATATATTTATATGTCTGTCTGTTTTTTCTCTTACTAACTTTTCTAATTTCTATTGCTATACATCTGTATCTTTCTAAGTATCTTTCTAAAACTATCTCTCTGTGTGAGTTTCACGGAGGTAGCCTATTTATTTGCTTGTTGAGTACAGTGATCTACCATCATGTCTTTGTTGAGTACAGTGATCTACCATCATGTCTTTGTTGAATACAGTGATCTACCATCATGTCTTTATTTGTTGAGTACAGTGATCTACCATCATGTCTTTGTTTGTTGAGTACAGTGATCTACCATCATGTCTTTATTTGTTGAGTACAGTGATCTACCATCATGTCTTTGTTTGTTGAGTACAGTGATCTACCATCATGTCTTTGTTTGTTGACTATCTTAGCCATTGTCTTTGACAGGAATTCTTTCGAAACGGATTTATTATTGTTTTATTACTATTGAGGTGTGCAAGTAATTTTTTTATTGGGTCAGCACGGCAGATAGGTCCATCACGGGACCTTGTCTTCTGTTTCAAACTTATTTAATGGAGAGCTCCCCCCACTGCCCCTCCCACACACACACACACATATACTCTCACACACAAGATATGGGTTGTCCTTAATAAAGCAATCTTTTGAAGTACACACATATGTATTTTCCCTGGTATTCTATGAATGATGTTGTCAATATATGTTTGTCTATACTCCCAGTGATCTCACAACAACCGGTACGGTCATGGTTATTAGTCCCCGACATTCTCTCCATCTCAATTTCCAGGTCTTTATATTTTAAGTTATTTACCACGATTTTCCGAAGGGAAAAGCCACATTGTTAATCTGGCCAATCTAATCTATTGTTTTTTTTTTTTGATGACCGTTTCTGGACTAATCGCATTGATTCTTTGGTCAGTATGGTTCGCAAGAATGAAAATGTTGTTTTTACAGATTGACTGTGTGTTTGTGTAGGTGCGTTCGGGCGTGGTTGTATTAGATTGATGAGCATGCTTGGTCAGGTGAGAGAGTCGGTAATTGACTGGTGATGGAATGAGATCAAGGAACACGTTCGTGGGTGCGTGTGTAGTGAGCTATAGACCACGTGTACCGGGCAGTTGATGTCCAGCTAATGTTAAGACAGGTTGTGTTCATAAGCTTGAGGAGCGAGGAGTAATATTTTATATTAGTATTAGTATTATATATATTAGTATATAAGTATTCATGCCGGAGTTCAAAGTAACTAGTGTTTTAGTTATACATTGTGTTCAAGGTATTAAAGTGTGGTACATGTGTGACAGTGATTAAATAATTAGTGTTTTAGTTACACCTTGTGTCGGGGTATTAAAGTGTAATACGTGTATGCCAGAGATCAAAGAACTAGTGTTTTAGTTATACCTTGTGTTCAAGGTATTAAAGTGTAATACGTGCATGCCAGAGATCAAAGAACTAGTGTTTTAGTTATACCTTGTGTTCAAAGTATTAAAGTGTAGTACGTGCGTGACAGAGATTAAAGAACTAGTGTTTTAGTTATACATTGTGTTCAAGGTATTAAAGTGTAGTATATGCGTGACAGTGATATTTGCTACTACAGCACATATTAAGTCAGAGTCACATGCAGTAAAAACAGTAAAATAAATTGTGACACAACAACTGTTTTCGGCTCTTGGTTTTACCATCTGTCGGTAACATTACTCGTTCAAAGTTCTTGCATATCTGCTGAGGTTCTGCTGTGGTATTAAACGAATTCGTTTTATTTGCCAGATCAGTGCAGCCAGAGAAAAAAAGCGCTCAACATAATCTGCACGTTAGGTTGGTACCGTATTTTATTATGTTAAGTTGATACCATCTAGTGGGCAGACATTGTTCTAGTGTGCACACAAGCATGGGCGTATTCATGGGGGGGGGGGCAAGGGGGGCATTTCCCCCCCTACATTTAAAAAAAAATGTCATATAAGAGGGGGGCATTTGCTCCCCCCCCCCTTACATTAAAAAAAATGTCATAAAGTTGTAATTTGCCCCCCCCCCTGGAAAATGTTTGTCCCCCCCCCTGAAAAAATTCCTAGCGACGCCCATGCACACAAGGTAATTGTTTACGACAGTCCGCCCACGAGATAAAAATGCACCGCCACTCAGAAATCTTCTTAATACATCTTTCAAAGACGGTATAATGTGTATTATTTGATACAGTGTAACTATTAACTGTGCCGCCTTAACACACGGGCCAGCTGAGACACTTAGCCAAGGACGCAACGTGCATAGACGCAGTGGCGTAGCGGGCTAAACTCGCGCTGGTGGCATAATACCTTTTTAATACCTTCGAAAACCATATAATATATGTAAAATATACCATTTGGCGCCCCTTTTTTGAGTAGCGCCCGGGGCATGATGACCCCCCCCCTCCTCCCCCTCACTACGCCACAGCATATACGCTCCATGCTATCAGATTGTATTGCAGTGTTGTGACAAGTTATTGACACATCCGGCTAGAGGCTTACAGTGGAATAATTGAACAGTTTTGATCTAAGACTGGTAAAATAACTGACTATGACGCGTTGATAATACCCCCCTCCTCCCTCCTTTCTCTAGTGCACGCTCAATCCCAATCCTTACTGACCTCTCCAAACAACAATAGAACAGTTCATCAACCGAGTTCGCCACTGTGTTTGACCAAGTATTTTTTGTTGGGTTATTTTAGCCTTAAGCCTACTTTTTGTCCCCCAACGTGATTAATCTCCCCTGACCGTATGTTGACTTTATGACAAGTTACTATTTTGTGCCGGGAGATATCTTTTAGTTACAGCGCGGACTGTCCACTGGTTTAGTTGTCAGTGGTTGACATGTACCCTAGTAGACTAGTAGATGCTTAAAAGTAGACTTGTAACACAACGGTAGATATAGAAGTTTATATTCTTTAAACAGATGGGGGAACCAATGCAATGAGTTGAACCATTGATTAACTATTAATGAATTGAATCTGCTACTGACTACTACTGATGCATTTACTTGTCTATTTACATAAGTCTTGTAAATTTAAAGTAAATTTAAAAAGTGCTATTATAGAGTATTGACCCATAAAACTTTAATTGAGCATTATACGTCATAGATCTAGACCGTCTAACACATTCAAAATGTGCACAAACAGGCTACAATCCTAATGCATTAAAATTGTGAACTTTCAAGGTATGGACCTTGTAAATTTCAAATGTGCACTTACATGATATAGATGATAAATATATATATGCACCTAAGTATTGCACCTATAAATTTCAGGTTTAGATGCATTTATTTCGAACACTCAAAGTAAATGAATAGTTAAATTACATAAAGACGTCTCCCTCAACTGTCGAATCAATAGTAATAATGTATACATTAAGTCTTGAAGTTTTAAGACAACAAACTATAAAGATATCAGTTAGTGACCAGTTAGGGAGGAGTGAGGAACTGGTCTATTGAATAGGTCACTGTCAAGGTCCACATTCCTTTAATACATTTTTTTAATTCTGGTACTAAAGAGTTTCTCAAACATGTAATGTTGCTTGGGGCTCCCAAATATCTCAGATTTACTGTCATGGGTTCCCTAATATATGATCTGTGCCTAGGGCCTTCCAATGTCTCAGACTCTCTGCATAGGGCCTTCCAACGTCTCAGACTCTCTGTCTTGTGCCCCCCCCCCGACAATGTCTCAGGCTCTCTGTTTTGTGCCCCCAACGTCTCAGATTATCTGCTTTGAGCCCCCAAATACATGAAAAGGCTCATATGTGTTATCATATTGTATTAAAATTGTTATGGCGTACAGATACTTGCTTGCTTTTATAATTCCTAGGACTCCTCGAGGAGCAAAGAGCTTCAGCAATAGCTCTACAACACACAGTTTTTTTTTTATTTTAGGCTCTTTTCCAGTTCACCACCAATGTTTGGCTGCAAGAATTCTTTTCTAGATAAACGAGGCCAAACTATAGTTACATTTATTGCATCTAAATTGTTGTTTCTAGATCTGAAGTTATTTTCTTTTTTTGAAAAAAAAAAATTTTCCTATTTGTTTCGTACTTAAATAAAAAGTCAAAATTACTCGGTTATTTATATTTTATCTAAACTTCCTTTAAATGGAGTAAATGGGAGGATCAGTATACCTTTAGATTTTAATTGATCTTCATTACATCTTAGGTAAAAGTAAAGTTCCCTTAGGCCATCGGGGCAGATGAAGCGAAGAATTCATTTTGTTTCTGTGATCACGGCACATGATGTAATTTTTGTCTTTATCACAAAGCCCGGCAGCACTTACTTCTCTAAGTAATGTCAGACACTCATTTAAAGCTGGGTGGACTTGGGGAAATTACACCAAATTTTACCTGGAAAAATTGTCTTTGAATTCACCGAGGTTAGAACCCGGGGCTCTCAGATCGATGGTCGAGCGCTCGGCCCTCCGCCCATTCACATCATAATTATTCATCCATTAAGCATCTCATCAGTCTATTAGGACATTAATCCTCAACCCTGACCTTTCACCTCCAGTCACTATGTGAAATAGAAGTAAAGCTGGGGCAAATTCAAATGTGCTGTATATGAGCTATATAATTACACACACGCTTCAACTGGTGCATACATTGACCTCAACTACATGACTATTTATCTCCATGACATGACCACTGTTGAGATCGGACCCCCCCCCCACCACCACAGTACCTCATATTACGTTCCTTTCATCCCCACAGCACAGTTTAAAGTGACCAAAATCAAAGCCCTACTGTCAGGCTTTGATGTCCGAAACGCCCCTCCCCCCGTCCCCCTATCCCCACCCACCAGATCGGGGACCAGAAGTTTTAAGTTAGTTTTAGTCAGTGTGAGATTAGAGTTTGAGAGATATAGTCGTGCAGTCACGAGTAGTTGTTAATAAAATGCACTATTTTATATTTTAAATAAATAAATGTTGACTTATCTGTGTGTTTCACTGTGTGTTTATTGATTATCTACAAAAGAGCACGTAACAACCACACTAATCACGTGCTCACCACTGTATGACAACATTTCCACCTGACTCAGTACACATGATCATGCTCGCGACGAACACATTTTTTAGTCCAATACAGGCATGACTATAAACAACGCCTTGTGTGGACCGAGTAGTAAGAAAACTGAGAAAGAGACAGTAAGAGAGCTGGAACAGTTAGAGAAACTAGCCAAGTCTGAAAGAGAGGACTTACATATTTGTATAGATCTATGTGTGTGTGTGTTCAATGTAAAGTCAAGTTTCCCTTCTTAGCCCTAACGGGCCATCGGGGCAGATGAAGTGTAGAATTCATCTGTTTCTATAACATCGGCATATGAAAGGGATTGTGTGGTTACATCATTATGGACCCCATCCGGGGGGAAAAACAGCGTGAAAGGGCCTAGATACATATTTTCTCAATTGGAATGTAATTGATTGAAATGGACCTTAATAATAAGAGGACCTTCGACCAGATCCATAAGTGATATAACAGCTTTGCTTTATCCTATTTGTAATCAGTTTCCACTAAGTAAACTTTGGATTTCACAGCTCACTGAGTTAGTTTGGCCACAAGATAGAATTCGTTAACAGCTAGCGTTTGACGGTTAAAAACAATAGTTTTATATAGCAGCTATTGATGTTATGTTTATACTGTAACCGTATAATGAAAATAGTTGATGTTATAAGTTCGATTTTGTCTTTTCTATCTTCAGTGTCTATATAGCCATACGCCAGTCTTTGTGCATTCAAGACCGACTTCATTATATACCAGACCAGTAACAACCTCTCTCAACTGGTACCTAATAAAACCCAAGGGACCATGTCTTTTACAACCTATTTTGGGAAGCAACGGTCCTTTTAAGGCTTGAGGACACAGATTGTTTGTAACCCATTAGCAGGTAAACAAAATTATATTACTAATTACTATTGAGTAAACAATATCAGTTGTTTAAGATAAAAGGACATTTAATTATTTTGAAATAATATTGAAATGAAGGTATTTACAGAATGCCTAAATTATCAAATGATTAAATGTTTTAATATTTAGCAGTCTAATATTTACGTTCGCTTTGAAACAGATCACTAGATTCACCCCAGCCCATAAGATTTGTGTATATATGGATATGGAGATAAATAGACTTACATTGACTCATAACCAAGACTAAACAGCGGACTAAACAGGTGCGATTAGGTTTGATTAAGTTTAAATATAATTACATATTGATATGTTATGTTTCGTAACAAAATAAACACACACTATATAATATTATCAATATCAAAACTGTTATCAATATTTACCTCAAAAAAAAAATAACACAAATCCACTTTATATTTTAATTATGATACAAATGTCTATATTGAATGTTTATCATACATAAAATAACATATAAAAAAACATAGAAATCAATTCAGGGGCACAATTTAAAATATCGGCTCAGAAAAAGAAAAAAAAAATAATACGAGACTTGAATAATGTTCTTGTTGACACTTCTGAAATCCTCCTCTGGGTCCAAACAATTAATTATTTAAAAAAAAAAATTGCTAGCATAGTTGCTCCTTTTGCTAAAGCAATGTAAACAACTGCCACTGACCAACTCAGCGGTATCCGTCAGCGGCCAAACCGTTGCCCTTGGAAACACTATGACGATGGCAGCAGCCATGGGCGTGGCTAGGAATTTTTCCAAGGGGGGGGGCAAAAATTTTCCAGGGTGGGGGGGCAAATAACAACTTTGATATTTTTTTCAATGTAAGGGGGGGGGGTAGCAAATGCCCCCTCTTATATGACATTTTTTCAAAATGTGGGGGGGGGGAGCAAATGCCCCCCCCCCCCCCCCTGCCCCTCCCATGAATACGCCCATGGCAGCAGCCAATTCGTTGCCCTTGGAAACACTATGACGATGGAATGGGCCAAACTTATTTTAATTCTATGGTCGATGTTAAGTCAACCACACAGTTCTGTCAAATGTTGAATTTTCCTTATTATAATAGTCTTATGTTTAGTCATTTAAACGGTTAAATAGTAATTAAGGTGTACCAGTATTTCAGCATGCTAACATGGCGAAAGCAGGTACCATAGAAGTTATTGGACTTGGACCCATATAAACTCATTATAAGCACAGTTACACGGATGTTCCAATAAGACATAGACAATATCATTCCTATGAATAGGGGTGACTAGACTATTTACTAGGACACATTGCAGTAAAAATTTCCGGCTCTACAGCATTCCCAAATAATCTATGCCAAAGGTTTCATAAGATCAGGGCAGTTTTAAGGTAATCGTAGGCCCAAGGCACTTTCAAAGTCGTAGGCCCTCCCCGATTTCATTTTTGTATATTTTTCAAGAATGCACCGGCACTTATTTGCCATTCTGGCTTTCGTAGGCCCTTGAAAAGTCCGTAGGCCCTAGGCACAGTGACTACTGTGCCTACATGATAAAGAGGCCCTGTATAATATATAAGAGCGGCTTTGGTTTGGTAAAATATTTGATAATTTTATTTTAATCATCTACCAGCAGTGAGATGGTGATGACGTGAGAACCAAATACTGGAATGAAAACTCATCAATAGCTTGGCACCAACGGCAGATGGAAGGAAGTTACAATGGAGAAAGAATAATGCGGATTCCCCAGAACGGTCAATTAAAATGGGATACAGTCAGAAGGATGGATGGACTTTAATCTGGACTTCAAGCTGGACTTCAAGCTGGGACTTCAAGCTGGACTTCAAGCTGGACTTCAGGGTGGATCGTTGCTGGGAAGTGTCTTATACATTTCATCTTTTATTGTTTAAAAAAAATATTGACCTTTGTTTGTTGTTTTTGTATTTTACTAACCTTTACTTCAGCTAAACTCAGTAAACTGTAGATAATTTCTCTTGGCTATCTTGACATACCAACCTTTCATTACTGTAATTGGATCCGCACTTTATTTTAGTATAGACCAAAATGTTTTAGCTAGAAATTAAATCAAGAGAATGATAAACGGACTTATACTAGGAAATAAACCTATTTGTAGTAAAAAGCTTATCATAGGACCTAAATATCCGAAGTTAAAATTACATACAGATGTCAAGCCCTTTGGTATATTGCTGATCTTTTTTTTTGGGAAAAATGTTTAGTGAGAAGAAAAGTTTTGTAGTTAAATGTTATCATGAATATAATTACAGGATGATGAGACCATCATTATGAAATACACATTTTGCCCTTCACTAGGATCAAATATAACTAAGTAATATTTAGTGTAAACTATAATGAGAGATTAACAAAGATTTATATAACATAAAATGACATATCAAATAGTTAAAAGTCCTAAAAAGTTTTTTTGTATTCTTAGATGCATTTATTATCCTTAAATTCAAATAAATGTATGGTGTATAATATATTATGTTTACTTTGATACCTAATTTGGGGAGGAGGTGGGGTATAACATGGTCATCTTAAATTATTTTAATACTTCAAGCTTGGCGTCCTTTGCTTGATAAAGGGGAGCAAGCATCTTAAATGTAAAATTTCTTTATAGGTTAAGTCCCCTCTTTAAAGATAAGTAACAAAGCATGATATTTTTTTTTTATTTGATAATTTATTACCTTATTTTGGCTCACATTTTAATTTTAGTACCAAAAAAAATATTATTATAATCTCCTAAAGCTGCTGATTTGTTTCAGATACAGTTGAAATAGATCAAAATTACATTTTTATATGAATGTTTACTAAGTAGATGGTTCATCTTAGTCCAAGTCAATGAGTTTTTTTGTTAATTTTCAAAGATGTATGTTTATCTTAATCCACATTGCTTTTTTTTTATTTCTTAATATAACTTTTTTGAAAGAACAAATGTTTATGAATCTCTCTTAGTATATGTTCTAGTCCTGTCATTTTTTGGTGTCATTTATTCTTTGTAAACACAAAGTGTTGATATTCTATCAGATTGTTTGATTTACTTAACACGTGTGTTTTAATACATGTGAATTAATAACGATGATCTATTAGCGAGGACTGCCCAATGCAGGTTTAATGTCTTATTCAGCAGCCCAAGGAAATTTATATGGATATGGACAGCCTAGGTCCCATATGTTAAAACGTCCCCTATTGAATACATTTCTTTTTTATATCTGATGATACATAGGCCCCAACATGTACTTTTGTGTGTAGGGCCCCTAAATATATCTTAGTCTCTGTCTAGGGAACACAAATATATCTTAGTCTCTATCTAGGGAACACAAATATATCTTAGTCTCTGTCTAGGGAACACAAATATACCGGCCCCCCCCCCGGGGGGGTGGGGGGGGGGGGAGGGGGGGGGTGGGGGGGGGGGGGGGGGGGGGGGGGGGGGGGGATATATGTATATATTAGAGCTGCTGTTCGATTAAAAAAAATTGATCGCAATTAAAGCATGATTAAAATTTGTATCGCAAATTAACGCACATTTTAATCGACACAATATAATACATTTGTTTGTACTCAAACTAGTTGTACATATCCCAATCCACTTCCTATAGAATGCATCCCATATGTGCCTTTCCTTCATGAAATAATAATATAGCAAGGAAGTATTTGCTCCCTTATTTGTTAACGCGGGTTTTTTTTATAACCCCCCCTTGCCCATCCCAGTTTCATTTTAGACACAGCTGCAGAAAGATGACGTCACTTACCAACCACAAGTTACATTGTTTCAAAGCTATGACACTTGTCAATCAAACTATAACACTGCAGATGTTCACTAATTGTATCATTCAGGGTCATAAGTTTGAA